>JBAMMX010000013.1:11035534-11619010 GCA_037126225.1 Dillenia turbinata
CGTCCGTAGAGTCAAGAATTAAATGGTGGAAATTAAAAACGTAAGAGTAATAATTTTGAGAAAAATAATATGAGGATCAATTTGGTCAAGTCCATGAATTGATTATCTAAACTATGCGGATAAAAATGCTTAATAAGATAAATGATGATAGGTAGAGTACTGGAGGATATCTAAAGTAAGGCTCTAATAGGTAAGAAGTCATGGGTGGTGGAATGAGGAAGTCCAAACTCATATACTGAGACAAACGAGAGTGAGAGAGAAATCTTAAAGATAGGAGAAGTAACGATATATTTGAAATATGCAAAAATGTAAAGAAAGTGGAAAATATTATCCAAAAATCAAAAATAAAAATATAGAACGAATGGTATAATAAAACAACAAAAGACGTATAGAAAGAGATTTACGTAATCGGCAAGTTGAGAGAGAGGAAGGGGAAAGATCTAGAAAGGTTAGATAATCAAGAGTGATATTAATAGTACACTTGAGAGGGACGGAGATACGAAGAAAGCATCGGGAGAGATTATTTTAATAATTGCTCAACGTAGGATACAAAAGATATTGGCAAATATCACACACTAGAGGAAATCTAATCGGGATTTCAACCGAAGATTTCTCATTGGGAAAGTAAAGGGAAGCATAAAAAGAATGAAAAATAATAAAACTATAGGATCCGTCGGACATCCCTATTGAGGCGCGAAAATGTTTCGGGAGGTCGATAACAATGAAACAAACTTTTTAACAAAATCTACAAACCAAGAAGATACCAAAGCACGTAGGGAGTACGCTAATACCATTATGTGAATAAAGTATGATATACAAGATCGCCCATTATAAGGGAATTAAACTTATGACGAAATTATGGGAAAAAGTGATCGATATAGACTGAGATTGGAAATAAACATATCTCAGAACCAATTTGGATTTATGTCAGAATATCAATAATGAAACAATCCATTTATTAAGATAGTTGATAGAGATATTTAGGAGCACGTAAGAGAAACTTACATACGGTATTAAATAAAATTAATAAAAGTGAATGATAGATCCCAAGAGATATATTGTAATGGACGCGATGAAAAATGAAATTTCCATTAGATACGCATCTCATCAAAGATACGTATGACGGAGATATCACCAATGTAATAACTTGCCGGGGGTAAGTGATAGCTTCCCAATAAACATTGAACTCTACTAAGGATTGGTTTTAAGTCCAATCCTATTTGTAATAGTGTTAAGTCAAAAAGAGTATCCAAGAGAAATACTATGGTATACTTTTGCAGATGGACATAAGTTGATAGATGAAACTGTATATGATATTAGTACCAAATTGAAGTTATGGAGGAACACACATAGTTTAGGGGATTCAAATTGAGTTATCTAAACGAGTACATGAATGCACATTTAGCGATAATTACAGAACGATGAAAAAATGATAGGCAGAAGGACAAAACGCACAAAAGTGAACGCTTTAGATATGTTTGGTCCATTATCCAAAATGACATATAGACAGGGACAAACCATGGGATCCAAACGGGTTGGATGACATGGAGTATGGAGTCAAGTTTTACGATTGCATGATGACACTTCATCCTAAAGGAAAGTTTTATAGAATGATAGTAAAACCTGCACCATCAGTATGATATAGAATGTTGGGTCATTAAACAACAACAAAAATAAAAAATGGCAGAATCGAGATGAGAATGTTAAGGTGGTTGGTGTGGTAAAATTAGAAAAGATAGGATTCAAATAAAGAGATACACATTAAATGGGGAGCGAGATCAATAGAGGATATGAGAGTATCGCTTGAGGTGGTTAGGACATACGCAACGAAGACTCAAAGACGCACAAATTAAAGAGAATCGAGAGTTTAAATATAAGAGATTTAGTGAAATGATGAAGTAGATCATTAAAAATCTGGATGCAATGTATTCGCGAAGACATAACAGTTAAGGGGTTAACTCAAGAAATAATTTCGGACATGAACGAGTGAAGTAGAGAATTAGAGTAAGGTAAATCATCACCTTCGGATTATAAATGTGTTTGGATTTTTTGTGTTTTTTTTATATATATCTTATATATATATTTTAATCATCTTATATTTGTTTCTAAGATGGCCAAACCCAAATTTTTGGGATTAAGCCTCGCTTGTTATTGTTGTATGATTTATTTTATTTTTGCCTTCCTAAATGTTTCATGAAGGGATCTCCATCTATAGCTGAACTGCACAAGTATTTGGCAGCTTATTGGGAAACAGTTGGAACCCTTAGCCGAGCAGCAATTGGTGGATCTCAGTAACTTACAACAATCTTCCCAGCAGGCTGAAGATGCCACGTCACAAGGAATGGAGGCCTTGCTGCAGTCCTTGGCTGAAACGTTGTCCAGTGAATGTAATGGAGCTCCTGGTTCTGATAGTTCTTCAGGGAATGTGGCAAATTATATGGGTCAAATGGCTATGGCTATGGGAAAGCTTGGAACTCTTGAAGGATTTATAAACCAGGTACTTTCCACATTTTTGTGAAATTTAGTTTTTTGTATGTGCCAGATATCATTTTTTTTTTTTTTTTTTTTTAGTTTTTGTGAAATACAAAATATATAAAAACAGAAGTTATGGTAATATAATTGTAATCTGCAAATTTGAACTTTACATAAATACACCAATTTATTTATTTATTATTTAAACTATGTTAATTGTGCCAAAAGAAATACTTAGCTACGGTAAGGAAAAAAAATGGTTCTTTAAAATAAAGCACCGATTAGGACTTTCTTTTACAGATTATCCCCAAAAAGTAATCAGCATTAAGTTTGAGCATCCTCAAGCCTTAGGATTCATCTAAGCACTTGCAAGGCTATTAATCGTACAGCTATTCATGCACACGAGTATGCATCATACAAGATACATCCATCTCCAAGCGAGATGTAAATTGAAAATACATAGAATATAAATATTTCCTATCTCATCCAGAGGTACAAAAGAACAAAAATTGACGCATAGGAATCTAACATAGATCCATGCATGCTAAACAATTCATACAATCATACACAATGTGACCCAATCTCTCATCTGTGATACAAGTGCCCACCTCAAAGGGTAGGATGAAGGTATTATAGTTCTCAAAATGTGATCACATAACAAACCTGGCCGTGATTGATGGAAATGGTTAGATCGGCTAGTGTGTGTATAACTCAAATAGTATGTAATAAGTAATAGTTATGACACTTGCCAAACGTTTAAATAAAATGCACACTGAAGGAATCAAAATTGCAATCAAATCAATCACTGTTGTTGCTGTCCTTGTAGCCACAGTTGCCTTTGCAGCAATATTCACCGTCCTAGGTCAAATGTAGATGACCCAAAAAGCCTTCATCCTGAACTCACCCTAGGTGAAGCAAAAGGTGCACCCAAAACCTCATTTTTAATTTTCTTTCTTTGATTCTGTTTCTGTCTTCATCTTTTTGGCAGTTGTGGTTGTGCAAATCTTAGTTGTGGTTATAGAAACTAGGCCAAGAAGCAGATGATGGCAATCATAAACAAGCTAATGTGGTTGGCTTGTGCTCTTGTTTTAGTGGCCTTCTTGGCTCTATCATTCATTCTTGTTGGTGGACATGAGAAGTGGTTAGCCATTGGAGTGCCTGTTATAGGCACAACAATCACGGCCACAACATTAGGCATCATATGTCACTGGTTTGTAAGGCATTGGATTGAGGCCCCATATGTCACTTGTTTATAAGGCATTGGATTGAGGCCTCCAACATTAAGAGCATACATAGTTCATCCATGGGAAGTAGATCGGGGCCATGGTTGATGTCTATGTTGGATTTAGAAATCTTGATCAGTGAGTATAAGAAAATGTTCACAATTTGAGAGCTAAATATGCCAAGAGCCACCCCTTTTTTCTTTGTTGGCTTACGAAATCTGACTTGGAAGTATCCTCATTCATCACACTCCTAATGATAACCTTCTCTCTCTATGAAAGTCTTGGTTATCCTTAGGAGTATGGGGGGAATTCAAATATGTGAGGATACTTCCAAGTCTGGGGACATTCCATATGCCATGGTTATCATTAATAGTCTAGGGAGAATTTACATATTTGGGGATACTTCCAATTCTGGGGAGATTTCGTATGCCAAAAGCAAAAAAAAAAAAAAAAACAAAAAAAGCCAGTTCTTGGCCTAATTAGCTCTCAAATTTCGTACATTTTCTTATATTACTGTTCAAGACTTTTGAATTTGACATTACAAACATTGACCATGACTATGATCTTCCCATGGATGACCTACATATGCTCCAGAATTTGGAGGTTTGGATCCAATCCTTTATAACCCAGTAACACATGGTGCCAAGTGTGTCGCCATGATTGTTGTGCCTATAATAGTCACTCCAAAGGCTAACCACTTCTCATGTCCACCTACCACAACACATCGTGGAGCCTAGAAGGCCACTAAAATGAAAGCACAATAAGCCAGCCACATTAGCTTGTTTATGATTGCCATCATTTGCAGGGACGGAACCAGGTGTGTGTGCTTTTTGTTGGGGGGGCTTGGACCCCTAAGACTTATGAAATTAAATATTAATGTATAAATTTTTAAATTTTGGGCCCAAAGTTTTGGTCCCTCAAAGTCCAAAAAGAATAAAACTTGAAGCACTTTTTTCACAGCTGGGATTTGTAGTCTTACTTAAGTAAAAATTTAGGTTCCTAATTTAATAAAAATACAGACTTAGGCTCTTAATTTAATAAAAGTAGATGCCTTGACTAAAAACTTAGACCCTCACAATTTTACCCAAACTTAACTTTTAAATTATATATCATGTCCCCATTGACCTCACAATTTTACCCCAAACTTGGTGTATGGATTACATATCATGCATCCATTGACGTCACAGTTTTACCCTAAACTTCTAAGTTCTCGTCCCTTTCTATGTTGACTCATTCTTCCCAATTTTTTTCTATTTTATAAATTTTTTTAGATCATTCTTATTATTTATTTATTTTATATACTCTTCGTATTCATGGTCAGAATATATTGGTGCATATTTAACAATTTCTTAAAATTTTACTTATTTATTCGCCTTCTTGTTGCAATTTTAAATACTTTTTTCCCCATCAAAATTATGTGTTTTTTTTTTATTTTTCTTTCCCATGTGGATACATATTTCTAATTATACATCCATAGATATTTTTAGATATATATATATATATATATATATATATATTTAACTTTTGTCTGATTTTGTTTATCACAAATTCTGATTATATTTGTTCATACTATGTTTCTATAGTGTCTGCTACAATTATATCACAAAATTCCGTTTATATTTTTCTATCACATTTCTTTTTTTTTTTTTTTTTTTATTTTGTGTTCATATTTTACTCCTTGTGAAAAAAATTTCTGGATCCATTGCTGACATGATAGCCCCCGAAGAAGAATTTTCTGGCTCCGCCCCTGATTATCAACTTTTTTGGCCTTGCTCTTTATAACCAAACTGCCAAAAAAATGAAGAAGGAAACAGAATCAAAGATACAGAAAATTACAAATGAGGTTTTGGGTGCAATATTTAATTCACCAGGGGTTAGGAGGAACATTTTTGAATTATAGACATATTGACCTGGGACGTTGAACAGGACTGTGGTTATAAGGACAGCAAGGACACTGGTTGAGTTGATTGCATTGTTTAGTCCTTCAGTGTGCATTTTTTTTTAATGTTCAGCAATACCTTGCGCTCTTGTGTATTCATAAATTGGGTTGTAGCATGCAGTAAATGTCATGTGAGTGTAACTACATGGAAATGAAATTACTGCATCATGTATGGAGGCTGAAAGTAATAATTGGCAGGAGAGAATAGAACTTGATTTAATGTAATGTGAGAAACCCTTTTATACTTCAGAATTTAGAGAAAATCGTGATTAGGATATTTGTGTTATTAAAGTGGCATTAAGTGAGAGTGAGAGCTTAAATAAATTGAAGGATCATAACAACAATGAAATTTAGTGAAAACTTAAAAGCTTTTGAAGGATTTAGGTTGTCATAGATTCCAAATCAGATGGATAAGCATCAACAGATCAGGTGCTTGAGTTGCTTCTATCAATGGAAGCAATCAATGCTTGGTCATGACTTGGTAAATATTGTGCATTATTTAAGGCTTAGACGAAAGGAAAAAATTGAAAAAAAAAAAAGTGCCACAAAGTGCATGGAAGCTAAAAATATATATATATATATATATATATATATATATATATATATATTTTAAATAATAATTGGAAGCTCATATCTTAGAAACTGATTAAAGGCGTATGCTGATAAGGTGCCATCCTAGGATCAAGCAAGTATTATTTGATATTTTTTCTTTCAACCTGTCTTTAAATTACAACTATTTATTACCCTCCCTGCACATTCTTAATTTGAGTGCTCAGTTCTATTTTCCTTGTTGATTTGTACTAATTGGATTAACAAATGCCAGGCTGATAATCTGTGAAAACAGACACTACAACAGATGCATCATATCTTGACACCAATCCAATCTGCTCAGCACTTATTGTAAAACACGACTATTTTTCTAGGCTTCGGGCTTTAAGTTCTCTTGGCTTGCAAGACCACGAGAATGAAAAGCCTTGGTTTGTCTCACTTGCTGCTTGCAGATTATAGATTCTGCATTGCATGTTAATGCCAAAATTTTCAACCCGGCATGACCGGCCATCAAATAGATGAGTAACTCCCTACTGAAACTTTGCGACAGGATAGTCATCATCGTTGATATGCTCAAAAGAAATCTGTCATACATTTCTCAGATTTATTTTGCTAATATTGGTGGATCCTGGTGGGGTTGGTATGCCAATGCATAAGTAACCTCTTGGTGAGACCTGTTTCGGATTCGATTATATCAAGC
Source organism: Dillenia turbinata (assembly GCA_037126225.1). Lineage (NCBI taxonomy): Eukaryota > Viridiplantae > Streptophyta > Magnoliopsida > Dilleniales > Dilleniaceae > Dillenia > Dillenia turbinata. The sequence goes on from JBAMMX010000013.1 coordinate 11,042,418, forward strand.
AGACTTATTGACTTCATTTTACAGCTGATTAAAAATATTTGAAGTATTTTTTATGTCGTGATTTCAGATTTTTCTTCTGAGAGACATTGGTTGCCATATTAGTTTTCTAAAAGGTTCAGGTGTTTTCTGATGGATGATATTGATAGTACAGTATAAATACTCAAGGTACAACTAGCTCTATTCACTGATATTGTAGGCCATAGACCAAAAATTGTGAACTGTGCATCGCGTGTGCTGTGCTGTTTCATGTCCTTGACAGCCAGGCAGAGTCACAAGAGTGTATGAAGTCTCATTTCGTGGGCATAAGCCAATGACCGGATTGACAATATTCTTGGGGATTCTCGATCTGAAAATGTAAGTATAATATACCGTTGCTTGATATCGTTAGGTGAATGTAAGGTCTGTCATGGTAACAGTCTCTCATACTTTTTCATAGTAAAAATAAAAGAAAAGAATGCAAGAGTTTTCTTGCAAATTGAAACTGTTCTAATGTGAATGTGCAGTTGCATTGCACGCCAAGTCTGCTGCCTCATTCTTAAAAGCTAAAATTGCTTGTAAGGCCAATCATTAAATAGAGAAGAAAGTCGCAACAATTTGATGGGTGCATTGAATTGACCAGCAAAACAAGATTCATTGGGATCGTAGAAATGGCAGAGACTAGGTGTCTCAGAAAGCACAAGATATAAACTTACATGAAGCATACAACACTAACCATGATTCTTCTACTTAAGCTACACAGGCATCACATGGAGCACTAGAAGCAGCATTTGAGCTGGATACCTGCTGATAACCATATAGACTAGTCTTGCTTCCATATTAAGAACATGGAATTCTCTAGCTCTACCTTTACAAACCAAATGTAAATGGTCACTAAAATCCAAAAGTGCTGAGTTTCCTTAATCCATCAAAACGTATGAAACTAGCAAATACCATAGCCATGTCATGAATAGGTCAAAGCACTATTCCCTCTGATTTGATTCACACCTTCCCCTTGGGTGTTTTTGTTTCTGTTGAAGGTGGGTTTATCTTCATAGATGATGGCTCTTCTAATTTGAACCGGATGACTTTTCCATATGAGAATCATGATCGATGAGATTTGCAAAAGATCGCGCGAAGATAGTCTAATGGAGGAAGTTTCGATGCTTAAATTACAGAGCAGTTTACAGAAAAAACAGCGTGATGTAGAGAAAAAGCTCAGCGTGAGTTGTATGCCCTTGTGTCAGCCAAGAGAATTTACTTGGGCGATGCTTATGTCAGAGTTTATATATCTTCCCGACTTAGGAGTCGGTGATTACGAGGTGATAAAACTCTAGTTTTCTTCTAAGGATGTTCCGAGATTTCGAGAATCATGCCATAAGATACATAAATATTGAAACACCTTATTGATATGGGAAGTCCAGATTGTTATGGGAATTCTTTCCCTGATCGACAGGGTTGTATATTTCCTTTCTATTTCCATAGGATCGCCTCCATGATTCAAGAAGAGCGAATATTGTATTGATAGATTAATGATCGTCGAGTACGGATCAATTAGGATGTCGAAGAGTGTCCCATCGAAAGTGGGGTGATCGGTGTGTACTAGTGAGAATATGCCAACAACGTTGTGGGCTTGATTGACCTTTGGGCCCTCGTAGGATTTGGGCCATGTATCATCATTTGCCCTTACTCCTTATGTCACTTCAAAGGAGAGGCATAAGGACTAAGTCAAAAGGGTGGTTACCTAAAAGATCGCAGTATAAACCGTTCAACCCTTGAATAATTGACTTTGGAATTTAATGCCGAGCAGAGTCAAGAGGTTGAAATTTTTCATTCATTGCTCGCGTTACTCGGTGGACTACTTTGTCGCCCAAGATCATGAGGATCATGTCTTCTCGTTATAAATAAAGGCTATATGGCTTAGTGTTGCCTCAAAGAGTTCTTATGTATTCTTGCTTCTGTAAGCTCCTTTCATTGAGAGTCCATCCTTCTGTAAGATACCTTAATAATGGGTTTTGAACCACAAAAACTCGGTAGTAGAAAGTTTTTGCTAATACGAGACTTCATCAAGAATGGGACCGCCGATGCAAGATTCCATTACGTCATCCGAACTCGGATGCCTTGATGGACTATGTCGGTTCTCATTGGAGTTCTCAACCTCGGAGAGGGACATGTCATTTTCGACGTTGGAATTGTTGCTCGACTCATTGGCCAGGTTATTTCCTTTATATTTCCTCCACCAGTCAGTCGGGCGATAGGAGGAGTCTGGAGGTGGTAAGAGATTGGGCATGGCAGAGGGTTTGAAAACCTGATGCATTCTCACAGTTTCCATCATACCCTTCTTGACTCCTTTATGAAGTCATTACAAGTTTCGGCTGAGCGGTATGTCGCTTGTATTCGCTCAATTTACTTGCTCGGCGGTGCTTTTGTAGTCTTCTTGTCTCGGTTGTACGATGTCGATGGATTGTTAAGTTTCTTGTTTTGCCTTTAGTTGGCATTCTAGCGTGGATTCTTTATGTAGTGCTTTCATTATAACTCTGTCCATCTTAGGGACTTGTAATTTCCTTTTGCTTTGTATCCAATATGTACTTGCCACATGGAAAAAAAAGAAGAACTTTCGTTATTGATCTTGCTTGTCATTTGCATTCTGTCGATGTGTATGACAAATACTGGACAATAAAGTGGTTAATGTGACTGATAGGACCCGATAAATAAAGGATTCCATGTACGATAGGCATCCCTTCTATTAGGTGTGGGACGACATTGTTCTTATAGTCTGAGGTTGAGAGAGTGCGTTTGTCCAAGAGTCGAATGTAAGGATTGCACTTATGCGTTTGAAACTCATCCTTTGGCACCTTCGTTTGATAGGAGGAGTGATGCTTGCCCATTTAACAAGATAGGTTCCAATGATAGGATAAGGTGATGTTGTCCCATTCGGGGAGATAAATCCGAACGATAGGATAGGATGACTCTAACCCATTTGAGGAGATAGATCCCAATAGTAGGACTAGGTGACATTGACCCATTCGGTGATAGATCCCAATAGTAGGACTAGACGACATTGACCTATTCAGGGAGATAGATCCCAACGATAGAACATGGTGACTTTAGCTCGTTCAGAAAGATAGATCCTAATGGTAGAATTTGGCGACTTTGGTTCGTCCATGGATATGGATCCCAACAGTAAGATTGGGTGACAGTGGTCCGTTTGGAGAGATAGATCCCAATGATAGGAAGGGTGACATTGGTCGTTCGGGGAAATAGATGCCAACAGTAAGACTGGGCAACGTTGGTTTGTTCGGGGAAATAGATCCCAATAATAGGATTTGGCGACTTTGGTCCGTTCGGGGAAACAAATCCCAACAGTCGGACTAGGCGAAGTTGGCCTATTTGGAGAGAGAGATCCCAACGATAGGAGTAGCGATGTTGGTCCCTTCGGGGAGATGGATCCCAACGGTAGGGATTGGATTACGTTGGCCCGTTCAGGAGATAGATCCTAATGATAAGATTGGACAATGTTGACTCCTTCGGGAGATAGATTTTAATGATAACGTGTTCGAAAGATACAAGCGCGAATCGATCTTCACATAAGGAAGACATGAGATCGCGGGGTTTTACCCGATTGTCGGATTTCATGTGAGATTCGATATGTTCATCCCTGTTGGGCACCGACCCTTACTAATAATAGACGCGTAGTTTCTCCGAGTTCCATGTTCTAGATACGGTCGATCCGTCTAGATCATCGAGGTGATAAATGTCCGTAGAACTTCTGATTATATCCTAGAGATGTCACTGGGCCGGTTTGGGCCAACTCGACCTTACCACAGAAAAAGCCCTGACCGTGATGTAATAGTAACCTAAACCGGCCCGACTGCGTCGTAGCGGGCCAGCCGATTCAACCTTTTTGGAAACCGGGAACCACTGGGCCTAGAACCGACCAGGTTCCAAAAAGGGTAGAGTAAAAAAAAGGCAATAGTGCAAAAAAAAAAATTCCCGGCCAGAACTGGGCCCGGCCTAAAGCGGCACACCGGTTCCGGTTCACCAGGTCGGGCCGATTCCGCTTAAAAAAAATTTGGAACCGGTCCGACCCAGACCGGACTGACCTATGAATCGCTGCCAGGCCGGCCTGTGGTTCCAGGAATCGGCAGTGAACCAGGCCGGGCCCGGCCTAGCTCGGCCTTGCCCATGTGTATCATATCCTATAGGGGCCTTTCCAATTGGGTGTTGGCTTGCTCCTAGTTGAGTTGATCGGTGGCCTCTACTTTCCCGCACTGTCGCTTGGGTTTGAACGTTCGGGTTCGACTGCCTATTGTAATATCTCACCATCTCGTATTAGTATGCCACCATTTGAACGGATGCAGCTTCCTCAATTCGGGGAATAAGTCTAGCTGCTCGCATTATGCTGATTCATTCTATCCTTCTGCATATTGATCCACCCTCAGTGAGTGAACTCCGATTTCGATTGGTATAACTACTTCATAACCATATGTGAGGCTGAATAGTATGTCTCCTGTAGCACTACGGGGCGTTGTACAGTAAGCCCAGAGTATGTGAGAGTTTGTCTACCTAACGACTTTTGATTTTGTCTAGTACGACCTTTAATCGTTATAGGATCGTTTGGTTAGTTACCTCTATGAGACCATTGGTTTGTGGATAGGTAACGGAAGTAAAGCGGTGCTGGATATCCAACCTGTCGTAGAAATCTCAGAAACTCTTGTTATCGAATTGTTTGTCATTGTCTGTGACTAGGATGCGAGGTATACCGAATTGGGTGAAAATGGACACCCATACGAAGTGCTGTATCTTATCGATGGTGATCCTGGTGGTTCAGCTTTCACCCATTGGTGAAATAGCCGATAGCTACGACCAAGACTTTTCGTTATCTGGTTGCTGGTGGGAATGGGTCTAGGATGTCCATTCTCCAATGGACGAACGACCAAGGAATGGCTATGGGCAGAGCACGGTAGACAACTGGTGTGGTACTAATGAGAAGTATTGACACTTGTCGCATCTTTTGACATAATTGTCTGCAACAACTTTCATGGTTGGTCAGTGGTAGCCTTGTCGGAGGGCTTTATTCGTCAGGTTTCGGGTGTCTAAGTGATTGTCGCATATCCATTTGTGGATCTCTCGGAGGATGTAGTCCCCTTTTTCAAGTGTTAAGCACTTTAGGTATGTGTGCTCAGAGACTTCTTATAGAAACCGTCCATAGTGGCATAATGGTGGCCTTGCGTCTTAACTTGGCGGCTTTAGAGGTAGAGCTCGATAAGTGGCCATGCTTCAGGAAGGCCTCGATGAGATCTTTTCAACTGGGTAGATTTTCTACTGTTAGAATTTGTTCAGGTTCCTCAATACTGAGGTGCGACAAACTCTCTATGTAAACGGTGCGATTGGTTGCTATTGAATCAAAGCTGACTAATTTTGAGAGCGTGTCAGTTCATGTATTGTTGGATCGAGGAATTCACTGTATATCTACTCTGTTGAAACTATCCACGGTTTGGCTTATCTTGAGGAGATATTTCGTCATCGTTGGTTCCTTGGTCTCGTAGACCCCTTTTGATCTGTTTGACAACCAATTAATCGCCAAGAAAGACCCGTAGGTTCTGAGCTCCCAATGATGCTATGATTCTTAGCCCATTTAGAAGGGATTGATATTCAGCCTGGTTGTTGGTAGTTCGAAAGTCGAAACGAAGGGCGTACTCAGCCTTGAAGTTGTTAGGCCCGACAAAGATGAGTTCAACTCTATTGCCTAATGAATTAGATGATTTGTCCATGTGGGGGGTCCATTCGGGCAATTGGCACTCCTTATGGTCATCGACGGGGGACTGCTCGGTGGTCGTTGGGAATGTACATTTGAGAATGAAGTCAGCAAGGGTTTGGCCCTTAATAGCAGGTCTCGGTTGATATTGAATGTCGAACCCGCTTAGTTCGATACTCCACTTGATGAGTCGACTCGAAATGTCTCACTTCTGCAAGATTTGTTTCGATGGCTGGTTGGTCAGCACTATCATGGTATGGGTCTGGAAGTACTGTCGTAGGCACCTGATGGTAACGACCAATGCGAAGGCTATCTTCTTAATAGGCCAATAGTTGATCTCAGACTCATAGAGTATTCGACTAACGTAGTACATCGGTTTCTGTGTGGTGGTTTCCTACCTCATAAGGATAGAACAGAGTGCTTGATCATAAACAGAGGTAGAGATAAAGTTTCTCGCCGTAATCGGTCGAAAGAGAAGCAAAGGTGACATATGGTATTCTTTGGGCTTTTCGAATGCGGCGTGGCATTCAAACGTTTATGCGAATTTCTGAGACTTCTTTAGGGCGTCATAGAATGGTTTGTACTTTTCTCTCACTTTGACATGGAACAATTGAGGGTAGCGATTCTGTCGGTGAGGTGTTACATATCTTTCATTGTCCTGGGTGGTGCCATGTCAAGTATGGTTTGAATTTTCTCTAAATTTGTCTCGATCCCTCGGTAGGTGATCAGGAAGTCGAGAAACTTCCCAAACTTGATTCCGAAGGTACACTTAGCAGGATTTAGTGTCATGTTGTATTGTTCCAGCGTTTGGAATGTTTTTTTTAGATCGACAACGTGGTCGTTAGCATCAGTGCTCTTAATGAGCATGTCGTCGACATAGGTCTTCACATTTCTACCAAGTTGGTCATTGAGGACCTTATTGACTAGACGTTGGAAGGTTGCCCCAGCGTTCTTGAGGCCAAATGGCATGACCTTATTGTAGTAAGTACCAAACTCTGTGATGAAGTTGGCTTTCTCGTTTTTGGGAGCCATACGTATCTCGTTGTTTCTAGAGTAGGCATCCATGAAAGTTAGGAGTTGATAGCCGGATGAGTTATCGACTAGTTTGTTGGTGTTCGGGAGAGGTAATTGTCTTTGGGGCACGCCTTGTTAAGATCAGTGAAGTCCACGCATATTCTCTACTTTTTGTTTGCTTTTTTTTTACCATGACGACATTGGCTAACCACTCGGAGTGTTCCAGTTCTCGAATGAATACTGCCGCTAAGGGTTTTTGAACTTCTTCTTGTACTATGCGTTGACATTCTAGTGTGAACACCTTTTTTCTGTTTGACGGGCTTGTGACTGGCATCTATTGTTAGCTTGTGAACTATAACCGAAGGGTGGATACCCGACATGTCCTCGGGGGACCATGCAAAGACCTTGGAGTGGCGTTGTAGGCAATCTACGATCGCTTCCTAGAGAGACGTTGCATGTGGGCGCCAATTTGAATAGTTTGGTTGGAAGTATCCATAATAGACATTTCAATTACTTCCTCGCTGGACTGGGGTTTGTATTGTTGCTCAATGTCTTCTCTAAGTTCCATGGTGTCGACTGCTAGGACCTCCTCTTTTTCTCTCGCTATGGGGATAACAGATGGTTTTGGGTTGTTACGAAGGGTTGTGATCCCCAAGGGCATTCTGAATTTAATTCTCATATGTCTAGTGCTCAGTAGTGCTTCGAGACCGTTTAGACTAGGATGCCCTAAAATGGCGTTGTAAGGAGATGAGATTTTTATCACGTAGAAGGTGGCTCCGGTGGTGGCATGATGAGGAGGCATTTTCAGAGATACAACGAGTGAGATGATGCCTTTCGGGAATATGCATTTGCGAGCAAGCCCCTTGATGGGTTGGTTATAAGGCTGAGGGGGACAAGACAAGTCCAATCTGCTAGAAGGCATCCCAGAAAAGAATGTCACGATCTGTGCTTTGGTCCACAAAGGTCCTCTTTACGAGATAAGAGTCGATTGTAGGTGTGATGATCAGCGGATCGTTTCGTTTGGTGTCAACTTTCATAAAATCGTCATCATCGAAATTGATTATAGGTCTCATTCTCTTGACTGAGGCCATAATGAAGAGGGAAAAAGGGGTGCGAGTAAGAGCCGGTTCAGCTAGGAAATTAGTCTGTTCCCATAGTCGGTGCTAATCTATTTGAAGTGGATTTGGCTTCACAAATGATAGCTCTACTAATTTGAATTGGATATTTTTGCCGTTTGAGATCATGATTGGTGAGACTTGTAAAAAGCCGTCGGAGGGTGCTCTGGTGGGGAAGGTTTCAACGCTCAAGTTAGAGAGCGATTTTTGAAAGAAAAGAATAGACTGATGTAGAGAGAAAAAGCTTTGTGTGAGTCGTGTGCCCTTGTATTAGCTAAGAGAACTTACCTGGGTGATGTGCCAGTGAAAGTGTATTCCTGGGCGTAAGAGCCATGTGATTATGGGGTGATAAAACCCTAGTTTCTTTCTAAGGATGTCCCAAGATTTCGGGAATCATGTTGTAAAATATGCAAAGATTGTAAAATTTTATCGATATAAAAAGTTCAGATCGTCATGAAGATTTTTTCCCTTATCAGCTGGGTTGTATATTTCCTTTTTATTTCCATATGATTGCCTCTGTGATTCAAGGAGGGTGAGTGCTATATTGCTAGATTAACGATCGTCGAGCACCGTTTAATTAGAATGCCAAGCAGGTGCCCATCAGGAAGGTGGGGTGATTGGCGTGTACCGGTGAGAATCTGCCAATGAACTGTGGGCTTGACTGGCCTTTGGGCGCTCGTAGTATTTGGGCTATGTTTCATTATTTGCCCCTACTACTTAAGTCACTTTGAAGGAGAGACATAAGGAGTAAGTTAAAAGGGTGGTTACCTGAAAGATCACGAAGGTGTAAATGCGTTCAACCTTTGAATAATTGACTCCGAATTTAATACCGAGTGGAAAGTTGAAGAGGTTTAAGTCCTTCATTCATTGCTCACGTTTCTCAATGGACTGTTTTGTCTGTCCAAAATCGTAAGGATCATGTCTTCTTGCTTAAAAATAAAGGCTATATCGCTCAATGTAGCCTCAGAGAGTTCTTATGTATTTTCACTTCTGTAAACTTCTTTTGTTGAGAGTCCATTCTTCTCTGAGATAGCTTAGTGATGGGATTTGAAGCACAAAACTTGGTGGTGTAGAAAGTTTCTTCCTATGTAAGGTTTCATCAAGAACGGGACCTCTGATGCGAGGTTCTATCATGCTGTTCGGCTTCGGATGCCATGATGGACTCAGTCAGGCTCTCATCAGAGTTCTCAACCTTGGAGATGGACAGGTCCTTTTTCGAGGCTGGAATTGTCGCCTGACTTCTTGGCTAGGTTATTTCCTTGGTATTTCCTCCACTAGTCAATTAGGCGATAGGAGGAGTTTGAAGGTGATGAGGGATTGGGCATAACTGATGCATTCTCACAGTTTTCATCATACCCTTCTCGACTCCTCTACAAAGTCATTACAAGTTTTGGCTGGGTGATATGTCGGTTGTATTTTGCTCAATTCCATCGCTCGGCAGTGTTGTAGTCTTTTAGTCTCGATTGTACAACGCCGATGGATCGTGAAGTTTCTCTCTTTGCCTTTAGTTAGCTTTCTAGCGTGGATTCTTTATGTAGTGCTTTCATTGTAACTCTGTCCGTCTTAGAGACTTGTAATTTCCTCTTGCCTAGTATCCAATATGTAGTTGTCACATGGAAAAGAAGAAGAACTTTTGTTATTGATCTCACTTGTCATTTGCATTATGTCAGTATGTATGACAAATACTGGACCGTTGAGTGGTTAATGTGATTGATAGGACCCGATAGATGAAAGATTCCACGTACGGTAGGCCTCCCTTTTGCTAGGCAGGGATGACATTGTCCTCGTAGTCTGTGATTGAGAGAATGAGTTTGTTTGGGAGTCGAATGTGAGGATTGCACTTATCTGTCTAAAACTCGTCCTTTGGCATGTTTGTTTTATAGGAGGAGGGACGCTTGTCCATTCAGGGAGATTGATCCCAACGATAGGATAGACCGATATTAGCCCTTTTGGGAAGATAGATCCCAACGATAGGATAGGGTCACTCTAGCTTATTCGGGGCGATAGATCCCAATGATAGGATAAGGCCACTCTGACCTGTTTGAGGAGATAGATCCCAACAATAGGACTGGGTGAGGTTGACCCATACGGGGAGATAAATCTCAATGATAGAACTGGGTGACTCTAACCAGTTCGGGGAGATAGATCCCAACAGTAGGATTGGGAAATGTTGGCTCATCGGGGGGAGAAATCCCAACGATAGGATAGGGTGACTCTGACCCATTCGGAGAGATAAATCCTAACAGTAGGATTGGGCGACATTGGCCTGTTCGGGGAGAGATTCCAATGGTAGGACTGGTCGACTTTGGCCCGTTTGGAGAAATAGATCCCAACGGTAGGACTGGATGACGTTAGCCTGCTCGGGGAGATGGATCCCAGTGGTAGGATTGGGCGACGTTAGCCCATTTAAGGAGATAGATTCCAATAATAGAAAGGGCGAGTTTGGTCCGTTCGGCGAAATAGATCCCAGCAGTAGGATTGGGATCAGTTGGTTCGTTTGTGGAGATAGAGCCCAACGGTAGGACTGTGTGACTTTGGTCCGTTCGGGGAGATAGATCCCAATGGTAGGATTGGGTGACGTTGACCCGTTCGGGGATATAAATCCCAATGATAGGACAGGACGATGTTGGCCCCTTTGGGGAAATGGATCCCAATTGTAGGACTGAATGATGTTGGCTCGTTCGGGGAGATAAATCCCAATGATAGGACAAGATGAGGTTGGCCCTTCGGGGTGATGAATCCCAACGATAGCATGTCCTTAAAGACACAAGGGCAAGTCGATCTGTTAACATAGCAAGACATGGGATTGCAGGGTTTTTACCTGACTGTTGGATTTCACGTGAGACTAGATATATTCGTCTAGTTGGGCATCGACCCTTACTGATAATAGATGTATAGGTTCTCGGAGTTCCATGTTCTTAGTACGATCGATCTGTCCAGGTGATCAGGGTGATAAATGTCTAGGCGAACTTCTGATCGTATCTGTAGGGGCCTTTCTAATTGCGCACTAACTTGCTCTCTGGTTGGGATTGATCGGTGACCTCTACTTTCTTGAGTACTAGGTTACCTGGTTTGAACGTTCGGGTTCTGACCATCTCTTGTAATATCTCACCATCTACTGTTGGTAGGCCGTCATTCGAACCAATGCAATTTCCCTCAGTTTGAGGTGTAAGTCTAGTTGCTCGCGTAACGTGGATTCATTCTATCCTTCTGTATACCGATCCACCCTCAGTGAGTGAACTCTGATTTTGATTGGTATAACTGCTTCGCAACCGTATATGAGGCTAAACGGTGTCTCCCCTGTAGCCCTACTTGGAATTGTACGGTAAGCCCAGAGTATGCTGTAGAGCTTATCTATCCAATGACTTTTGACTTTGTCTAGTATGGCCTTTAACCCTTGTAGGATTGTTTGGTTGGTTACCACTGCATGACCATTAGCTTGCGGGTTGGCAACGGAAGTAAAGCGGTATTGGATCTCTAGTCGGTCGTAGAAATCTCAGAATCTCTTGTTATCGAATTGCTTGCCATTGTCTGTGATTAGGACGCTAGGTATACCAAATTAGGTGATGATGGATGCCCATATGAAGTGTTGTATCTAGTTGATGGTGATTTGGGCTAGCGACTCAACTTCCACCCATTTGGTGAAATAGTCGATAGCTACAACCAAAAACTTTTGTTGTCCAGTTGCTGGCAGGAATTGGCCAAAGATGTCCATTCCCACTGGGCGAGGGACCAAGGACTAGCTATGGGGCAGAGCTCGGTAGACGGCTATTGTGGTATTGATGAGAAGTGTTGGCACTTGTCACATCTTTTGACAACCGTTTGCATCAGCTTTCATGGTTGGCCAGTAGTAGCCCTGTTGGAGGTCTTTATTCGTCAGTTTTTGGGTGCCTAAGTGTTGCTGTATATCCATTCGTAGATCTCTTAGAGGATATAGTCCCCTTATTTGGGTGTTAAACACTTTAGGTATGGGTGCATGTAGGATTTCTTATAGAGACTACCGTCGATACTAGCATAATGGGCGGTCTTGTGCCTTAGTTTGGTGGTTTCAGAGGGAAAGCTTGATATTGCCCACACTTCAGGTAGGCCTCGATGAGATCTTTCCAACTGGGTAGACTTTCCGTCGTTAGAATTTATTTAGATTCCTCTATATTGGGGTGCCGCAAACTCTCTATGTAAACGGTGCGACTGGTTGCTACTGAATCAGAGCTGGCTAATTTTGATCGCATGTCGACTCATCCATTCTTGGATCGAGGGATTTGCTGCATGTCTACTCTGTTGAAACTATCCACAGTACCTCCTTAGTATACGATACCCATACGACGTGATCTAAAGTCTGCCTATCAAGTGTCTCTCTATACACTGACACCACGTGTGTAGAGAGGCTAGTGACATCAAAAGCTACCCTCCACCGCACAGCGAGTGAACCATCCACCATCTGTACATCCCGTCTAACAGGAGCTAAGTAAGGAAGCCTCTCCCATGTCCAAATCTGTAACAAAACTAAGGCTCCTCCTATCTCACGAGACTCTACGTGTATGGCTATGCAAAGTTGTTTATAGAAGTATACCAGGTACGCAGAACCCCAACTACGAGTACCAGAGGCACTTAAATCCTCTAACAACAGTAAGTACTTTAAATGTACATAATATGTTATTTCATCACAAAATAGCATACCTCCTATCAGCAATAAAATAAATCCCTGTGTTCACTAAATAATATGTACAACATCGTCACCAATGGGCAACTGAACAACAAAATCGGACAACCAGGGCATAGTCAAACTGTAACTCCTAAAAACCGAGCGTGGAGGCCTAACTCCCAATAATCTCTTGCAGACATCACCTTACGAAACACCCGCCATCTTACCTACTGCAGGAAGCCCATCTACGCATAAACCGAAAAGCACTTCTACGTTCTGTAGGGTGATAGTGTGCTCACTGTGGGGCATGTGCAAAGTATGTGTCTCCGGCCTCCAACGCTCTACTAAAACTGTAATCAAGTGTCAGTCTAACCGAATAAAATGTAACCTAGCTACTCCAAAAAATCATGTCTGCTCTAGAAAAGGAAGTACTCGCTCGTCAAGCTGACCAACCTGCCAACACTGTAAAACAGCCTCACGTCTACGACAAGTAAACCAAGTCTGGTCATCTCCATCCCAGACCGTCGAAGAACGGTGACGCCGCTGCAACTGCAGAACTCTAGGATCAGAAAGTCTAGGATCCATCTACAAGAAAATAAAAGATTAATATTTAGTTCATTCAACACTAAATACATAGAAACTTAGAATAGAGTATGTATTAAAAAGGAAACTATAAATACTTAAAACATTACAGAAGACAACACCAAATCTCCATTAACTTTGAAGAAAGAGTACATCAATACATAGTACAAGAATTACATAAAACATATGACCACTTAAAAGACAAATTCAAATACACCAATATATCATGTGTTTGGATTTGATTGGCTTGGACAATGCCTTCGATTGTGCCCTCTGCCACAAAATCCACATCTAATTTGCCTCGCGCATCTCCTTCTATTGTGACACTCTGCACTACAAATCCCACATGATGTCCGCGAATATAATTCCCGAAGATCCATCTCATTGTGATATCAAGATGATTTAGATCTTCCTTTCTCACGTCTAAGTGATCTATTGGGAATAATGGGTGGATATGAACCACGGGCCAGCCGGAATGGTCTCCAATTGGTGAAAAATGATGATCATACACTCTAAGTTGATGTTCCCATGTATACCATTTCCCGACGATCATATGAACATCAGTCATCGTTCTAGTAAGTGCAGAAATTGCATGGGAGCAAGGAATTTTATAAATTTGCCACTTTCGACATGTGCAATGCTCATTTCTCACATCTACGACCTGTTTATTGCCTCCCTTGTGATCATACCTTATTTGTCTATAATTGGTTTCTATCTCAAAGATCCCATTATCCTTGTTAAAGGAGATAACCGCATGCAAGTTTGCCGTGTTCATCCATCTCTCAAAAATGGCTAAGATATACTTTGTGTATCGCTTCCCTCTATTTATTCCCGCCCTTGGCTCACCCAGTCTTGCCTCAAAATAGTTCACCGAATTATAAAAAGTTTTAAGTACCAATGCAGTATCTGGTAGATTCCTTGCACCCTTTAATACAATATTATAGCTTTCACTTATATTTGTCGTCATATATCCAAAACGAAAGCCACCATCGTGAGAAAGAGTCCCTTGCTCCAGGGCAATATTTGCAAAATAATCGGGAGCATCATTTTTTATCTCCTTCATCCTCACCATATATAAATCAAATTTCTTAGGTTGTGGCTATAATGCAATAATGGTTGCAACTCTTTTACAGGCTTGACTTTTATGATGCATGTTGAAATTACTTGCAACATGGCACATGCAAAATCTCCACACGACATAGGGAGGTGACCATCCGAACTCCGGATGAGCAACTGTTGCCCTTATCCCTTCATGTCGATCAGAAATTAAATATATGGGACCCTACCTATCTCTAACAACATACTCTCGCACACATATCAAAAACCATGACCAGGAGGCAAGTAGGTCTGTATCAACCAATCCGAATGCCAACGGGATAATGTGATTTGCGCCGTCCATACTATAAACAATCAATAACTTGTGTTTATATTTTCCATATAGGTGAGTCCCATCTATACTTATCAATAGCCTACAACTCCTAAATGCCATGATATTATGACCAAATGCCCAAAACAAAGCTTTAAAAACCATTTCACCATTTGCATTTGGTGGACCCAACTTCCAACTCACTTGTGTTCCTGGATTCTTGTCAACTATGGCATTCAAAAGTCGAGACAGTTACTTGTATGAATCATCCCAATCCCCCTATACCATCTCTATAGCTCTTTTTTTTACTACCCAAACTTGTTTCCGAGAAACTGCATATGAAGTCCTCTTAGTCATAACAATTCAGAAGAAAGCAATTTTGACACTTGGATTTTCTCTCACATAGTTCAGAAAATAATGAGCCATCAAATTAGAATCTAACTGCCTATGATCCAGCGTCAACCTAACATTCACACATGTATGTGGTCCCTCAACAACAATAATCACAAAGGCATCAAGTAGTCTAGTCCTATAAGCACGCAACCTCCACTTACAACCTTCATCCCTTTGACTACATATTGCTGTCCAAAGTGTAAAGTTTCATCTCCCCACACGAAATTGATGGTGATGTTCGACATGATGCATTTTGACAGCATGAATAAGTTGCTCCTTCGACTCAAACCTCATCCCCTTCTTCAATCCATCGCTGAAACTCCAACTATCGTCTGACAATCTATAGTCTTCCTCAAAGGTCACATAGCCATCACCTCCAGGTGCCGTGGTCATAAAGGGAATTGAGTCATCTACTTGGCCATAGACAAATCTCTGACCACCACCTATGGATGCAGGGGTGAAAGATGATCCAATCGTTATCTCGTTCGCAACATCACCCCAACCACCCGCACAAACTTCTACATCATCTTCTTCTTCGTTATCCTCCTCTTCTTCCGTCATTTCTTCCCCATCAATATCATTACCCACATCCATATCTGCAAGAGTAAAATCCACTCGAGTTTCGATACGAGGATATTTATCAGAATAATTATCATCTCGTTGTAAGGACGTTCTACCCTTATATTATTTGATATACAACTCGTGAGTGGTAACTACTCCCATGGCCATCGCAAACTCCATCAAATTAAAAATATCGTCATCGTCACTAATTGGCACCAACTGAAACCGTGTATTTCCACTTTGCATGTATGACACAGGACAACGATGAAAAATCTCCATATGTTATGTCATTGAATTGATCCGAAGTCCTTTACATATCTTCAACACCAACTCATTATAACATACATTCTTTCTCACCCTAATCAACTTCAAAGGGTTTCCATTATAACCAACTCCATCTTCACCCTTTGCAATTTCACCATTACAATAGCATAACAATCTTACCATTCTATCATTTTTTTTGAATAACAAAAATCAACTTTTCATAATCTAATAAAAATAAATCAATTTTTGTAATTTAAATGATTGACGACAATTTATAATTACACACCAATTTCAACAAACCCTAATTCAATAAACCCTAATTCAAATATCCTAAACCCTAAATTTATACTAATATTCAACAAACCCTAATTTCTCAAAAAACCCTAAAATCCTAAAATTCATAATCAAATTTTTCAATAAATATAACTTGTCATAATCTAATAGAAATAAATCAATTTCTACAATTTAAATGATTGACAACAATTTATAATTACACCCCAATTTCAACAAACCCTAATTCAAATAACCACAAACCCTAAAATTCATAATCAAATTTTTCAATAAATATATCTCAAATTAAACATTTCAATTCCTCAAAAACTACTCCAAAAATTTAATTTTCTATTTAAAAAACATCCCTCAACAGTCGACAACTCTCATTTCTCCCTCAGTCAATAGTTCTCAAATGATCTCAAACATACAAATATTTTATTCTTTCAATAAATATACACTGCCCAATATACATCATTCACATTCAAATGAAAGATTTCATATTCGAAGAACTAAGAACTGAGTTGCAATGAGCAATGTATATTTGGAATTTTGCAGATATGTGGTGAGGAGTGACGTCGCGCCGAGGAGTGAAGCAGAAGATGAGAGATCGCTTGCAAGGACTGAAGTTTGTTTGTCATTTGTGGCTCGCGAGGGAGAAAGGAGGTCGCGGGAGAGCTATCGATCGTGGTGGAGAAAGAAAGAATAATACAGCAGAAGAGAAAGAAAGAAAGAAAGAAGAATGCGGAAGAAGAGAAATAAGGAAGAATGCAAAGTTTAAATGTGTATATCGAGTTTTCAAAACCCGACATGTGGGAGCTAGAAACGGAATTTCTTTCTATCCAGTATTGTTTTTTTTTTAAAAAAATTAATTTTTAAAACTAATTCCGTACATAACTCAATTGGTAGATCCATGAGTGGGTTTCAAGCAAATGATGAGAGGAGAGAGAAAATGCAAGAGGGAAATATAGATTTTAGAAAGAGAATTAAGAGTCAAGTACGGATTTAACACAGTTTTTTTTTTAAAAAAAAAATAAATAAAACAACATTCTCAACAAAGAAATTTTAAAAGTAACACCCTCATGTCCAAGACTAACATAAAATGTCAAATTTTCAAGACTCAACATATGGTAAATGACGGATGTACAATGCATATCAAATGTTCAACAGGCGACATAAACTGTGAATGTCGGGTGTTGAACACTCAACATTTACTATGCATTTGTTCAACACTCGACATCTTTTCTGCTCCCCTCCAAGCTATATCAGCATCTTAAAAAATATCATACAAATCGACTTCTTCAAAAAATCAACATATGTACAAAATCTAAATCTCATATCCATTCCATAAACAAATCAACTCATCCAGTCGCCAAACTACATCAATTTATCCATTGACAAACAAACAAAATCTAAATCCCATGTCCATTCAACAAATAAACCAACTCATCCATTATCCAACCCATATCCATTAAACTCATCCAGTCATTCACCAACAAACAAGCCAACACAACAAATCTAAAAAACAAACCAAATTAGAAATAATAAGATATAGATATCAAAACCAATACATAACATGATATATATTTCATTAATAGTAATAAAATGTAAAAAATACTCGATACATAAGTGTCAACGTTATCGTCTACGTCTAGTGTACTATCTAACTCCTAAATCATGTCTAGTATCTGTATAATCATCAATAGAAACTAAACCTAGATCATCTATCTGTATGATCTGGGAGGGATCTACATCCTCATCGTAGGGATAAAAAAATACAGGAAGGGGTACACGATACACGGGTGATGCATCATCTCTCTCAACCTGTGTCAGTCCCTCATCTATATGAATACCGGGACGAGCTCCCCTCAGTGGAGTCCCGGGAGTGAAAACCTAAGGGATATCATCAGACATGGGCGTGTAGAAAGATGAAGACTCACAGTGTACACTAGAAGGTCCTGCAACGTTTAGATGCGGAGATGATGGTGGTGACGTATGACCTGACAACGGTCGTGGTCTCCTCAGACGTGCTCTCCCACATCTTCGTCCACGTACTTGGTCCTCGTCACGTCCTTTGTCACCATCTTTACCTGGTCTAGGTCTCAGAAGATAGGCCATGTCATCAGTCAAGACCGAGATGGCTGAATTAGTCAACGCATGCACGTCGACACCCTCATTGTCTCTAATCTGATGCAATGTATCCTACTGCAAAAAGTCTATATATGTTAGTTAAAGCAACAAATATAAATCACTAATATAATTGAAAAATAAAAAATTGTACACTTATCATATAACCTAAACAAGTTCCTCGACGACTGATAAATTGACGGGAGACGCTGCGGTACCAGGTGAAGTAGGCATGTGAAACGGAAGGATCATATGTCGTGTCAACCTCAACTAGATGATCGTGTCGCTCTGTCCAAATATTTATGTAACGTTCACGCTCCACGGACCAATCAATCTCATGTCTATCTTTCATACTAGTTTCATGGAGTCGATCCTCAGTATCATAAGAAATAGGAATATGTTGGAACCCTCCATACTAACGGATCACTCTATCTGAAAAATGTCACTCCACTATACTAAAACAGATCAGCGGTACGCACACGTGCCAAATATCCCTCCGCCTATGACAGTAGTCGAGGAGGGTAGACAGTATATCCTCAGTATACGGCACCCACACGACGTGATATATGACCTGCCTATCAAGTGCCTCCCTATACACTGAGACCACATATGTATAGACACTAGTGACATCAAAATGCGCCCTCCACCGCAAAGCGAGTGGACCATCTGCTATTTGCACACCCCGTCTAATAGGAGCTATATAAGGAAGTCTCTCCCACACCCAAATCTATAATAGAACTAACGCCCCTAATCTCATGAGACTTTACGTATGTGGCTATGCAAAGCTGTCTATATAAGTATGCCAAGCATACAGAACCCTAACTACGAGTACCAGAGGAATCTAAATCCTCTAACAACAATAAGTACTGTAAGTGTATAAAGTATATTGTCTTATCACAAAACAGCACACCCCTTATCAACAATAAAATAAATGCCAATGTCCATCGAATAACATGTACATCATCTAAACCAATGGGCAACTGAATAACAAAATCAGTCAACAACGGCATACTCAAACAGTAACCCCCAAAATCAGAGCATGGAGGCCTAACTCCCAATAATTTCTGACAGACATCACCCTAGGAATACCCGCCGTCCTAGCTACTATAGGAAACCCATCTACGAGTAAACCAAAAAGCACCTCTATATCTTGTAAAGTGATAGTGAGCTTACCATGTGGCAAGTGAACGTGTACGTCTCCGGCCTCTGACGCTATACTAAAGCAGTAATCAAGTGTCAATTTAATTGTATAAAACATAGTCTAAATACTCCTAAAAAACCTGACTGCTCAAGGAAAGGAACCACTCGCTCTTTGAGCTAACCATCCAACCAACGCCGTAGAGCAACGTCACGTCGATGACAAGTGAGCCAGTTCTGGTCGTCTTCAGGATCCATCTGTAACAAAATAAAAAAATAAAACATTAATACAAATCTCCATTAACTATCAAAGACAAGATATTTTTTTATTAAAAAAAGAAAGAGCATGTATTAAAAAAAAGTTGATTTATTAAAAAAGAGTAATCCTTTAACACCAAATCTCCATTAACTTTCAAAAGAGAAAGCATGTATTAAAAAAGAGTTGATATTCCAACACCAAATAAATCAATACTTAGTACAAGAATTACATCAATACATCAACACTTAAAATACAAAGACAAATACAAATACATCAATACATCACGCATTTGGGTTCATTTGGGTCGGACAATGCCTTCGATTATGCCCATGTTTGCCACAAAGTCCACATCTTAATTATCTTGCACATCTCCTTCTATTGTGATCCTCTCCACTACAACTCCCATATGATGTCTGTGATGATGATTCCCGAAGATCCATCTTATTGTGATATCAAGATGATTTAGGTCTTCCTTTCTCACTTCTAAGTGATCTATTGGGAATGATGGTTGAATACGAACCCATAGGCCAGTCGGAATGACTCCAATCGATAAGAAATGATGCTTTTACACTCTAAGTTGATGTTCCCATGTATACCATTTCCCTATGATCATATGAATATCAGTCATCATCCTTGTAAGTGTAGCAATTGCATGCGAGTAAGGAATTTTATATGTTTGCCACTTCCTACATATGCAATGCTCATTTCTCATATCTATGATCTGTTTATTATCTCCCTTGTGGCCACACCGTGTTTGTCTATGGCCAATCTCTATCTCAAAAATCTCATCTAACTTGCTAAAGTAGACAACCGCATTGAGGTTTGTCGAGTTCGTCTATCTCCCAAACATGACTGAGGCATATTTTGTATATCGCTCTCTTCTACCTATTTCCGTCCTCGCCTCAACCAGTCATGCCTCAAAGTAGTTAACCGAATTATAAAAAGTCTTAAGTTCGAAGACAACAACAGGTAGATTCCTTATACCCTTTAATACGACATTATAGTTTTCGTTTATATTTGTCGTCATATATCTAAAATGAAAACCACCATCGTGAAAAAGAATCAATTGCTTAGGAGCAATATTCACAAAATAATTAGGAGCATCTTCTTTTATCTCCTTCATCCTCGCCAAATATAAGTCAAATTTCTTACGTTGTGGCTGTAATACAGCAATGGTTGCAACTCTCTTATAAACTTGACTTTTGTGATGTGTGTTGAAATTACTAGCAATATGGTGCATGCAAAATCTCCACACGGCATTGGAAGGTAACCATCCAAACTCTGAACGAGCAATTGTTGCCCTTATCCTTTTATGTTGATTTGAAATTAAACATATGGGACCCTCCCTATCTCCAACAACATACTCTCGCACACACATCAAAAACCATGACCACGAGGCAAGTGACTCTCAATCAACCAAGTCGAATGCTAATGGGATAATGTGATTCGCATCGTTCATACTATAAACAATCAACAACTTGTGCTTGTATTTCCTATATAGATGAGTCTTATCTACACTTATTAATGACCTACAACTTCTAAATGTCATAATACTAAGACCAAATGCTCAAAACAAAACTTCAAAATCCATTTCACCATTTTCATTCGGCGAACCTAACTTCCAATTCACTTGTGTTCCCAAATTTTTTTGTATTATTACATTCAAGAGTCGAGATAGTTGTTTGTATGAGTCATCCCAATTCGTGTATACCATCTCTATAGCCCTTCTCTTCGCTGTGTAAACTTTTATATGGGAAACTACATATGAGGTCCTCTCAATCATAACAGTTCAGAAAAAAAACAACTTTGACACTAAGATCTTCCCTCGCATAGTTCAGAAAATATCGAGCCATCAAATTAGAATCTAACTACCTATGATCCTACGTCTACCCATTCACACATATATGCAGTCCCTCAACAACAATAATCATAAAGACATCAAGTAACCTTGTCCTACGAGCACGCAACCTCCACCTAGAACCTTTATCCCTTTAAGTATATATTGTTGTCCAAAGTATAGGTGTTGATCTTCCAATACGAAATTAATGGTGATGCTCGATATGATGCATTTTGACAGTATGAATAAGTTGATCCTTTGACTCAAACATCAACCCCTTTTTCAATTCATTGCTAAAACTCCAACTATCATTTGTCAATATAAAATCTTGCTTAAAAGTCACATAGCCATCACCTCCAAGTGTCGTGGTCATAAAAGGAATTGGGTCGTCTACTTGGTCGTAGATAAATCTCCGCCTACCACCAATAGGTGTAGGGGCTAAGGATGATTCGATCGTTAACTCATTAGCAGCACCACCCCAACTACCGCCACCAACTTCTCGATCACCTTCTTCTTCGTTATCCTCCTCTTCTTCCGCCTCTTCTTCTGCCATTTCTTCCTTATCAACATTGTTATTCATATCTACCAAAGCAAAATCCACTCGAGATTCGATACGAGGATACTCATCCGTATAATCATCATTTTATTGCATGGACGTTCCACCCTTGTATGATTTGATATATAGCTCATAAGTGGTACCTACCTTCGTATGATTTGATATACAACTCATGAGTGGTACCTACTCCTATACCCACCGTAAACTCCATCAAGTTAAGAACGTCGTCATCATCACTAATTGACACTAATTAAAACCGTGCATTCCCATGTTGCATGTATTACACAGGACAGCGGTGGAAAATCTCCACACGTCGTGTCATTGAATTGATCCAAAGACCTTTACATATCATCAATGCCAACTCATTATAACATACATCCTTTCTCATGTTAATCAACTTCGAAAGGGTCCTGATTATAACCAACTCCATCCTTACCCGTGACGATTTCACTATTGCAATAACAAAACAATCTCACCATCTCTGCCATTTTTTTCTAAATATCAAAAATCAACTTGTTATAAACTAATACAAATAAATCAACTTTTGCAATTTAAACGATTGACATAAATTTATAATTACATCCCAAATATCCTAAACTCTAAATTTATACTAAAATACAACAAATCCTAAATTCTCAACAAACCCTAAACCCTAAATTTCATAATCAAAATTTTTAATAAATCTACTTCAAATTAAACATTTTAATTTCTCAATAACTACTCCAAAAATTTAATTTTCTAATTAAATTTTATAATTAATTTAAATTATCAAATGAGTCCACATACATCATTCTCAACAACCCTATGTCCAGAGTTCTTAAATCTGCCCATAGTTTTCAATCAAACAAACATTTCATTCTCTCAACAATTATACACCGCCCAACATACATCAGTCACAATCAAATCAAAGATTTCATATTTGAATCACAAAGAGTTGCAATAAGAGCAATGTACCTTCGGATTTTTGCAGATGCAGATGCGGCAAGGAGTGATGTTGCGACAAATGTGAAGATTTGCTGGATGTGTAGATGCGTTGAGGAGTGAAGAAGTTAGGGTTTGTCGTTTGTCGCTCGTGAGGGAGAAATGAGAGTTCGAAGCTGTAGCAGAGGAGAGAAAGGAAAAAAGCAGAGCATAAAGAAGAAAGCATTCTACGGGTTTTAGTGCACGAGCATGTTAGTGTTGAACACTCAACATGCACAGTTCATGTCGAGTGTTTAACACTAGACATGCACTATGCATCCACCATTTATCTTATGTCGAGCCTTTAAGACCCGACATGAGGGTGTTGGTTTTGGTATTTCTTTGTTGAGAATGTTATTTTAATTTTTTAAAAAAAAAACTGTGTTAAATCCGTACTTGACTCAGAGAATTAAAAAGGTTTTGAGAGATTTTGTGTTCCCTTTTCTTGCGTGGTGAGATCAGGTAAGGTCATGGTTGCCTACTTACCACTTGTACTATGTTCGAGTTTTTTAAATAAATATTATTATTATTTAACTAAAATTATTTAAATATTATTATTTTTTCCTCAAAATATCGATTTCGCACTCTCAGAGTGCGAAATCTACTATTCATTGATTTTTTTTTAATCCATCATTAAAAAAAAAGAAAAAATAGTTTCACACTCTGGGAGTGCAAAACTAAAATCATATTCTCAAAGCACGAAATTATTGGGACTTAACTTCCACACTTCAAAACGCAAAATCACTTTCACGTTCTGCACTTCAACTCTCTCCTCTCCTTTGCGACAGATATGTTCGGATGTACGGTTACGGATTAGAGGGTTCTTGAAGTCATCTTCATCCTTTCTTCACCATTACTGCAAAATGTATTTAATCTTCATCCTTTCTTCAATAGTTGATGGATCTAGGGATTTGGCCTTACGGTTTTCTTGGTTGTGGTGAAGTCTCGTCCGTTCATGTTAATGTAGTTTCATAAACAATTCATGTTAATGTTAATATAGCCTTAGGGTTCATGTTAATGTTAATGTAGTTTGTTAGCTATGGAGAAGTCTCGACAGATCTAGAGTTTTTAGCCTCATTTTCTTCTCCATTGTTGCAAAATGTGTTAATGTTAATGTAGTCTTAGGGTTTTTAGCCTTAGGATTGTATTGTTTGTTTAAATGATTGACGGGTCTGGGGTTACAATGTTTGTTTGAACATGTTAGGGTTTTTAGCCCTAGGTTTGCAACTATTTGAATACATGTTAGGGTTTACTGCAATGGTAGGATTTTTTTTTTGTGAAATTAGGGTTTGTTCTCTAGGGTTTTCTGTGAATTTAGGGTTTATTCTAATAGTCAATGAATTTTTTATACTATTATATACTTTGAGTGTTTGAGTCAAGGGTTTTTTTATGTGAATATAGGTTTATGACATGTTTTGTTCTAATGTTTAAATACTTTAGGGTTATTCTAATGTTTTAGGGTTTTCTATGTGAATGTAGGTTTATAACATGTTATGTTCTGTGAATGTAGGTTTATTCTAATGCTTTGATAGGGTTATTTTTAAAGTTGTTAATAATGTATTTGTTATGGATATAGTTGATAGAAAAAGGGAATATGGGTAACAATCATGTGAGGCTGGTGTTTTATTGGGGGTGTAATTGGTGGGGTTGAAAAGGAGTGTCGGTATAATGTGGATCTAAAAATGGGTGTTGTAATTAATAGCAGTATTAGATGGCGAGAGTTTATAAAAATCTTACATCGCAAAAGTGGGTCTGATTGTAGACAATTCAAACTGAATGTGAAACTATTTTTAGTTAGTCTCTTTCTTATTGTGTATTACCTATGAAGAATGATGAATTCTTACCGAAGGGATTGTTACTCCCAAAACATGTCAAGTTTAATGGCAGTGGAACTATTTTTAGAGTTAGAAGCAATTGTGTGTACACTTGTTGACCCACCCATGGTAGGTTGCTCAAGTTGAGGCAGACAAAATATGTTTGACATCCCAGACAACTCTTCTAGAACTCAAAATTATCTTGACATGATGGCTGATATTGAGGTGAAACAGATTTTGGTTCTTACACAGATATGTTGAGAAGTGAGAATATTAGAGATGAGTGGCTACAGTATGGGGTATTTATTTCATGATATTTTTTTGGCTAGTTTTCATGAATTAGCTATACCTATTGTGAGTATGAGGAGCCTAGTACTAGTAGACCCTATGAGGGGTAGGAGATAGATCCTGTAGATGTATTTGTTACTGAGGAATCAGAGGGTGAAAGTGAGAATGAATAGAATGTTGACGAAGAAGATCAAATTGTTGAAGAGTAAAAAGATCGAGTTATTAAAGAGAAAAAAGATATACCATTCTTACACACCATGAGGGCAGGGTCCATGATGGTTGATGAATATAATGATCATGACCATCCAACATAGGATAATAATCAGATTTTTGAGTTACGAGTTGGGATGGTCTTTGCATCCAAAGAGGAAGTTTAACATGTTGTCAAGTGATGCATAAGGTGGCCGAGCAAAGACAAATCAAAAAGTTTGATGTCGTGATGAACAAAATCAAAGAGTTTAATGAGCCCGCATATAAGTGGTTTCCTCTTGACAAATGGACGTTGTGTTATGATAGTGGATATAGATGGTGGAACATGATCACCAATCGGTTGAAATCATTCAATGGAGTGAGTAAAGGTGCAAAAAAGCTGCCAATAACTATATGTGTGCAGGTTACATTATACCGCATGGTTCGATTCTTCTATAAGAACTGAGAAGAAGCATATGACAATGTGAAGCAAGACAACATATGACCAACATTGGTAATTAAAAAATTGGTTAAAAATGAGCAGAAATCAAAATTCCATCGTGTCCTTATAGTTGATAGATTTAGAGGGGAGTATGAGGTGATAATTTCATTTCACGGTGGGAGGGGTGGGAACAGTCACATCATGTTATTAGATATCTCATCCTGTACTTGTGGAAAATTTGTCGCATTCAAACTTCTTTGCTCACATATGTGGAGAGTTTGTGTGGATTTGGGTCGTGAGTTTAGGACATTTATAGACAGACTACATAGTTGTTGATCAATGTAGTTTATATATGGTAGCAAATTCCATCCTTCTTCACACAAGGACTATTGGCCCCTTCCTTCTTTATATTTGTTACACAATGTCTCACGCTTTAACAACCAGCCAGGTAGACCACGAAGTATGTGGATTCATAATAAAATGGATAGAAGAAGAACTCAATATCACAAGGCATGTGGTGAATATGACGATAATCGTCACCATTGCCCGAATATGGCTCGGTTACAACAAAGGGCAAAATAAAGCTGAAACTTGTTTCCAATCATGTACTCATTTCAATATGTATCGTGGACTTTCACAATTGTTATGGCTGTACATGTTTTATTTGTTTTAAAGGATTTCACATCATATACTTGTTTCGTATCATTTACTTGCATGTGTATATTTTTTATTTGGTTTGAAGATTTTGAATTGTTATCATTTTTTAATTCTTGTGATCATAGTTATAGACTACATTTGTTTAGAATTTACCCTAGGACCACAGGACCCTAGTGTCTGGATTTTGTAGCCCTCACACCGGTCTCAATCTATATGGGAGACCAGGAGTGATACTCCTCTAGAAGTGCATCGTTCTGTTCATGGGTTTTGAGCTGCTCGACCTCTTGACGTTAAAGTACAGGAAATTTTGTTATGGGTGAGTTTTTATGGTCTTTATAGACGTGGGCCTATTCAGCACGATCACATGTTTATTATTGCGTTTGTGGAGAGATGGCGGCAGGAGGTGCATACTTCTCATTTACCTGTTGGTGAGGTCACGATTATGTTACAAGACGTTTCAGTGCTTTTTGGCTTACCTATTGATGGGGATGTAATTATAGAGGTAGATCACAACCGTTCTATTGTTGAGTGGCAGGATGTTTGTCACACTCTTTTGGGTTTCTTCCCTAGACTAGAGGTTTTTTGGAGACCATCTTAAATTCCGGGCTATTATAGATTTTCCGAATTCACATCCTCTGGGTCTGAAGTCAGATGCAATGCCAGTGCAGTTTCACACACGTAGTCGTATTATGCAGTTGTTGGGTAGTATTTTTGGAGACCAGTCTGGGTAGATTCAAGCTTATATATTTGGAGATTCTACAAGATCTTGATTGCACCAGACAGTATAGTTGGGATAGTTCTATCTTGGCAACACTTTATAGAACCATGTGTTGGACTTCCGCTGATGGTATTAGATAGATTTGTGGTTCTGTCTTACTTATACAGGTACTGTTTCTCTATTTAATGTATTATTTTTTTACTTAATAATATTTTCTCTGCATACTATATTATTTATTCAATACTTTTTCTTTTATCAACTTTGGGCATGGAAGAGAGTGCCCATGTTTACCCCGATCAGACGTCGAACCATTCTTCTAGTGCCCTCTGCTCCACACCTGCCTGCCGGCCCTAGAGGAGTTATGTACGTACTGTTTACTCATTAATTCTTTTTTTTTTCTCTTGTCATTTCACTTTGTGCAATTTGATCGTGACATTTTTTATTTATAAATAGTTGGGATGCTTCTCGTAGTTATGTACATACGGGACAGTTTGTTTTTAAAACATACCGAGATCAATTACATCATATGGGAAAGACTGGGGTGAGTAAATTTCTTCTTTGCCAACCACTTCTATCACTATAGTTTGAACTAGCACCTTTTTTTAGTTCATGTGGATGCCATATTCATATGCTGACCTGGCAACGTTACTCGAGTACTGCCTCGTCAGCTCGTGCCCCCCTTATATGTTTTGAGGTCGTTGAGTATCATTACCCTCAGAAGGTTTTGAGACGGTTGGGGATATTGCAGCCTATTCTTTTACCAGTGCAAACTGACTTGGAGCTATACCAAACTGATCGACGTAGGAGATATGGACAGGATTGGAATAGAACACATGCGGTATACTTGCAATTATGGGATGACCATCGAGATGACATCGTGGAGGGTGAGCAGACTTTTGATTAGTAGGCGACGATAACTGACTTTATGCACTGATATTAGCAGATCACGCACTTATACATTGGCAGTCCTACACATTGTTCTTAGCAGGGATTCTGGCCCACAACAACACAAATGAAGTATCTCGTAAGTAAAAATAACTATTCTTTCATATTATTTTATTGTTTACGTAATATTTTCTTTTCATTCATATCATTTTGCAGTGCTATGAGCTCGAGAACTTCCATTTAGTAGCATCTAACATACTTGCAGCGGAAGGAATCGATTCTAGAGTTAGATACCTTAGAGACGGGGCTTGGTGATCCTGTTCTGATATGGAGGATCAGATGATACTACAACCACAGAGTATACTTGGGATAACCAAACTGTTATGAATATTGAATAGCTAGTAAACTATAGAAGAACACAAAGAGAGAAGGAACCTTAGAGAGAGAGAGAGCTCTTTAGAAAGGATTTCTGAAGGGAAGAATGGGCTCCCCGAACTCTTTCTTTCATTTCCTTTTTATAGATAAAAAAAGGCAAATTACATGTATCACGGATGATGCTACATACCAATAATACAAAGCAGACACCGTACATACTTTAATTCACACCACTCTTACAATACTTGCACTCTAAGGCAACATTATTGAGAATGTAATCATGACACCCCAAGAAAGCACACACTAAAGGATAACACACGAAAAGCAAAAGCAAACACACTAAATAAAGTAGTCTTCCATGTGATGATGGAGAATCTTCATCATGAGATCTTCATTATGGTGATGGTGGTAGTGGAGGATCCCACTTTGTCCAATGAGGAATCGAGGACTAGGTGGCAAGCCAGACGGGACTAATTCGTCTGAGTCATCTAAGTCTATATTTTGTCTAATCTTTTGATTGTTGATGATAGAATCAAGTCATTACTTGATCAACCTTTTTTTTTTAAATGGTCCGAGTAGAGATTATCTGATTCCCACGAATATGTACCTCAATCTCTAATACTGCATGAAATACACTCTAGTGGAATCTAGTTGAGTGTAAACATGTGGAGTGTTTGTAGATAATGATCTCGCTCATAAGAGCTATTTCGTATGGTCCCTTGTTGAATGGTAGAGCCTGAGCTAATAAATTTCTCATATCACTGAAAGTCTTTAAAAGCTGATAAAGGTCATTTGAACCTGGATGAATAGCTGGATGAGGGAATATCCATCCCAATAGGTATCTTGTGAATGGATCGGCCTTAATCAAAATGCCAATAATTCCAGTTTGGGCTAACCTCTTGATTAATGCCCTTGCTTCTTTAGGAAAAGTCCTAATGAATCTTTTATTTATCTTGAATATCTTTAAATACGACCATAATGGATGAAATGGTAATCCCAAAATAGAACAATTATCTAATCCACATTTTGCAACATAAGCTGCAAGAAAACCTGTGAGTTCCAAGATGTCAAGGTTTGGAAAGAATGGAAATATTACCAAGACACATGGAATCAAGCTGTTGAGTGGGATCCTTACAGGTGGGATTCTACTCAAGAAGTCTGCAGTAGTATTATCTTTTCCTTTGACATGCTTCATTGTGAACTGATACTATGAAAACCACTGTACTAACCATAATAATTGCGGTTGAGGAAAAGTTTTTTGTTTGAACTTTAATACTGCTGGGAATGACGACATATTCATTTCAACAATAAAATTATACAATAAAAGATGAAATTCAAAATTTTGAATTCCTCTTTTTACTGCTAAAATTTCTTTGATTGTTGAATGATAATTCAATTCAACCACTATTAAAAATCCTGGCTTTGAAAACCAAAATGAGCCCATTCTTCTCTTTAAAAATCCTCTCTGAAGAGTTCTCTCTCTCTCTCTCTCTCTAAGGGTTCCTTCTCTCTCTGTGTTCTTCTATGGTTTACTAGCTATTCAATATTCGTAGTAGTTTTGTTATCCCAAATATGCTCTATGGTTGCAGTATCATTGATCCTCCACATCAGAATAGGATTACCATTAATGTGTGTATTCTTAATTTTATTTATTTCATGTCTATTATTGTGTCTATTTTATGTCCTTAAACATCTCGTCCTATGGCAGAATATCAGAGCCTAGTTCCCATTATTAGTGTCTTATGTTAGTTTCCTATGTCTAAATGTCAATTCTTGGGTTTAATTCTGGGATCCTATCATAGATTGGTATTAGAGCCAAGGTGTTCATTTTGGTGTTGGGTGATATCATTTTGGTTTTCATATTTCTCATTAAAACATCTACTTTCTAAATTTATCCACCAGGTAGTCACATATCTAGAGAGATACTGTTGTCCAAAGGACATGGTAAGACCTTGAGGAGAAGGTTGTAAGTCGTCTTTAAACATTTGGTATTCTTTCGATAATATGTCATTATCTAGATCATTATCCTCTGCATCCACCTCCACTAGTAGGTGTTCTAATGTTGATTCTGCATATCAATATGAGTACTATGTAGATGATACTATTCCGTAAGAGTCTTTTAAACCCCTATCATACGTATCAAAACCCACAAAAAATAGGTTTACAAAAGATTACAAAAATCTTTTCTTAGCTACTAAAAATAGCTAGATAGTTAGTATTTTCTATGTCTTTAACCTAGTTGTATATTCCTGCTATCAAGAGAGAGCAACTCCTTTCTCTTGATTTGCCTCTATCTCACCTTTAAGCTTGGAAAAGAAATGGTTTCACCCATCTTCACTTTGGCACTGAGAGACTTGCCTTGAGTTTCCATGGAAGAAAAGGTCTTCTTATAGTCTCAAAAATAGCCAGCTTAGACACCCATTTCAAAAATATCAGCATGCCTGCATAGCCACTCTTCAAACTACACTCAATGCTAGCACTATCCTATGCACCGTTTACCCAAACTTCAACCTTCCACTCATTGATCCCCACTTAACCACTTGTTTGAAAATCCAGATCCAAATCATAGGAGATCACCTTGTCCAAACTACCTCACCAGCCACCCTTCACTATCAATTTGCCTATAGGGTTCAAAACTATGCTTTTGACCTAACAATACAGGCTTTACATGATGAGGCCCTTCTCCTAACAATTGATTTTGAGCATACCTTTGTTCATACCCAGATCCCTAGACAACTTAAACAGGATGAATTACTTAAACTCCTTTTACCTCCTGGATCACACATTATGAAGAAAACCAACAATTTCAACCTATCCAATAGTCAATAACACAATTCACAAGCCAACTAGATGGATCTATCTTCATCTCTTTCGAGTTAGAAAGACTAATCCATGGCAATCCTTTCTGAACAATGAGCATGATCTAACCATTTGAATATCTAGATTTCTGTTGCGAAGATAATGTCCCTATTCTATATTTTACAAATGAGGGAAGACCAGTACACCCATTCCAGGACTCTGATGGATATAAGTTCTTTGACTCATACTCATTTGACTCATGCCTTGTTGATAACGATGATAAAAACAAAAGGCCAAGAAAAAAGAAAGGTTCCAAAAGAAAGAAAAGAAGACTAGAAAGAATCGATCCAGGTTATTTTTAATGGAAGTTAGAAAAACTCTTCAAACGAGGAGATTCTAGTGTTGGTCTCTTAGGAGATCTAGGTCCTAGAGACCCAGCTCCATAAAAACCAGAGAAATCTGGATGCCTAAAACAAACCAAAGCATTTTGTTCAGTTGCTACATGATTCAGTCTACTCTATAATCACCACCATCGGTGACAGACTTCCCCCCTCTCCAATTTGAAGATTCTCATTCCCATTGTTGGAAGGTTCCTACACCACCAATCATACAAGCAGATGGTTATAGACCATCTATCTCTGCTGCAGAAAAGGTTCTAAATTAGTAGACTTAAAATGTCCTAGCACAGAATCACATGCTGTGAGAAATCTACCTCTCCTAGAAAATATCCATTCTGAATATTGATTTTCACCAGCAAACAATAGCCAACCAGTTGCAAGATTACCAAGTAAAGATGGCGGTCTTTATTGCTCAGTTGAAAGAAGAGATAAAAACCAGACATATTGAACTAATGTATCTGAACAATAATTGGGGATAAAATTTAGATTGTGCAAGAAAGAAAGTGATATCAGAAACCTCTAAGTACAACTCAGAGACATACAGAGATGCTATGGAACATCATAAGGGATGCAGTCACAACCCTTTTACTAGACATCAACCTTTTCCAGTCCTGAACCACCAAGATCCTCTTGGCTATCCAACTACACTGTAATTCCCATCCATAAAGCCCAAATAATAGCCTATTTCAAGACCTCTTGACACCAACCATTATCTCTAACTTCCCAAAAGCACCAACCGTCGCCCTTAAAAACATACTCCTAGATTCTCCAGCAACATCAACCATCATCTCCATCCGATACCTCCCTAGTTGTTCCAAAACCCCCAATCTTCAACAATAGTCCCACGAAGAATACCAAACACTCAAAAACTATCCACTTCACAGAAACCACAAATGATGATAAACCCACAATACCCAAGCCATCCTAATTTCCTTATAAAAACCCTTCAAATGTTTATAGAACAAGAAACTGAAGAACTCAACGCATCACCTATCACCTTGCCACATGAATCACCCATTCCTTTTGGCAATCTCTTCATGGTTGATCAAAACCTAGAAGAAGTACAAGCCTCATCCCAAATTGAATCCCAAGAAACCATCCCAATGCCTCTATCCATTCCCCTTTTGCCGAATATTGAACTAATATTAAAGAAATCTACTAAGGAATGAATGTCAACTATACTTGATGACTATGTGGTATACCTTTAAGAGTCTGACTATAATGTCGGAGCCATAGAGAATCCGAAAATGTTTTCACAAGTCATGAGTTCTAAGAACTCAAACTTATGGTTAAATGCCAATGAAAGATTAAATAGACTCCACGAAGAGTAATGGAGTCTAGGATCTTGTGGAGTTGCCAAATGGGGTAAAACCCAGCGGATATAAATAGGTCTTTAAGACTAAGACTGACTTATTATGCAATATTGAGAAATACAAGGCCAGATTCATTGCTAAAGGATTCACTCAAAGAAAAGGAATCGACTACTTGGAAACATTTTCTCTAGTATCTAAGAAAGATTCCCTCCATATCATTTTGTCATTTATTACACATTTGACTTAGAGTTGTAACAAATAGATGTGAAAACGATTTTCCTTAATGGGAAAATAGAGAAAGAGGTTTACATATGTCAACTTGAAAGATTCTCCTCTAGTAGTAGTGATCACTTGGTGTGAAAACTCAAGAAATCCATATATGGGCTGAAATAAACCTCTCATTAATGGTATTTGAAATTTCATAATACAGTCACTTCTTTCAGTTTTGAAAAAAACATTATGAATCAATGCGTATACCTCAAGGTTAGTAGGAGCAGGTTTTGTTTCCTTATCCTATATGTTGATAACACACTACTTGCCACAAATGATAAGAGGATGTTGTATGAGATGAAACAATTCCTTTCTAAGAACTTTGAGATAAGAGATTTAGGTGATACATCTTATGTCATCGGTATACAGATATATCGAGATAGATCTCATAAGGTTCTAAAACTATCTCAAGAGACCTACATCAACAAAGTGTTTAAGAGATATATGATTAAGAATTGTTCACTAAGTATAGCCTTCGATTATTAAGGGGGATAGGTTCAATTTCTACCAACACCCTAAAACAGATTTGAAAAGGGAACAGATGACTAACGTCCCATATGCTTTTATTGTTAGAAGTTTCATATATACACACATCTGTACAAAATTTGATACAGCACATGCTGTGGGAATATTAGATAGATATCAAAGTAACCTGGGTTTAAAATATTGGGAGGTTGCAAAGAAGGTGTTAAGGTATCTATAAAGTATCAAGAAACACATACTTACATACAAAAAAAAATCAACAATCTGGAAATAGTCAAATACTCAGATTCAGACTTTGTCTATTGTGTTGATTCTCGAAAATCAATGTCGGATTATATCTTCATGATGGCTAGTGGAGTTGTATTGTGGAAGAGACTAAGCAGATGTTAACTGCGACCTCCACTATAGAAACCAAGTTCATGGCGTATTTTGAGACTACATCACGCATAGTGTAGCTCAAGAGTTTCATATCTAGGCTTAGGGTCTTAGACTCTGTACCTAAATCATTATGTATATTTTGTGACAATTTAGCTACTATATTTTTTACTAAGAATAATAAGAGTGTGAGTTCAAGTAAGCACATTGACATAAAATACTTAGCCATTAGGGAAAGAGTGTTTGAAAATAAAGTTATAATCTAACACATTAGCAATGGTTGTATGTTGGCTAATCCCTTAACCAAAGGTATGCTACTAAGTAGGTTCAGGGATCAGATTATAAATATGGGCTTATTGGCTTATTTAAATGAAACTCAGAGTTGAATTTTCTCAATAAAATTGTGTACATATTTTTCTGTTTTGAGATAAATTCATTAAATTTAGATCCAAATAAATATAAGATTTATTCATAAAGTAAATGTTACCATAAGATTAGAAAATAGAATATATTATGGTATAGAGAAGATAATACTTGCTTTTAGAGGATTTATCCCCATGACTTATGTACTCTATTTTCATATGGAATTGACTTAATTTTAACTTCAAGTCAGCTTGTTGGGCGAAGTGGGAGAACGTTAGAAAAATTTTAAATTCAAATTCATTGAATTAATGCAATCAAAATGAAGTTAATAGGAAAAATATAACCGAAAAGACTACATGTAATGAAAAATAGAAGAAATTTGAATTGAGATGCATTTCACCAGATTTTGGTGTCTCATTCAAACTTTCACACAATTAATCTTTTTTTTTCATTTTGAATGTTTAATTCCTTTCCCATAACATCTAGCAATAATTAGGGTAACATTTATAGGGTTTTAATGGTTTTTTTATAGTTGAGAGCCTATATAAACCCTCTCCTAGCGTATTAGGTCTCTAAGTCCAAATTTTAGAATTTTACACCATCTATTGAGTGAAATTGAGGGGTTAGAACGTTTGTGCACATCCCAAGAATTATTTTGGTGGTGTTGTGGTCATTGGAAATGAATAAAAAAAATATGACGGGAGGTAACTCTAAATCTCCTTTTTGCTTCCACTTTAATTTTGACTCAATTTTTGCATTAGAAGCATGCATTAGGTTTGTCATGCCTTCTATCATAAACAACTATTGGCATCCTAGATCTGTTGTGTTTGAGCACATTATAAGCATGGTTTCTTAAAACTTCCTATAGATGGACTATCCATGCGGACTTTTTAGAGACATCTAATTATAATAGAAACACTAGCAGAGATGAAGAACATTTTGAATATGACATGCATTGATTATGAAATGATGCCTTTTCCATGTATGTTGTAGAGGAGGATAGAGTTGTTAATATGGTTAAAGAGCAACAACAATCTACTGACAGAGTTGAAGGGCAGGAAGATATTAGAGGACATAATGCTAATGTTTTTTAATTTGTTTAGAGATGTTGAACAAGAAGTATATCCAGATGTTGGTCGGTTATGGTTTTTTGTACCATTTCAAGCACATGGGAGTGGAGTAATAAATCATTCTCATGGTTATTGGTGTATTTAAAGGATTTACTACCAGATCGGAACATATGGCCAAGTAACTACCATATGAATGGAAGAAAATTATTTCATCTTTAGGTTTATCATGGTAAAATTTATGCATGTCCCAATGATTGCATATTATATGAGAAGAAAATATAGTGAATGATAAAACATGTCTAATATATGGTGCGTCTTGGTGAAGATCATGTACAAATGTCTTGAAAAAGAGGAGATTGGCACTTCCAAAAAGGGCAAGAAGAAACCT
Source organism: Dillenia turbinata (assembly GCA_037126225.1). Taxonomy (NCBI): domain Eukaryota; kingdom Viridiplantae; phylum Streptophyta; class Magnoliopsida; order Dilleniales; family Dilleniaceae; genus Dillenia; species Dillenia turbinata. The sequence continues at coordinate 11,078,062 of JBAMMX010000013.1, forward strand.
ACAAAAGTGTTACATTGGTTTCCTTTGATATATAAACTTCAAAGACTGTTCATGTGTTCAAAAATAACTACTCTTATGAAATGACATCATGAATCAAAGGATGGACTCTTGAAGCATCTTGTGAACTCTACATCTTGGTAAAATTTTGATTCTCATTGCCTTCTTAGTCGATCCTCAAAATGCATTAGTTTCCAACTGTTTCAATCTATTTCAAAGAATGAATGTTACATCGCATAGGTGGTCATACTTATACCTTACAATGTACCTTGATGATTGCATATAAAACAACCTAATTTCACACTCTTTTTACTTGTTCCTGGTTCTAAAGGTCGTAGTGATAAAAATAGATGTATATATGAAGCCTTTAGTAGAAAAATTAAAAGAGTTATGGGAGGTTAGCATTAAAAACTTTTGACACTTTAAGTAGTGAAAGTTTTTATATGCATGCAACATTAATATGGACAATAAATGAATTTTTGGCATATGCTAATTTATCAAGATAGAATACTAAAGGAAAATGTGCATGTCCTATTTGTGGGTATGATATGAACTCTAAGTGGTTAAATAATAGTGGAAATATTGTTAAATAGTAGATTGTTAGAGTCTAATCATAAATTCTAGAATGATAAGAAATCTTTTGATGGAATTCAAGCACATAGATGTGCACCGAAACAACCATCTTGTACTGTTGTTTTAGGATGGTTGGAAAACATTGGGGTTAAAAGAAATTGGGATCAGAATCAATTTTTTTTTTTTTTAAAAAAAAACATTTCGTTTAATTTGCCTTATTAGGAGTACAACATGATACGCCATAACTTTGATTTTATGGATATATAAAAAATGTTTATCATAATATTCTTGGAACAATAATGGGACAAGAGAGATAGACTAATGATAATTATAAATTTCAACTTGATTTCATTGAAATAGACATAAGAAGTGAATTTCAAACCAGAAGGTAAGGGTACGAAATAATTTTTCAAGAGAAAGATACTTCATTGATTTTTTTTTTTGGTTAAACAAATTTGAATAGAGAATCTCTAGACTGATGAAGGGGGTTGTGACCACTTAACTGTCATTTCGGGGACAATTGAGGGTTTTTAAAGAGATGAAAGTTTTAGATGAGTATTTTTTTTAATATTTTATATTGTGTGCAATTTAAACAACATAAGTTGATAGGATTCAAGAGCTATGATTGTTATGTTTTAAAGCAAGAGTTTATTCCTATAGCAATATGAGAATCAAGATAAAGTTAGCTCAATTATAATAGATTTGTGTAATATCTTTAGAAATATTTGTTCAAAGGTTCTTGATGAACAAGAACTGCAACTCCTTTAATCTTGAGTTGTTGTGACTTGATGTGAGTTAGAAAAGATGTTCCCTACAACTTTTTCACTAGTATAGATTATTTGATTATCCATTTGGTAGAAGAAGCAAAAATGGCAGGCCCCGTCATGTATTGGTGGTTGTATCCTATTGAAGGGTACATTTCAAATCTTATCGAAAGGTTTTCCATCTTTCTTCACTAATATTGTTCATTTGATTAGTTCATTACTAATTTTCAATTTCTAAATGATTGTTTAGGTAGATTTCTTCTTACTTTAAAATCTTTTGTACGTAATAGAGCTCACTTGGTGGGATCTATCGTTAAGGGGTATATTACACATGAATGTTTAGAGGGTTTTAAAACTTGGTATGGTCGTTGTCCTCAAAATGATGACAATAGTCATTCTCATTAAGAAGAAGGGTCTTTTTCGTTGATAAGGCAGCCATTAGGTAAGAAAAGGCATGTGGATTCAATGTTAAGAAAAGAGAAAGTGTGAATTGTGCTCATCTAGATTGCAAAGCACTAAAGCAAGCACATCGGTATATATTCTTTTTAATTGTTATGCTATCACTCCATATAGAAGGTAAGATTAACTATATTAAAGTCCAACTTCATTTCACCTAGTTTTCTAGATACATTAATGTCTTAGTTACTCACCTTCTATTGTAATTGAAGGCAATATGATGAATTTATTGGGACAAACAAGTGTCTAGGTCGCCCTTTAAGATATGTTGACTAGCAAATTAATACAACTGAATTTGCTTACCAGTTTCATGAGAAAGTAAGTATAAAAGGTATACCTATATATACTTGTGTCATTTTAGATACTCACTGTTAAACTAGGGGTAACCAATTATTGATTTATATAGGTTACTTAAGAATTTGTGAGGGAATGTGCAACTCACTTATGAAATTAAATGGCTTCCCTATTATCCAAATAAAGAGGTTGGGAAATACTCTAGATATAGGTTATGATGGAACCCATTCAAAAGGCTCTATACTAGAAATATCCAATAGCCAGCATAAGGCCTGCGATTCAAAAGGTCCAATATGCCAAAATACAAATGCGGCTGTGTCACTCTACTCTACCGATGGGATAAAACTCCCTGAATGGGCCATGTCAACCCGACCCACTAAGGGGATCTATCATTTGTGATATTCTATTCACTGTTCGGCTAGCTCTCAACGAGTTCTGTGCGATTCGATCCATAAGCGCATTCGGTGAGACCAAACGACTGTCTCTTTCATTCGACCGATGACTACTGAATACTTAAGAAACCGAGTACCTTAACTTCTGAAGGGTAACACTCAACCAAATAATCTTATCTTGATTAAGATTCCTATTTTAATACAAAATGTATCTCTTGGATAAGGAAGGAAACCATTGAGAATCTAATCAATGAGAGAAAGAACCTCCCCGTATAATCAGACTTCCTAAATGACAACGATTTCGAATCTCTGACATTTAAAATCCGAAATCTTCAGATCTCCTCATAAAGAAACTATGGTAGTAATGCCCCGAATGCACATGACTCTCGCGGTATCTCATATACAGGCCTTCCATACATCAAGCCAGGTAAGTTTTCTTGTCTTTACACAGGACATACAAATCACAAGGAGATCCATCCTCCCTTCCTCTCTTAGTCTGTTTTTCATTCCTTTCGAAAACCACTATTTATGATTTAAGCATCGGAGCATCCCCTGCCAGAGCACTATCTGACAGTCTTTTACAGGTTTCAAACCTTGTCATTAAGCACCTGTTTGAGTCACAAGAAGCCGGATCTGTGGAGTCAAGACTCACCTCCAACAGATTGATGCTGTCCATAGGAAGCAAACTAGAGAATTTTTGTTGAGTTCTCAAGATTACCAGACCGATATGCCTCCAAAGTGGAGAACCAGAACTGCGTCTAATGTCACATTTGTCATGGACGACCATATTGCTACCTTCACTAGTGCAGCCTTTCCTGTGGCACCCACTCACTTTATTGACAATCCTTCCACTCATGCTCAACCTCCTCGCTTGGAGCAGGTCCCCGCAACTTGCTCCTCAAAACCACCCAGCCATGGCTTCTGTGCTGGTACCCCAAGACGAGTTAGTCAACTTCAGATGAATAGGGTAGAGTCTAAGATCCAGGACATGAGCAAACAACTGGAAGACCTTAGTAATGCCATAAGGCCCAAGGGCCAGTCCTCTTTAGAAGGATCGGGAGAAGCACACACATGAAGGTCCATGCCTCGATTGAACTATGAACCGTTAGTAACATCTCGCCAGGATCCCGATGATCTAAGAAAGCAAATCGAACAACTCGTTGCAGATATGCATAAGTGGGAAAATGCCAGAAGAAATGATTTACCCCTATATTGCTCAGCCATGTCACCTTTCAACCCAAAGATCTCCTCAGAACTGATATCTCGGGATATACTTCTACCCCCTATGGAGAGGTACGATAGAACGACCGACCCCATGATCATGCAGCTCATTTTGTAACGGTGATGATCTCAAGAGATACGACGGACGCCTCTATGTGCAAACATTTTCCTACCACCTCAAAATTAATGTACTAGCATGGTTCAATTTGCTTCCATCGCTTAGCATCTGGAGTTTATCCCAGTTTTGTTAACAGTTCGAAACACACTTCGTAATCAGCCGAAGAGTCGAGAGGAAGTCTACCTTGCTACTGTCGTTATAGTAGAAGGACGATGAGCCTCCATGAGACTTCCTAAAAAAATTCAAGACCGAGATGATGAAGGTTCCAGCCTTAGACCATTCTATGGCGCTGGCCGCGCTTCTTACTAGATTGCACCCGTCGAACATAAAGACATCAATCACAAAGAATCCTCATTCCACCATTGAAGAGTTCTATGCTCGCACTAAGAAATACATTGCAGCTGAAGAAGCCAAAATGTTTGAATGACAAAAGAACTGATCATCTTAAAAAGAATGTAGTTGATCATCTTAATAATTGACACCAAAAGAGAATCGACCGGGCCTACCAGTGAAAGTTCAACACTTACACCCCTCTGAGCAAGGCCCCCAGCCAAGTCTTATTTCAAATCAGAAACAAATCATATGTAAGATGGTCACCTCGTCCCATCGAGGATGATCCCAAAAAAGACATATCAAAGTACTGCATTACCACCGAGGCTATGAACATACGACCGTCGATTGTATAAGGCTCAAAGATGAATTAGAATTCTTGGTCCAAAGCAGAAAGGTACAAAAATTTATTAGTATGGAAAGGAAAAACATGCCTTCTCCTGATCGGCGCGGTCCATCACGAGGAAATGAACCAAACGACCCGATAGTCGGTAGACCATCGCACAATAGGCAAGACGAAGTGATCCTCTAGATCCATAACTCGCAGCTCCTGTATAAACCATATATCCCAATTTGTGCTTTTTCGACTTATGATCTGACATTCTCTGCCTCTCTTCTTGAGTAAACTCTAATGCCTTTCCCTTAGCGGACGTTTTTTAGTATCTCCTAACAGATAACTCTCATTGTGTTTATATTCAGTCTATTCAAAATTGATTTCTTGCCATGATAAGACATGTGGCGAACTCAATGGATCTCTGTTGGCCCGTCCTACCGAAGGGATCTATATCCCTAAACAGGCCTCTGTCATCCCATCCTACCGAAAGGATCTACCTCCTCGAATAGGCTTCTGTTGCCCTGTCCTACCAAAGGGATTTATCTTCCCGAATAGGCTTCTGTCACACCGTCCTACCGAAGAGATCTATCTCACAAAATCTCTCCGAATGGGCCTCTGTTGCCCTATCCTACTGAAAAGATATATCTCCTCGAATAGGCCTCTAACGCCCCATTCTACCAAAGGGATCTATTTCCTTGAATGGGTCTCGGTTGCACCATTCTACCGAACGGGTCTATCTCCCCGAAGGGGTTTCTGTTGCCCTGTCCTACCGAAGGGATTTATCTCCCTGAATGGGTCTTTGTCGCCCCATCCTATCAAAGGGATCTATCTCCATGAACGGACTTCTGTCACCCCGTCCTACCGAAGGGATTTATCTCCTCGAATGGGCCTTTGTCATCCCATCCTATCAAAGGGATCTATCTCCCTGAACGAGCTTCTATCGTCATGTCATACCGAAGGGATCTATTTTTCCGAATGGACCTCTGTCGCCCCATCCTATCGAAGGAATCTATCTCTCCGAACGGACCTGATCGATGTCCCCGAATGGACCCACATCACCTCGACCCACTGATGGAATTTGTTCCTTCAAACGAATCTGTGTTGCCTGGCCAACCTACATAAAGATCCTTCTATCGAAGCCACTTCCTTGATCGGGCTCGTATAGCCCTAATCTATTGATGGGATCCATGGTCCCAAGCAAATCGATGTCACATCAATCAACTTTTCTCCATTGAAGCACCGTTATCTAAGTTTTCGAAGTGATAAATGAAACCTAATCACCAGTATAATCATGGCTCGATTAAACTGCCCTTCTAACAGAGGCGATGCACTTCCGAATAAGTTAGCAATACCGTACAAATCAATTGACTCGAGAAATCATCAACAAGACATATCAAGATTATGCAAAGAAAAGGATGCATTCTATATTCAATTGAAGAAGAAACTCTTATAAAAGACAAATACACCATACGGCAAAAGGCCTTCCGAAACAAAAAATACAAAAGTCACACTGGGTTGGGGAGAATGAAGCGCTAAGACCTCTTGAGAAGAGGACTCTATAACCGTTTGGATTGTAGCCAGCCCGGTATGATCACTATCTGGAGCTACAAGAAAAGAGTCTTGACTTATCGTCGTCTAACCAACTGTCCCCTCCAAAGAAGGCAGAGCCTCATACATCCCAACTTCATGAGCTATTGCCTTAGTACACCTCAATCTCTCTAGTAGCCTATGTTGGGAATGCCTAAAGGCTATACTGGGCTCTTCAAGATATGATATCCTCTGTTCAGCATCTCAAAGAGACTCTTCCCACAACCGCACCAACGTCTCCGTGGTTATCAAGCTGCCAATGTGAATACGCCGCTCAGCTTCTAATTCCTCATATTGTTTTTCTGCTTACGCCAGCTTCTCTCCCTAATACCTGATCTGCTCGTCCTTCTTAGTGAGTAAGGCACTAGAAACACTCTCAACCTGAGCATTTTTCTCTCCCAAGGCATACTGTAATGCTAGGATTTGATTCCCAAGGTGATTGGCCTGCTTTTTCGACTGTTTTTTCCATTACCTACTACAGTTTGAGGAAAAATTGCACAAGTTAATCAAAGTGAAAAACTAAATAGGACAAGTTCTGGTTAGAACAGTATCGTCAAGCAAAGAGATTGAAGGGCCTTGTCCACCTACTCAGGAGATGCCTTTGATAACTCTAACTCAGAATCCTGAAAGTCAAACCGTTCAACCAGTTGGAATTTCCTTCGGCATTGACACAATCGAATCTTTGGCCCCCATGCAGATAGCAATTGATCCCCCTCTTGCCTGTCCATTTGGATGTCAAAAGGCTTAACGGAAACAAACAATGGGAATCCTTCTTCCTCTATTCGTTCACAATGAGGGCTCAGTGGCTCTATAGAAGACTGAACAAATGTCTTACCCATATGCACAATAGGAACATGTGATCCCACTAATAGACCCTCTCTTACTAATGTGACAGCTATGTTTGAAAGTACCTTTGCTTTAGGAGCTTCTCCTACTGAGACATCCTCTTCGGCACCCTCCATTGAGGAAGTCACACCAAGCGGCCGACCACTTACCCCCTCTGTCTCCACTCTTACAGACGTAGAGTATTTTGACACAACGGGAGACACATGCTTTTCAGCGTCCCCATGATCCCCTTCTTCCTTAGAATGCCTCGATGAAACTGGGGATGTGTGCTCTTCGGTTGTTTCAAGTGACTCCTTTTTCTTGGGAGACTCGGTACCTAGACTTTTCTTTTCTTTGACTTCGATGGCCCCCTATTAGGAGGCCCCTCAGTGTGCTCATGTGGCCTTTTATAATTCAGCCTCACTTCTTTATTGATCAAAATCATAACCAAGATAGAATGTTCCACTAACTTCAGATTATTAACCAGCTCCTTATCCCTCTCTCTAGTAGGATGGGCCTGACAATTTTTCTTCTCTTATCAATTAGTAAACCTATCAAAAGCAATATTTGATCATCCACTAGCGAGTCCACCCAAATGTTCCGACGAGTGGACTTAAAATAGTGTCTGACAAATCTGAAAAACTGAGAATGACAAGTGGGAAGCAGAGGCTTCCCCTTCAACAATGATTCCTATTCTACAATCAGCAATGCAGGCAAAAGGTCCATATTCAAGAACCACACAAAAAAATACTTTTGCGGCCAGAACTTGTCTTTTGATTCACTATAGTAGAACTTTCGATAGGAATCCGGATGAGCCTGCAGCCGATACCAACCGTGAGTAGAACCCTGATCCTTATATTGTGTTAGCGAAAAAAGAATTGTTAAAATCTCCACATCAAAACGAAAGTGACAAAATCCTAATAGGCAAATTATCGCAGCCACAAAACACCAAGTGCTAGGAATGAGCAATGTGAGGTAAACCCTCTAGTACTGCATCACCTCAACGAGCGGACCCATATATGGGATATTCACTCCGTACTTCACAAACCTGCCTATACATAGGGACACAACCGTTAGGTGCTCTGTTCGCACTATCTCTGTCAGTGGGTAATATTAGTGCAAAATCATCTCCCAGAGCCATATCCGATCATATCTCACTAAGCTTCTCCTTCATCATTGTACTTTGATTCTCACTAATTCTTTGATGGGAAGAAGACGAACCTTTCAGCATTTTTTGAAAAAACTTTCACCAGACGAGAGAGTTGTTTATAAACGAAGATACAAAATACATAATACACCTAGGCACGTGACTTTTAAAGGAGTACTGAAAACGGTTTGCGGAAATTGAAAGGACATTTGTCACATTAAAAGTTTGACACCTTTTTAATAAAATCATTACTTATGGCACATTTCTCATGAAATGACACCACGAGTCGGGGGTAGATGATGGGACATCGTTCAAAAGTCTCTATACTAGAAATGTCCAATAGCCAGTATAAGGCATGCAATTCAAAAGGTCCAATATGCCAAAACACAAATAAGCTTGTGTCCCCCACTTTACTGATGGAATATATCTCTTTGAATGTGCCATGTCACCCCGACCCACTAAGGAGATCTATTATTCGTGATATCTTATTCGCTGTTCGGCTAACTCTCAACGAGATTTATGTTATTCAATCCATAAGTGCATTTGGTGAGATCGAACGGCCATCTCTTTCATTCGACCGATGATTACCGAATACTTAAGAAACTGAGTGCCTCAACTTCTGAAGGGTAATACTCAACTGAATCTCATCTTGATTAAGTTTCCTATTTTAGTATGAAACGTATCTCTTGGATAAGGAAGAAAACTCTTGGGAAACTAATCGATAAAAGAAGAATTTTCCCGTAAAATTAGACTTCTTAAATGACAACAATTTTGAATTTCTAACATTTAAAATCCGAAATCTTCGGATCTCTTCGTAAGGAGACTAAGGTTGTAGCGCCCCGAATGCACATAACTCTCACGGCATCTCATATAAAAGCTTTCGATATATCAAGTCAGGTAAGACTTCTTAACTTTACACAGGACACACAAATCACAATGAGATCCGTCCTCATTTCCTCTCTTAGTCTGTTTTTCATTTGTTTTGAAAACCGCTCTTTTTGACTTGAACATCGGCGCCTCCCCTACCGGAAAACCCTCTGACGGTCTTTTACAGGTTTCAAAGCTCTTCATTAAGCACCTTTTTGAGTCACAAGGAATCAGATCTATAGATTCAAAACCCACCTCCAATAGGTTCCATACAAAGGACCAGCAAAGGAATTTAAAAACTCTAAATAGTTTTGTTATTGTGGCAAGTGCAATAGAAAGTTAACTAGTGCAAGGGATTGTCAACCTTTTAAAGGTAAAATAACTATTATGGAATCCTAAAAGAGATCATCAAAGTGATTTTCAGTGGTAAATTCAAATTTGTGCTGAGTGTGAATGGGTAGACATCAATAGAGGATGCAAAAAGGATAAGTTTGGATTAACTCTTGTAAATTTTTTGCACTTGACACATAAAGGAGATAACTTGTTCGATGACCTATTTGTCTCAGCAACACAGGTTAAGAAAGTGTACTATATCATGATGAGAGTGTGAAGCATACAAAGTTTAGAGATAATTTTGATATGGATGAATAGCATAATGAAGTGGACGCCTGATTTTAACTTGAAAGCATAGCCTTCTGTTACTCTAGTTTGGGTGGCATTCGAACAATTCCCTCACTTTATGTTTGATAAGGACATATTATTTACACTTATTGAAGGGCTCAGCACTCCTTTGAAGCTTCAAGTGGTGATAACTTCGTGGTTAAGACCAAGCATTGCTCAATTTTACGTAGAGGTTGATATACAAAAGGACTTACCAAAGGGTATGTGGGTATCTACACCAAGGAGATCATTTTTGCCACCAATTGAATATGAAAATCTTTCTAAGTATATAACAACCTATTGTCAAATTGGCCATGCCAATGCTAATTATCGTGATCCACTTGGGGAGAAAGAAAATTACATAATAAAAGAAATGCTAAATTATTTATTATTTATTTATTATCGTCAAATAAATAAAATGGATAATAAGTTATATTATCGTTTAATATAAGTTTTTTATTTTACCCGTTTATTGCTGTAACAGTAATTCATAAATAATAAATACAAAATACAATAATAACAACTAAATTTTTATCTCACTAAGTGGACTCGATTATATGAATCCTTTTATATCATTGTATTCTATCTCATATTGCAAATTCACTTATATGATTGTTATATATATATATATATATATATATATATATATATATTCACACAAAAACAATAATCGTACTTTTAATTCACTAAGTGGAGTAGGTAATATGGATATTTTTATATTATTATATTCTATCATATATCATATTTTTATCTATATTTAGACAATTTATATCATCATTTGTTGTCGTTATCCAAATCTTCTTAAGTCTTTCTCTCCCTCGATTAATATTAGTAGTTGTCATGGTCTCATACCGCTTAACTCAAGTCTCTATTGGTCACCTATGTACATGTTTATATCACCTTAATTGTATTTCCCTCAATTTTGATAGGCGCAACCTTAACTTTCTTGCTAACACACTCATTTCTTATATTGTAAATCCTTTTGTGTTTGTATATCCATCTTAACATCTTCACCTCTGCAAATCTCATCTTCTACACGTGCTTTTAATTCACTGCCCAATATTCAAAACCATATAACAAAACAAATCTAATTATCATTCTATAAAACTTTCCTTTAAATTTTAGAAGTATCTTTCAATCACATAAAATACCCAATACACTTCTCCATTTTGACTTTCATGCTTGTATTCTTTATATTACATCTCTATCAATCCCTTTTTTTCCCCATAAAATTGATCCTAAATACTTAAAAATTTCACTTACAAATAATCCAACATCTCCTATTTTAACCATTTTCATACTCTCACTAGTGGTGTTAAACTTAATTCTATATATTCTGTCTTTACCCTATCAAGTTTATATTCTTTCACTTCCAAATGCTTCCCTTCAAGAATTGAGTTTAGCATTTACTTCTTCGCGCGTCTTATCTACCAAGACAATGTCAATTGTAAACAACATGTACCATAGTGCTATGTCTGGATGTGTGTGTTGAGTTCATTCGTAACTAATGTAAAAAGATATGAACTTAATGCTAACACTTGATGTAGTCCTATTTTTATTAAAAACTATTCAATTAATCCAATTAGTATCCTCACTTTTGTCACCATGTTCTTGTGCATCTTTTTGATCATTTCAATATATATTGTTCTAAAAACCTTTTTCCCCCCTAAAATCCTTCGTATAATTTTTCTAGAAAGTCTATCAGATGCCTTTTTTTTTCTAGAAGTGGTTCGTCATTGAGTAATATTTCATATTCCATATACTAATGAGCCGTTATGACTGATAGATGCAATTTTAAAGTTTGATGTGATCCAAATGAAATCCACCTCGGGGCATTGAAAAGAAATGGATTAAACTCAAGTGTTTTTTATTCCTGGCTTTGGAGATGTTTTTTGATATCTGTCTCACTAACATCAAGATATGGGAACTCATTTTCATCCCATGAACTATAAGCTTTTTCTTGTGGGAGTATACTTCTTAACTCTACTTCTCCAGCATCTTCATCTGCAGGCCTTGACTTGAATTTCACTTGAGCATATCCATTAAGTAACATCAGGGAAATCATAAAAAAAAAAAAAAGAAATATGAGAACTAGTTCCCAATTTTCTTAGAATGCAATGACCAGACCATCATGACTGTTACAACATTCTGAACAGGCAAAGCCAGTACATCTCCTACTAAACTTCTCACACCTACTACATTTGGAAATCTTTGCACCTGTAGCTCACATAAAAGGGAATATCTCCTGAAAAGAGATGCTATGAATGACACCATGTTGGATTTTGAGTGACACTTTATCAAAATCAAAAAAAAAATTATCAAATCCTTAAACTTTATAATAAATTTATAAATTAATTTTAAAATTTTAAAATATCATAATTGAGTACCCAAACTTTTAAGTTTATAATATATTTAATCATTTCTTTACTAATGATATCCAATTAAATGTTAAATGCTGATTTGATAATTACGTGGATATACGGACGATGACGTGATAATGTCACGTCACAAGAACATCTCCCATTATGTTATTGACGTGGCATGCCACGTAACCTAAAGTCGTGGACCCCACTCCTCCCCTCCCCCTCTCTCTCTTCTCTCCTCTCTCTCTCTCTCTCTCTCTCTCTCTGTGTGTGTAAAGAAACACTGCTCTTCTCCGAAACCCATCAAAATCTACCACTCAAAACCCACATCCGAAATCGTCCCATCTTCAAAACCCGTCAAAATCAAACCAAGCCCATCTCAATTCAATTTCAGAATTCCCTCTTTCTTCGACAGGACCCCCAAATTTCAGAGCAAAAAAAAGAACACGGAGATGATGACCCCATTCGGAACTCAGTTTTCTAGACCCAGAGAGCATTACAGAGTGGGAGTTGGATTTCTGCTCAAAGACCCATTCTTCAATAGCTTTTGGGGGTTTTTTTTTGCATGTTATTGTGGACTTTTGGGGGTTTGCTAGAAGTTCTCTTCCAGATCTCTCTCTCTCTCTTCAGGGGTTTAGCGTCGTGACTTTCCACTCTTTTTGTCTAGATGAAAAAAAAAATTTTGACTTTTTTGCTTCCCAGAAATTTTTTGGGCGAAAAATGTTTGAGAAGATGAAAAAAAATGAGATTTTTTTAGAAAGCACATTAAAACAATGACAACAAGGGTAGTTTTTGTCATTATGCTCTGAGCGTTCATGGAGAGAGATGGAATGAATTGTGAAGCTTCCTTTCGTAGGTAATTTCTAATATTTTGTTTTGTTTTATTTGGGCTTTGTCTTCTCTTTAACTTTTAGATCTTAATTTCATTCTCTCTCTCTCTCTCTCTCTCTTTCTCTCGAGCTTGTTTGTCTTTTGCGATTCACTTGGGCTTGTGCCTCTAGAGTGAAAAGGAAGTGGAGATGGGTATTTTTCGTCCTCCATTGTTAAAGGCCGAGCAGCTTCGGTTGACAGCCAATGAGCAACAATTTTTTTGATTTTTTTCTCTTCAGTTAAGAATTCCTCATTAATGACTCCGTTGTTTTTGTTCTGATCTATTGCTTTGAGAATTTGTAGCGTCATTGTTGAAGAAATTAAAGGAAAAGGAAAAACAAAGGAAGTCAGGAAATTGCTCTGCTTCTCTGATGTTCTGGACTGGGAGGAGACTCGAAAGTTGTCCTAAAGCAAGGAGAGCTTTTGTTTTCCTAGTTTGAGATGTCCTATTTTTTTTCTCTCTCTTACTCAATCTTAATATCAGATGAGAGAGAGATTAAAAAGAGGATTGATCGTCGTTGTCTGAAGTCTGATCGTCTTCAAGGAAGAGAGACACGCCAAACCTAAAGGCATGGTAGCAATTGCTAAGTTTAAGTCCTCTGATATAAAGTTTGAGGAAGAGAGAGACGGATATCAGGTCTGATCCTCTGACGGAAGTGAAAAGAAGCGAAGAGAAAGAGGAAACTTATGGGTTTCAAAAATGGAGAAGGGAGTGGGGTCCACAACTTGTGCTGATGTGGAAATGGATGATGTTCTGTTGCGGTGACATGGCCCTGTCACGTTATTGTCCATACATTCAGATCATTGCCAATTTTAAAATTTAAGTCTTTAATCGTAACATTTTAAAATTTAGAGACTTATTTATGAATCTGTAAAATTTAAAGACATGACAATTTCCTAAACTTAACTGTATTTGTTGTGAATAAAGAGTAGAATCAGGCCAAGCTGGTCAGGCTTTGCCTTGGATATGATAGGCCTATTAGCTTCATATGTTAAAAAAACTCTAATTTTAAGTATAGTTTGACGTGTATTAAAAATCTAATTTTACTAAAAATTTCAGATTTTAATACTCAATCTTACATATTAAAAAAGTTTGATTTAACATATTAAACTATTTAAAAGTCTAATTTCAATTTTTTTATTAAAAAAGAGAACTTTACCAAGTCTTTTAAAACTTCAAATAAGCCCCGATTAGGTCTACATAATTTTTACATAACATAGATTTGTTTTCTTTTTTCTTTTTTCTTTTTTCCTCCTTACAAATAATAAAAATATAAAAATTCAAATACTAAACTACAATTTTGAAAAAAATATTTAAATAAAAATTCTTTATCATTTAGGTTAATCAGACATGTTCTCTAAATTATCCATTAACAAAATCTAATAATCTCGGATTTGACCACCTCTCTCTCTAATTTAAAATAAAAGTATTATTTTTAGATAAAAGTTATAATATATATAAATTTTTTATCATATAAATTTGAAGGACACGGATAGCCGAAGCTTAAATATTTGAGATCAAATCTACCACGTAAATAGATTCCGTCTGGCTTGTCTAGCTAAAGATGGCAGGTCAGGCTGGGCCAAAAGCAGCCCATGCCACTGGGCGGGCATTGATTGTCGATCTGACCAATTTCTAACCTTGGTTGTGAGGGATCTATTGTGTGGCTAGTACGCCTTGATCAAATCTTGTACCATACCATGATCTAACCCTCCATTTAACATGTTTAAATGTTGACCGTCGAATAACTTTATAGTCATTTACCTTCCACCGGTTACACAAGTAAACAGAAATTAATGAAAAAAATTCTCCTGGTAATTGAAGTTATTGGGCGGCTTTGGAGACGACGAAGGATTGGATCGATTCGCTCAAAATGTGAGGAAGCAAATGAAGAGGCGGTCTCTTCAATTTTCTCTGTCCATCAGTTAGCGTCAATTTCATCCTCAGCCACTGCCTCATCATCGATTTCATCCTCCTTCATCACCATCAATTGCAGAATTTGCTTCGACTCTCTACTGATTTCATTCTGCAATTCGTCATCACACTCTGAATTCGCCACCGAGAAGTTCAATCGTCTTCGGATTCAATCATCACAGCCGCCTTTCGTCTTCCATTCCGCCGTTCATTTCAGATTCCATTACCAGAGTTCATTGGTCTTCATCGTCAGTGCCTTCGATTCGTTTGTTTGATTCGATTCTGCCGCTGGAGATTCGATGGCCTGAATCCATTTCATCGCCTTCGATTTCGAGTCTTCGAGTCTTCACCAACACCGCCAATCATCATCGTCGTCGTTCGATTCCAGTTAAAGGTGGGATTTGTTGCTGGGGTTCCGTCATCACTCGCCGGAGAAGGAAGCTTCAGCCATCATCGATATCATCAAGAACTCCTCAACTTTGCGCGTTCGTTTTGTATCGATTCCATTTTCAATTTTAGGACTCGATCGGTTGTTTTGTCTTCCGTCTAATTTGAGCATATTATTGTATTTTATTTTTAGATTTTAATTTTTAATTAATTTCTAGTGATTATTAATTTATTAATGATAATTTTAATCTAAAAAATTAATTTAGGTTTATTTAGCGTTTAGGTTATTTTTGTATCTTTTAATTGTTTTGAATTTTTAATACTGTAATTTTATTGTTTTATTATATTCATAACTTGTTTTATGAAACATTCCTAGTGTTTTGTTTTTAATTAGTTTTAATTTATTTATTATTTGTTGGCTTATTTGATTTTTAATAGATTTAAGTTTAGAAATTCAATTCTTAATTTAACTCATCGGTACTCTTACATTTACATTAAGAGAAAATTATGTTTAATTAGATTCTTAAAATGACTCGATCAATGAAGTAATCATTATTTGTAAATATGACAAGACAAGTAGAGTTATCGATTATCAAGCACGTAGACAAAAGTTGCTGACATAGAAATTGACATGTCGATAGATATTTTCGTTCATATTTCCACATCACTTATCACATCCTTCATTCTCTCTCTTTCTTCATTAATAATCTTAAGTGACCTCTATCTTCTCCCTCCTTTCGCTTCTTTTTGAAATGTGACGTGTTTTCTACCATTTTAACCCTGTATAATATATAATTACAAAATTATACAAGTTTGAAACTTTTTTTATATTTTTTTACGATGGTTGAAACCACTCAAACATGGTAAAAGAAGGCCTTAAATCGTAAAATTATTTCCATAGAATAATTTAGTTGCAATAGTGATAAATGATAAAAAAAACCCAAAAGCAATAATGAAGGTACAATAATGATAAATATATTGAATTTTAATTTATCACAAGTAGTAAAAGTTTCTGATCCAAATAGTGGTAAATAATGAAAACGCTCAATGGATGATAAAACTAGGTCATCGGTGATAACGATTGTTTAACTATGGTAATGTAGGTGATGATACTTTATTTAATAGGTCTCTAAAATCATCAAGAGTTATCCAATAAGAAAGACAATTATCATCAAAATTAAATTGAGGAAGTCAAAATCTTTCAGAACTCTTGAATTACAATCCTAACCATTTTGAAAGACGGACAGCAAAAGGAAACTAGGGTTTTCTACACCTTTGGGAAGGCTATAAATACAGAGTATAGATAGCTCTCAAGGGGATTCAGTTTTTACACACGAAAGAGAGGCGATCCAATATATCGTTCAGAGGAGGATTTCATACCCGATCCTATATGTCATTCAGAGGGGGGTTCCATGCCCGATCCTATATGTCATTCAGAGGGGGGTTCCATACCCGATCCTATATGTCATTCAGAGGGGATACCCGATCCTATATGTCGTTCAGAGGAGGGTTCTATACCCGATCCTATCGTTTGGAGGGGTTTAGTCGCCCAGCTCCTATTGTTCGAAGGGCCTGAGTCGCCAAACTCCTATCGTTTGGAGAGTATCAGTCACCTAACTCCTATCATTCATTCGGAGGGTCTTAGTCGCCCAGCTCCTATCACTCGGAAGGCCTCAGTCGCCCAGCTCCTATCGTTCATTCGGAGGGTCTCAGTCGCCCAACTCCTATCGTTCGGAGGGTCTCAGTCGTCTAGCTCCTATCGTTCATTCAGAGGGTCTCAGTCACCCAGCTCCTATCATTCGGAGGGCTTTAGTCGCCTAGCTATTATTATTCGAAGGTCTTAGTCGTCCAGCTCCTATCCTTCGTACACGTCGTCAATAAGGAATGTAACTCTCCGAACGAGTGGACGCGACCCAACAATCTAAAGATCTCCTATTGCTCGGAGGACTTCAGTCACCCAACTCCTATCCTTCATACGCATTGTCAATAAGGGATGTAACTCCCCGATCGAGTGGACGCGACCCAACAATCTAAAGATCTCCTATTGCTCGGAGGGCGTCAGTCGCTTAGCTCCTATCCTCCGTACGCGTCGTTAATAAGGGATGTAACTTCCTGAACGAGTGGACGCGGCCCAACAATCTAAAGATCTCCTATTGCTCGGAAGGCGTCAGTCACCCAGCTCCTATCCTTCGTACGCGTCGTCAATAAGGGATGTAACTCCCTGAACGGGTGGACACGACCCAACAATCTAAAGATCTCCTATTGCTTGGAGGGCCCCAGTCGCCCAACTCTTGTCATTCGTACGCGTCGTCAATAAGGGATGTAACTCTCCGAACCGGTGGACGCGACCCAACAATCTAAAGATCTCTTATTTCTCGGAGGGCTTCAGTCGCCCAATTCCTATTATTCGTACGCGTCGTCAATAAGGGATGTAACTCCCCGAACGAGTGGACGCGACCCAACAATCTAAAGATCTCCTATTGCTCGGAGGGCGTCAGTCGCCCAGCTCCTATCCTTCGTACGCGTCGTTAATAAGCGATGTAACTTCCTGAACGAGTGGACGCGGCCCAACAATCTAAAGATCTCCTATTGCTCGGAAGGCGTCAGTCACCTAGCTCCTATCCTTCGTACGCGTCGTCAATAAGGGATGTAACTCCCTGAATGGGTGGACGCGACCCAACAATCTAAAGATCTCCTATTGCTCGGAGGGCTCCAGTCGCCCAACTCTTGTCATTCGTACGCGTCGTCAATAAGGGATGTAACTCCCCAAACGGGTGGACGCGACCCAACAATCTAAAGATCTCTTATTTCTCGGAGGGCTTCAGTCGCCCAGTTCCTATCATTCGTACGCGTCGTCAATAAGGGATGTAACTCTCCGAACGGGTGGACGCAGCCCAACAATCTAAAGATCTCCTATTGCTCGAAGGGCCTCAGTCGCCCAGCTCTCATCCTTCGTACGCATCATCAATAAGGGATGTAACTCTCCAAACGGGTAGACACGGCTCAACAATCTAAAGATCTTCTATTACTCAGAGGGCCTCAGTCGCCCAGCTACTATCCTTCGTACGCATTGTCAATAAAGAAGGTAACTCCCCGAACGGGTGGACGCAGCCCAATAATCTAAAGATCTCCTATTGCTCGGAGGGCCTCAATTGCCCAGCTCATGTCATTCGTACGTGTCGTCAATAAGTGATGTAACTCCCCGAACAGATGAACGCGACCCAACAATCTAAAGATCTCCTATTGCTCGGAGGGCCTCAGTCGCCCAGCTCCTGTCATTCGTACGTGTCATCAATAAAGTATGTAACTCCCCGAACGGGTGGACGCGGCCCAACAATCTAAAGATTTCTTATTGCTTAGAGGGTCTCAGTCGCCCAGCTCTTGTCATTCGTACGCGTCATCAATAAGGGATGTAACTCCCCGAACGGGTAGACGTGACCCAACAATCTAATGATCTCCTATTTCTCAGAGGGTCTCAGTCGCTCAGCTCCTGTCATTCGTACGCGTCGTCAATAAGGGATGTAACCCCCCGAATGGGTGGACGTGACCCAACAATCAAAAGATTTCCTATTGCTCGGAGGGTCTTAGTCGCCCTACTCTTACCGTTCGTATGCGTTATTAATAAGTGATAGAACTCCCCGAACGGTCTATGACGTCTTGATTTACTGTTCGACCTGTTGGTCTGGTATTCTTTCAATCGTTCGACCTATCGGTCTGATATTCTCTAGATCGTTTGACCTGTCGGTTTGGTATTCTCTCGATCATTCAACCTGTAGTCTGGTATTCTCTCGATCGTTTGACCTGTCGGTTTGATATTCTCTAGATCATTTGACCTGTCAGTCTGGTATTCTCTTGATTGTTCGACCCGTAGGTCTGGTATTCTCTCGATCGTTTGACCTGTCGGTCTGGTATTCTCTCGATCGTTCGACCTGTCGGTTTGGTATTCTCTTGATCGTTCGACCTGTCGGTCAGGTATCCGCTCGATCATTCAACCTCTGGATATCACGATCACTCAAACTGTCGCCTCAGTCGCTCATCTCCTATCGTTCGTATGGCCTTAGTCACCTAGCTTCTATCGTTCGTTCGAAGGGCCTAAGTCGCCCAGTTTCTATCATTCGGAGGGCAATTACAATCCACTCTACTCCTAATACCATTTCTTCATAATACAATTAGTAGTGGGGACAAATGATGGTACCCTATTTAATAGGTCTCCAAAATTATCAAGGGTTATCCGATAAGGAAGGTAATCACCATCAAAGTCAAATTGAGGAAGTCTAAATCTTTCAGAACTCTTGAATTACAATCTTAACCATTTTGGAAGACTGGCAACAAAAGGAAACTAGAATTTTCTACACCCTTGGGAAGGCTATAAATACAGAGTATAGACAACCCGTAAGGAGTCTCAGTTTTTACACACGAAAGAGAGGCGATCCAATACATCGTTCAGAGGAGGGTTCTACAATCGATCCTATATGTCATTCAGAGGGAGGTTTATACCCGATCCTATATGTTATTCAGAGGAGGGTTCCATACCCGATCCTATATGTCATTCAAAGAAGGGTTCCATACCCGATCCTATATATCATTCAGATGGGAGTTATATATCCAATTCTATATTTCATTCGGAGGGGAGTTTCATACCCATTTAAATACACCGCCAAAGGTATGATATCTACGACTACTATCAGTTCTATCATCACTCATACTAACTTGAGTGTCGGAGTCCCCCCACCGGGCCGATCCCGGTAGGGTTTTTACAGGTTTTTCATCCATGAAGAATCAACGAACACCACTGTCATTGGCTCCTTATTCAAGTCGGAAGAACACGTATCTGTAGGGTGAAAATCGACTCCAACAGTAGGTATAAGTGTGGTAAAATGATAGAATTAAGCCCTACATAGTAAAAGAAACTCATAAATAGCAATTGACGCATACTAGCACTAAACGACCCTAATTTTCTATAGATTTTTCCCTTTTGTAGTAAATACGTACCAATTTATAGTAACTAAAGGCTTTAATAGTAAAGCCCAATAGTGGTAACTTGATAGCGTCGACCTATTATGAAGCCTAACAATGTTAAATGTATTGAATTTTGATTTACTACAATATGTTGTAAAAAAATCCCCCAAATCTTAAATTAGTCTTTTTTAGCAGTTTTTTGGAGGTGGATTTGATTTCACAAATAAAACTCTGCTAATTTGAATGGAATGGCTTGGCCGTCTGGTAATCTTGAACAATGAGATTTATAAAAAAATCGCTAGTGGGTGCTCTGGTGAGAGAGGTTCCGACTCTCAAATTAGAGAGCAATTTTTGAAAGAGAGGAAAAGACAAAAAGAAAGCTTAAGTCATGCCGAAGGCAAGAGAATACATAAGCATGAGCGTAAGAGTCTGTGTAATTCGCTGATTGATTTAACGATATATATATATATATAATTATCTGGTGGGAGAGGCGTATGCATATGGGGTATTGAAATTCTAGTTTTCTTATGAAAGATTCCCGAGATTATTGGGATTATGATGAAAATACTCCAAAAGATTTCAAACGCTATCGATCAGGAAAGTTTTGACGGCTTTAGAGATTTCTTTCCACGATTTGAAGTCTCCTTTCCGTTTACGGAAGATTCTATCCATATTTTCAGGAGATGTTAATATTTGGCTCATAGGACCGAATGGTGATCACCGAACACCAAGGAAGTGCTATGACCGGGCAACTGTCTACAAATCAGAACTTGGTCGTTGAATATCGTGTGGATATGGGTCATGTCTACTCTTCTAAGAGATAAATCTCATATTGACTACACGCTTTAGTTGATGTGTCTCTTGGGCTAGGGGTCCGGAGGGTCTCAAACCTCATAATGACGACATGTCTTCAAACTAAATGGTTGATCGATCATGTGGCTGCCGACTAAGCGGGCAATAGGAATACGGGGAGTTGTCCTGCCGTTTTGGCCATGCATCAACAATGGTAAAAAATAAAAATGGGTCACAAATGGTAAAACTAAGCCATCGATGGTATCGACTTCCCAACAATGGCAATGTAGGACTAAGTGTGGTAAAATGAAAGAATGAACCCCTATATGGTGAAAGAAGTCAAGTGGTAATCGAAGCCTTGTAGTGATAAACGGCCCCTACTTGTAGATTTCCCTATCGTGTATGGCTAGTACTTTCATATTTATGGTAAGATGGTCCAATGGTGGTAACTACGAAAATGTTTTACTAAAATTAATACTATTTATTCCATCACTATAGTAGTATATAGATAAGGAAATGATATTAGTAATATGCATGAAAAATAAAAATAATAAAAAATTTTGATTGAAATATCATAATGATTGATGAAGGTGGGTTATGGCTTATCAGATACCGACTCCTTGTTGACTCAAACGGTAGCCGTCGAATGGTGGATTCACGGAGGGTATTCTGGCGGGGAGACTCCGATGCTCAAGTTAGAAAAGAGCGGTTTTCGTTTGAAAGAAAACAGATTGAGAGTAGAGGGAAAGTAGTTCCATGTGATCAGTGTGCCCCCTGTGTTAGGTCTAATGAACGTACTTGACGTCGAGGGTTCTGAGACCTCTTATACCTATGAGAGTTGTGCGCCGCTGAGGGATTTCCACTTTACCTTCCTTATCAAACTGATCCGGGAATTTCAGAAGTCAATATTACGAATTGATCATGATCCTCATATATCGGGAAGCCTTCTCCTTTGGGAGGGATGCTTTCCTTATCTGAAAGATCTAAGATTGACTGTTATGAAGTAGGAAACCGAACTATAGGAAATTCTGACATTCCTTTAGAATTATTTGGAGTGTTGCGTACTGATCGATTGCTTGGCCGATAGGAGTCTTTTGAGACTTTTCCGGTTAGAAGATTGATATTTGCTTAACTGGTTGAGGAAACTGTCTCTGATTGGTTATAGGGGCAACTGAGACCCTATCGTTCGGTAGATCCGGACGACTAAGGTCTTTCAGTAGATTGATCGGGGCGGCTATGGCCCTTCGGTAGATTGTTGTGGTCGGTGTTAGATATTGTTCGCCAGGTGCCTTTTGTGGGCTTTTGGAGAATTGACTCTTTTGACTTGGGCTTTTGGGCCACGTTTCATCATTTATCTCCGACTCATGGTTTTCTCGGAAGAAGAAGCGCCATAAGTAACAATCCTCGAAACGGAGCGTCCCTTTTTACTTTGACATTTGTCGCTTCGATTTCGATGAACCGTCTTTTATACACTTTGTAAGAGTCTTTGTTTCTTAGAAAATACCCCTTTTCCTTTTTTCTCTGAGAAGCTTTCTCTTTCAGTGAAAATATCGACGGACGTCTCCTCATTACGTAACATAAACAATATTCAGAGTATCATGACTGAAGACGATCTTATAGAAGTTTGGAAAGAAATGTCGCTCGGGAATGATTTCGAATTTGTACTACCTGGTAAAGAGGATAGAGCAAGTCTTGCTCCTCGAGGGTTGTGTTCCAATGTATAAACAGTGCATGAAATATGGTTTGAGGATTCTATATACGGGCCCACTGACGGAGATCTTGAAGTATTGGAATATTCACCATTCGCTGCTCATCCCAAGTGCCTGGCGGTTTGTGATTGCCCTAGTTTCCTTATTAGGGTTTTTTCGGGTATGTTTTGACCTAGAGATTTTAGGGGCTCTGTTTTCCCTGATGTAGCTCCAAAGGGTCCACCAGCGGCTGGTATAAACTCCAGACTCGTCGAGAGTCTCGCTAGAAGTTCTTCTATAGTGAGTCTCAGGATAAGCATTGGATGCAGAAGTTCTTCTTTATCAGATTTTTGAATATGGATCTCCTTCCCATATTTTCGGATGCTAACCAGGTGCCCTTTTTGAATGAGAAAATTCCACCTCTTCTTCGCCACTCTCGTTTTCTACGTGCAGTGGCCCGTTATTGTGAGGCCAACTGTAGGAGCTTGTGGGTGGACAGCTTGGTGAGAGATGACATGTTGACACTATCTGGTTTTCTCATGGATGAGTCAAGCCAAATCACCAAGCCCCTTCTGCTGGAGCAACAGGGAAAAAACTTGGTTGACACTGTGCGGGACATTGATGTCCGTCTTCTTGATGAAATTTCTATTGTGCGGGAAATGCGGTCTCATACAAAGAGGAAGGCGATTGATACTTCTTCTGAGTCCGAGCGGAAAAAGTCCAAAACTAGGGTGCCTGGTCTACTTGCTAGGGAAGAAGGGCCAGCTGAATTTGGAGAGCATGCGCTATCCCAGGAACATTCTGAAACTGGTGGGGGTCATCTAGTTGGCGAAGCCTTTGGTGCATCGACCAGAGTTAGAGAATGAGACGGTTCTGACAAGGGATTTTTCGAAGCAACTAAGAACATTCCGATTCAAGAGCAAGGGTCGGAAGAGTCTCCGATAACGCAACCTTCTGCTTCCATTTCGGATGAGATTTCAGGATAGTCTCCTCGGGGGTCTCAGTGCCTTTTAGTCGATATACCAGACAATTATTACGTTCCTCCTCCTATTTTGATTGGAGAAGGACGGAGTTACGAAGAAGGATTGGTGGTGGTTTTCATGGGAAGCTACAATTTTAATCTTGTTGATCCATCAGAGGGGCCACAACTGGCTGAACGTTTCCAACTTCCTCCGAGGTCTGCCCTTCGTAAGATGTCTCTCGAGTATACCGATAGGGCAATCCAATCTCTATGCCTTACAGTAAGTATGTTCTTTATATGAGTTGAAGTTTGATCTTTACTGTCTCGTGACTATGACCATTGCGTCTTTTTTTCTGGACTTCTGCCCTGGCTGAATTTCAGAGGAAGTTGAGGGCTAAGCGAGATGAGCAATTTTCCCATATGAGTGATCAAGTGTTAGCACTGAAAGACGCTTTGGAGAACCGAGAGAAGACCATTGGAAAAGTCAAAGACAGACAGATCGAGCACTTTCGAGAAGACCTAGTGTCGGTTCAAGCTCGTTGCAAGGAATTGGAAACAGAAGCTTGTGCTCGGAAAGCGCGGTTAACAGCTGCTGAAACTTTAGCCTGTTTACGAGAAGAATCCCTTCGAAGGGCTGAATAGGAGATAGCTGACCTCAAGGCTTCTGCTGCTAAAGATGTCGTCGCCCAACAACTTTCTCAGCGTAAGTTGCATAAGCGCCTGAAATATGCTGAAGAGATTCTTCGAGAGGTTGGTTGATACGAAACTCTGCCCCTGCTTGAAGGATCAGCGGATTCAGATTCTGCTCCTGCTGCTTCTTGTGTCCCTTCTGTCTCTTCGTAATTTTGTAGAGTGAGGATTTTTTTTTATATACACTGACTGTAATAATCTTCAAAGAAATTTTGATATTTTTGCTAGCCGAGCGAGGTCCGTGGAACCCCTTCTAATGATGTGCTCATTTTAGTGTGTTATTGAAAGCTTTTGGAATCAAGGCTGCTTTGGTATACTCTAAGGAGATCAATTCGGAGATGTTTCCTTAAAAGGTCCAGGCGACTGAGGCCTTCCGACCGATTAAGGACTTTAGAAACCAGGGCCGTGTCCGTCCTTTAAGAGAGTTCCATCCGTATTAGCGACACGTTCATTCGGAAGACCTAGGCGACTGAGACCCCTTGGTCAATTAGAGACTTTAGGCATTAGGGTCATGCCTACCCGTTCGGAGAGTTCCATCCCATATTTTTAGGAATTAGGACTGTATCCGCCCGTTCGGAGAGTTCCATCCCATATTAGCGACACATTCGTTCGGAAAATCTGGGCGGTTGAGGCTATTCGGTCGGTTAGAGACTTTAGGAATTTGGCCCGTGTCCGCCCATTCTGGGAATTCCATCCCATATAAGCGATACATTCTTTCGAAAGATCTAGACGGTAAGGCCCTTCGGTCGGTTAGAGACTTTAGGAATTAGGGCCATGTCCGCCCATTCGGGGAGTTCCATCCCATATTAGCGACACATTCGTTCGGAAGATCTGGGTGGCTGAGACCCTTCGGTCGGTTAGAGACTTTAGGAATTAGGGACGTGTCCGCCTGTTCGGGGAGTTCCATCCCATATTAGCGACACATTCGTTCGGAAGATTTGGGCGGCTGAGGCCCTTCGATAGGTTAGAGACTTTAGGAATTAGGGCCGTGTCCACTCGTTCGGGGAGTTCCATCTCATATTAGCGACACATTCGTTTGGAAGATCTGGGCGACTGAGACCCTTCAGTTGATTAGAGACTTTAGGAATTATAGCCGTGTCTGCCTATTCGGGGAGTTCCATCCCATATTAGCGACACATTCGTTCGGAAGATCTGGGCGGCTGAGACCCTTCGGTCAGTTAGAGACTTTAGGAATTAGGGCCGTGTGCGCTTATTCGGTGAGTTCCATCCCATATTAGCGACACATTCATTCGGAAGTTCTAGGCGGCTGAAACCATTCGGTCGGTTAGAGACTTTAGGAATTAGGGCTGTGTCCGCCCGTTCGGGTGAGTTTTTTCTTCTGAAGATAATTGAAGTCCCAGGCCACACACAGTCAATAAGTAGTGGAAAATATCGAAATTCTCATTAAAGGAAGAGTGGCGGGAAGTCCGGGTCATATGTTGGATAGACATTAACAGGAATATAAGGCTCATGCCAGCTATCTCTATGGTGGACTTGGAGGATCACCCCTCCTGGTTCCTTGCGTGGTGGTCTGGGATCTGGCCTATGATGTGACTCATTCTCCCTTGGGGCATCACGCCTGTTCGGGGAAGACGGGTTTCTTCATTCTAAACTGATGAACTTCTGTAGCTTTCCGCTACGGACCAAGAATTCTAGTTCAACCTTGAGTCTTTTACACTCATCCGTCATGTGGCCATAGTACCTATGGAAATGACAATATTTAGATTTGTCTTTTTTATGATTTTTTTTTCCGCCGAGCGAGGGGGTCATTTGACATATGACTTGTTCTTTATTTGATATAAAACCCGGCTTGGAGTTTCGCTTAGTGGGGTATAGACGCTGAACCTTTGCGAAGGTGGAGTTCCTGATTTGCCTCTTTTCGGGGAACGTCGGCGTGGCGACCGGCTGCGTTCTCTTCTGCTATGGTGGCCCTTTTGTCGGTCGAAGCCCTCTGCTTCTTTCACAGCAATATATTTCACTGCTCGAGAATAGAATTCTTGATTGGAGACTAGAGGCTTCTTAGTGATTGAGACCTTCATATCAGAGGAGCACAAGCCTGTGAGGAGCGCGGCCAAGGCGATGTTATGGTCCAGATCGGGGATTTTCAGCATTTCCACCTTGAATCTCTCCATGAAGTTTCTGAGAGGTTTCTCTTTTCCATTGATGTAATGATAAGAGGGATATAGATTTCCATTTAGCCCCTCGACTGATTACAAAGTGGGCCTCAAATTGTTGTCGGAATTGTGCGAAACTCTTGATACTGAACGGGGGGAGAGAATTAAACCAGGCAAAGGTTTACCCTTAAGAGTGGTAGGAAAGTGTTTGTACATCGCAGCATTTGAGAGATCTCTAGAGATCATCACTGTTATGAAATGGGTGGAATGATCGCGGGGGTTGTTCGTCCCGTCATATCGCTCCATGGGAGGCAGAAGGATATTTCTTGGTCTCGATTCTGACAAGATTTTTGTATCAAATGGTGATTCGCCCAGGGAACGTTGGGGATCTTTTCTGTCATTTACTCTTGCTCGTTTTAACTCAGTAGCCACGAGTTGTTTAATTTACCTTTTTAGGTCCTGGGGATCGTATTAGGAGGCCACCAATGGTTCTGGGAGTTCTCGTTCAGGGGGTTGTTTGTATTCAGATTCCGCAGCAGATGAGTGGTTGTCCGGCCCAATGGCTCGATCGAGTCATTCCAACTGTTTACTCATTCTTTGGATTCCAAACATCAATCTTTCCATTTGGGGTTAGTTTGCCTGCTCCGGTTCTGGGGTCATGACTTGCTGTTCTTGATTTACATGTCACAGAATTAACCCCGGATGTGATGGTCGGGGGAAAACATGGGATTGTGAATTGAGGGATTCGCTACTGGAGGAACGGCAGATTCGGCGGGCATAGGGATGTACTCTTCTACAGCAAGGGCGGCTCTAGAAGATGCCTTAGCCCTTGGAGGCATGGTTATCAAAACTTCTCTAGTTTGTTTTCCACAGACGGCACCAATCTGATGGAGGTGGGTTATGGCTCCTCAGATACCGGTTCCTTATTGATTCGAACAGTAGCCGTCGAAGGGTGGATTCACCTGTAAAAACTGTCGGAGTACCCTCCGGCGGGGAGACTCCGACGCTCAAGTCAGAAAAGAAAGGTTTTCGTTTGAAAGAAAACTGACTGAGAGTAGAGGAAAAGTAGTTCCCTGTGATCAGTGTGCCCCCTGTGTTAGGTTTAGTGAGCGTACCTGATATCGAGAGTTCTAAGATCTCTTATACCTGTGAGAGTTATACGCCGCTGAAAGACTTCCACCATACCTTACTTATCGAACTAATCCGATAATCTCGGAAGTCAATATTACAAATTAATCATGATCCTCATATATCGGGAAGTCTTCCCCTTCGGGATGGATGCTTTTCTTATATGAAAGATTTAAGATTGACCGTTATGAAGTAGGAAACTGAACTATAGGAAATTCTGACATTCCTTTAGAATTATTTGGAGTGCTGCGTACTGATCGATCGCTTGACCGATAGAAGTCTTTTGAGAATTGCCCTAGTAGAAGATTGATATTTGCTTAACTGGTTGAGGAGGCTGTCTCCGATCGGTTATAGGGGCAACTGAGATCTTATCATTCGGTAGACCCGGGTAACTAAGGTCTTTCGGTAGATCAATCGGGACGACTATGGTCTTTCGGTAGATTGATCGGGGTGGCTATGGCCCTTCGGTAGATTGTTGTGGTGGGCATTAGATATTGATCGCCAGACACCTTTTGTGGGTTTTTTGAGAATTAACTCTTTTGGTTTGAGTTTTGGACCACGTCCCATCAATGATCAATATTTTTTACATTCGTTTTTATGTTTGCTGGCAACTTATGTTTAGGGTTATACGATGAAATAGTGCAAGTGTAAATGATTACATAATAGAATAAGAAGATTTAAAATAATAACTACAAAAGATTATATGATGATAAACATACTTTTAGTCTATTTTTACATGATGATGAACTTACTTGAATTTTTTCTTTAGATTCACAAATTTTATAGTGAAAAGTTTGATCTAGTGATGATTAAGGATTCAATTTATTTTAAATAATTTTATAAATTAATATAGTAGCTGGGGATGTATTAATAGTTTCATCCTCCATTTATTTTTAATTGTCTGATTTGACAAAATAATAATTAGTCTATTTATTGTGAGGTCGATTTAATTTTAATATAGGTCAACAAGATGATAAAATTTAAAAACAAAATTGACAGACCAAAAATAAATTTTTAAAGTGAGAGGTAAAAAAAGAATGAAGTTAAAAAAAAAAAAAGTCAGTGAAGTCATGACTTCCCACCTGTTAGCCGGTACCGAAACCGGCTTTAGCCATCAAAAAAACCTATGATATGGTACTCTAGGGTTTTACAAAATATATCAAAGAATTTTCAGAAGAACTAAGGTAAGGGTGACTACTATTTGCTTAAAAGTGAAAAATCATTTTCTTCAACCATCTTTTATATTTTAGGTAGTTTATTAGGTATTTGATTTGGTTTTGAATAAAATCAAATTTTAATTTGATTTATTTGGTTGATTATCGATTTTAAAGATTTTTATTTCGATCAAACCGAATTAACTAATAAAAAATTCTAAAAAAGAAAAAAAATTAAAAATTAAAATTAATATAGTGAAGAGTGTACAATTAATAAAAAATTTTTAATTTCTACATTTCTAGTTCTAAACTTCTAGTGTCCAATTCAATTTATAACCCTTCCACTTTCAAACTTGAGACTTTTACTCACATTTCTCCCTCTCCTTTCCTATTTCACTCATTTTTCTTTCCTCTTTGCTAATTTCATGCTCTAATTTCATTCTCATGTTGCTCTCTTGCACAACAACATGATAGAATTTAGAAAATTAAATATTTTGTTTTGAATACTTTCTTTATTTTTTAATTTTCACTAATTTTTCTAGCATAGACACATATGATTAATTGGTTATGTATTTGTATCATAAGTAAACTTCTTTAATTTTTCCCTCCTTCTCTATCCAATCTCCAACACGTGATATTTCGATTTCTATCTCCTCTAACTTTGTGAAATTTGAATTTAAAATTTTTAAAATGATATTTGGTAAACTAAAATTATAACTGAATTTTGAATTTTAAAATTATACATTATAGCCATTGATATGAAAGAAATATATTTTATATTGACATAGACATGAGTAGAAGATAATGTTATTTAAAAATTTCTTATAATTAGGATTTCAATAATTCGATTAATTTGGATAACCGAATCGAATTAAATGTCTAATTTAGACAAATGAATTGTTGGTTTTTTATCTATTTGGTTAAATTATAATTATGAAAATTGTATAATCAAATGAAATTTGTTATTTTAATTTTGATAATTTTGGTCATAATTATTAAACTCGGATTGACCTGCTGATCGGATTGGATTGACTCACGACCTATACATTTTACAAGTCGATTTATGAATTGGACTATTTATGTATTCAACTGGTACGAACCCACAAGTCAATAGCTGATAACTCTCAACCAATTTCACCCGCGAGTTTTTACAATCTGCATGCCATATTTGAAAAACAAAAAAAAGGAGAAAAAAATATCTTTCAATAGTACCATCTTAGAGGCACAAAAAAATTGAGATTCAAATCAAAATTGAGAAAAATTACTATTCAAAATAGGGATGGCAATGGATCGTTATGATTTGAATTATATTAATATCATATCCAACTCTAATTTCTAACTCTAATATTTATATCCGATTCTAACTCGATTCGGGTTAAACAATAAAAAATCATATCCAACTTTATGGATTTTTTTTCCAAAAATCTAAACCAACCCGATCCGATCCAATGTATTACATGTCTTTTAAAAAATTGATCCGATTTGATTCTAAATTGACCCATACCCGACACATAGCCGACCCGAGAAAAAAAATATAATAACAAATAAAATTGTATGAAAAAGAAATAAATAAAAAACTAAATCCACTTGTTAAACTATTAAAACAAAATTTATTTAATAATAATAAACCCTAAAACCTTTTTTATTTAATAATATAATATAAATAAAATTTTATTTTATTATAAATTTTTATCGGATCGGATCAAATTATTTATAACCTAAATCTATATTCGAACCGACCGACTACTTTAATTTTAAAATCTGACCCTAATCCGCTCCTAACCAGTTTTTTGAAATAAAAAACTCAATCCGATGAATTGGATTTTTCTGATATCTGTCGGATTGGATCGGATATTATCATTCTTATTTGGAGTGATTAAAATGTTTAAAAACTTAAAAATAACAAGATTTATAAATTAATTTAAATAGAAAAATATCTTGTCGGTTTTAATGGCGGATGATCGTGAGTGAAGATTTTTTCGACAATGAAACTTAAAATTAGTGTTTTACATGAGCTTTTGGAGGAACAAAGATTAATTTTGAGTGTCTGAATTTAGAAATAGATTGAGTTTTGGGATGACTTTAGAGAGTGGGGTTCCTTTTGTTGCAAAGAAAGAAGGAAGATGAAGATGTGATGCATGCGCTGAGAGGTAAGGAAGAGAAAGTGAAAGCGAGCGAGGTGATAAGAGCGGAGTGAGAGGTAAATTCTAGAAAAAGAATCGGAAGATAGAGAAAGAGAGAGGGGGGGGGGGTGAGTAGGGTTGTTACTCTTTAAATTTGGAGGTTAGGACTAGGGGCACGTGCATTTCATTTCAATTAAAAAATCTATATTTAAAGAGTATAATTATATTTAAATGGATCATGAGATTTCACCAAATGTCAACTTGTAATATATTTTTGTATTTTAAAATAATAAAAGAAATAAGCAAATGAACGAGTAATTCAACGAAAAAGTATAAATCTTAAACTAAAGAGTTTTATTTTATATTTATTATTCAAAACTATTATTTTCATCTTTTGGACTATACGAGATGAACAAGAACAGTCAAATTAAGAAATTTCAATCCGAATTAGAATTCATTTTTTTACAGAATTATTATTATTTAAATTATATTCTGCTATTAAATATATATATTTTTTGAAAATTCTTTTAATTATATATATATTTTATTTTTAAAATTTAACTCCGAATTTTAATTAAACCGTATAAAACCCTTTCCATGAGACAAATGTCTGTCTGTAATATTACTAGAAAACTCTCGGTCGGTAATATTCCTCCCCCTTCAGACGCATTCAATTTCCCGTTGTTTTGGTATACCAATTCCTTTTTTTTTTTTTATTACTCCTCTCACTTTATCTCCTCTGTCTTTTATCCCCTCGAAAACAAGCAAACATTGCCTTCACGTTATCCATTTTCCAAGCACCAGAGAATCTCTCTCTCCCTCTCTCTTTCACTCTGGCCATGAGACGTTCTGCGTTGATTCTATTAGGGCGGGAACTTAGATTTGGGCGATCGAATCTCTTTAGGTATGTTGTGTGATTCCCCCTTTCTTCCATGTGTCTCTGTAGTATATTTGTTTCGTGAATAGCCCCAATCACCATTGGGATTATGTGAATGTGAGACAGCAATAGGTTAGGTGGTAAGGTGTGTGATGATGGCGATTTGTGTTTGGTTCGGCTTCTGTGCGTCTTAATAGCTTATTATGATTACTGTACGAATTTTGTCAAAATTGGGTTTGAGGTCATTAATTTGTGAAAACGACCCACATGTCAGCTGAATCGTTATCATAAAAATAAAGGGATCAGTCCAATCCAATTCCAATCGATTATTCATACACTTGTGAATTTAGAAAAGATTCTTCACAGAAAATAAGGTTTTATACTGATAATAATATTATCCTTTCAATATCATGTGTATTAATTTATGTATAGATAGAGTAGTAGATTTTTTAAGATAGTTGGTGCTAAAGTGGTAGTGATTTCAATCTCTAATCACTTTCACATTTTAATTCAAAATTTCATTTCCATTTAATTGGAAACATCACACATGATTTTGTTTTGTTTTTTTTTTTTTGCCCTATTCTTTATGGAAATGAAAGGGTATGCGAATTTTAGCAGTTTAACTAGGTTCTTTGTGAAAAGAGATGGCTTGTTTTATCTGTTGATGCTAATGCACAAGGTCTATTTAGTGTTCATCAGGATGGCTCCCACTCAAAAATGTGTTCAACTTCCTGTGCCAGCTTTTCCGAAGTTCAGCCAAAACAGAATCCTGGATCAGACATGTTGGTTGATTCATTCGGAAGGCTACACACTTACTTAAGGATTTCTTTGACGGAGCGTTGCAATCTACGCTGCCAGTATTGTATGCCGTCTGAAGGAGTAGAGCTCACTTCAAATCCTCAACTTCTCACACAAAATGAGATCGTTCATCTGGCAAGTTTATTTGTCAGCTCAGGCGTAAATAAAATTCGCTTGACTGGTGGGGAGCCTACAATTAGGAAAGATATTGATGACATATGTTTAAGATTGTCCAACTTGAAAGGATTGAAGACATTGGCCATGACCTCTAATGGCATTGTACTTGCAAGGAACCTACCTAAGTTGAAAGAATGTGGGCTTACTTCAATTAATATTAGCTTAGACACTTTGGTTCCGGCAAAATTTGAATTCTTGACTAGGCGCAAAGGACATGAAAGAGTTATGGAGTCCATTTATGCTGCCATAGGGCTTGGATATAATCCAGTGAAAGTATGTCACTTGCATTCCAATTTTCATTTGGTCCTTTGTCTTAAAGCTTTTATTTTATTATTTATTTATTTATTTAATTTTTCAGTTTGAACTAGTTTTCCTCTCATGGTGACCTTAATTTGTTAGTTGAGGCTAAATATAACTTATTATGCAAGACTGATGCATCTTTTTCTCATTTAGGTAAATTGTGTGGTCATGCGTGGCTTCAATGATGATAAGATCCGTGATTTCATTGAGCTCACTCGTGAGAACCCCATAAATGTGCGATTCATTGAGTTTATGCCATTTGATGGGAATGTCTGGAATGTAAAGAAACTTGTGCCTTATGCAGAGATGATGGATGAAGTGGTAAGGTAGAACTCTGATATGCTTTCCCTTGAGTACTTTGCTGTTTACTTTTCAGTTTGATTAAATGCATACTCTTTATTATTGAGCAGAAAGAACGGTTCACTAGCCTTAAGAGACTTCAAGATCACCTCACAGATACAGCAAAAAACTTTAAAGTAGAAGGGCATTGTGGAACTGTCTCATTTATCACTTCAATGACTGAGCATTTCTGTGCTGGTTGTAATAGGTTGAGACTTTTAGCCGATGGGAACTTCAAAGTGTGCCTTTTTGGCCCTTCAGAGGTAATTCCACCTGATTTATACTTGCAATTTATGCTGATCATGGGGC
Organism: Dillenia turbinata; assembly: GCA_037126225.1. Lineage (NCBI taxonomy): Eukaryota > Viridiplantae > Streptophyta > Magnoliopsida > Dilleniales > Dilleniaceae > Dillenia > Dillenia turbinata. The sequence continues at coordinate 11,111,571 of JBAMMX010000013.1, forward strand.
TAACATTTGTTTGCATTTAATTCCTCAAATACGTTCTGAAATTTTGTTTATTGGAAGTACATTTTGCATTTCCTGCAATGAGCCTATAAAATAATTTTGATTTTGGACATGATTCAAACACAGTTTGAACACACCTTCAACATGACTTACCAATTTTTGTTAGATGTTTTAATTAAACGTCTTACTTCTTAAATTTGAGAATATATAGAATACATGCATTAAATTTGACTCTATCAGATAGGAACTTTGGGATCAGTAATTTTATATCAATCATTATGTCATTAAAATATTTTTACATATTAATTGTTATTACATATTCTTGTATATTGATAGTTTATAATATATGCTTAAAAAATGTGACCATGTCATGCCATATCTTTGTCTTTATTATTATTTTTTCCAACCTAAATATAAGAGTTCTATTTGAGCTACCAATTCAATCAAGCAAGAGGATCTTGCATCAATAACTTAATAGTTTGATACATCACCATGAAACACCTTGGAAGTTACAGGTTGCTTCCTTAAGATTCCATTTGGTCATGGGGAGATAGCTCTTGTTGTTCCATTTTTCATCTTTTCTGATGCCCATCTTGGAAAGGGCTCTAAAAGAGTTCAAGAAACAGTGATGTTACAAGTTATATAGCATCAAATATCTTTAATGTCATTAATTTTTTATTTTAATTACTTGACTAGGCTAGTGTTGTTCTCTACTCTAGATAACATTACCATAATGCAACAAATTCCACAAGAGAGATGCATTCTAGCAAACTGCTGTACTCTTGTACTATGAAGCCAACTCAGTAGTAATTTAATATCATTTTAAAATAATGATTATCATTGTGGTTGACGGGCTAGTCAAACCTGCAAGTTTTACTGTAATTTGTCCTGGTACAAAGAGCGGCTTAATCATTGCTTTTTGCCTGTTCTTTCCTTGAGTGATAAGGTCTATGCTTTCCAACGGATTGTGGCTTGTGTCTTCTCCTGCAATATTTACTTCGTTTCTTTAGTCTCTTAATTTGTTGTTGTAATTGTTATGATTGAAAAAGCATAGCCACAATTATGACGAACATGAGTCCAGATTGCAACTATGACCATTAATGGCCATTAACATAAATATCCAGTCTCAAGTTAATTTTTTTTCCGGGTTTTTTCTTTCTTTTTTCAGCTGATATTATTCCATTATATTGCCTTGACAGCTGAAATCGTTCTACCCACAAACGTGATTGCAGTATTAGTTCTTGATTATAATTAAAATTGAGTCTTATCTTTTTTGGGTCAATCAGTTTCTGCCACTGCCCTACATTTTATCATCATCTATTACCAAATACTGAAAAAAAAGTTTCTATAATTGTTTTCTCACCCTTGATGAAATTTTGCATGCCTATTGTTTGTGTATTCTGGCTTAGCAAGAGCACATAAAACCCATTTATTAATGTTATGATGTAAGCTGTTGTCACTGCTGTGAACTCCTCAACGTATATATTGATTATGGAAGGTGCCTTAGAAAGTTTTCAAACGATATACTGTATAAGCATAATGTTCAAGCCAGTTCATTTCCTAGAATGTATTAACCTATTCCCTCCTTATCAGAATTTAAGATTTAAATGGACAGTTAAAGATGAAGCTGCATGTTGTTTGGTTTATTGGGATGCATAGGATTTGATGCACTCGAGCTTTTTTGGGGTCCACTGACTTGCTATTAAGCATCAGATTGGATTTAGTTGAAAGCACTTGCTTTTTGTTCTTAATAATAACATTTGTAGATTCCTTCTCCCTTTCTTTATCTGATGTCAGATAACCATGATGTCTTACAGACTTTTTTTTGCAGGTTAGCTTAAGGGACCCTCTTCGTTGTGGTGCAGATGATAATGAGCTTAGGGAAATAATTGGGTCTGCGGTACGTCTTTTAACAGAATTCTGATAAGCTCGTGGAAACTACAATTTAACTTGAATAAGATTCTTGCTCATATACCACGGTACTCAAATGATAGCTCTGTTCAGTTTTGTGTCCATCATAATAGTTGGCAGTTTGCATGTTATTACATGAGTCTTGGGTTATCCGCTTCTGTAATGGATGCCATTTAGTGTAGTGCAGCTTGGATCTTTCATTTATATAATTTGATAATCGTACTGGTACATTTCCATATTGTTGTTGACTCAGGTCAAGAGGAAGAAAGCTGCCCATGCTGGAATGTTCGACATTGCGAAGACTGAAAATAGGCCGATGATCCGCATAGGTGGTTAGCAAATGGTATTTTTTCATATCATTCTTGTATCTGATACAATCACGGGCGATGTCTTTTGGGTTGGCTTAATTTATTTCCATCTTACAGAGTTATCATGCATTTGTTTCAATCAAATTCTTTATAATGTAATGTTGCAGATTTTGATATGCATTATTTAATGCTAATTCCTTTTTCTGAATCGTTTCAAATTACTTTCAACTGGTGGAAGCTGTGTGAGCGATGTGCACTACTGACGTGCTTAGGTACTAGTCACACAATTATGTGTATCAGGAGAAAAATCAGAGTCAACTGGCTTGAACAATGCCAACTGAGTTCTGGTGGTTTACTTGGTAGAAATGAGTTGTTTAGTTGGAAATTTTTCCAAACTGACCAATGTCTAACAAATGCAACTGCAAACTTTTGTGTTACAAGTTTAAGGAGGAACACCTTAGGCTTCTCATTTCATCACTGTCACTCTCCTTTGTCTCACTACACCATCTCTCAGAAGTCAGCTCTCTCTTATAACCAATCTACAACACTAATGCCGGAATTTCACTTTTCTCATGTGGTTGTGTTTCAAGATCACTCTCTCCCCCAACACCCTTGTTGATGTGAACCCGACGGGTATAGAAACTTTAGAACCCATGAACAAGTAATATAGTTTAAGAATCGTCTCAACGAATGATTTGAACCCGTCGAAAATAAAGACTCCAACTCTTGTTCAAAAGGAGGAAGAACTTAAGATATATAATCTTAGATTCATTTTTCACTAGAACAAAAATCTTGATATAAAGATGGAATGAATGATGCCATAATTTAGGAGATTCAAAATCTAAATTGATAAGTCAAAGAACTAAATAAAACTTCTATCTTGAACAAATTTAAAAGTTCTCAAAAAAACAAAATTTGTGTGAAGAAATATTACAATTTTATTAATTCTCTTAAAATTATTTTTTACACAATGTGTAATGGCCTATTTATAATCTAGATGTAAAGACTAAAATGATAATTAGAAATTTAGTAACTCCTTAAATAATAAAAAAATAGGAAATTAAAATATAAATTACAAACAAAAAATTAGGAAACTAAATAAAGTAAACAAAATTATTTTGACCAAGTTTTTACTATTATTTTTTTTCTTTATTTTCGTCCTCCCTAGATTTTGGGTAGTTTTGGATCTTTTATTTTTCCAATTGGGCTTATATGGGCATAGTTAAGACATTCACTTGGATTTCAATTTTTTGATATAAAACTTTCTGAATTAAATTATTTAATATTTTCTTGAAACTTCTAACTCGAGATTTTGTCACCGGCCAACTAGAATTTGAATTGGATTATACGAATTCCTTGCAGTCTTCATGATCTCATCATTCCCCTCTTTTGAGAAGGATTTGTTCTCAAATTGTCACTTATATCAAAAGAACTCAAATAAGTAACATTAAAAATAACACTAACATTATACTCATCTAGTAAATCAAGTTTGTAAGTATTGTTGTTGATTCGTTCTAACACTTGAAAAGGATTATCTTCTCGGGACAACAACTTAAAACGTGTTTGTGTCAGAAATCTTTCTTTTCGCATGTGTAACCAAACCCGATCACCGAGTTCAAAATCCAGCTTAGGATATCTTTTGTTGGCTTGCTTGGTGTATTGTTCAGTGCTCCCCTCTATGTTGAACTGTATCTTCTCATGAACTTGTTTAACAAATTTTGTCTTTTTCTTGCCATCTAAATTCACTTACGCAGAAAATAAGTAAAGATAATAAATGTAAAGGAGTTAAAAGATTAAAACCATTAACAATTTCGAACGGTGAAAATTAAGTAGCAAAATGAATGCTACGATTATAAGCAAACTCAACATGTGGCAAATAATTCTCCTAAGTCTTAATATTCTTACTGATGACAGCTCTCAACAAAGTGGATAATATTCTATTAATTATTTCTGTTTGACCATCAGTTTGAGGATGACAAATTGTTGAAAATAAAAGTTTCGTTTCTAACTTTTCCCATAATGTCTTCCAAAAGAAGCTTAAGAATTTAGCATCCCGATCTGATATGATTGTCCTAAGCATGCCATGTAACCTCACAATCTCACTAAAAAATAAATTCACAATATGAGAAGCATCATCTGACTTATGATGAGGGATAAAATGAGCCATCTTAGAAAATCGATCTACAACCACAACGATCGAATCACGTCCATATTTACTTCTAGGCAAACCCAAAATAAAAGACATCGAAATATCAATCTAAGGAGAACTAGGAATAGGTAAGGGTGTGTAAAAACCATTAGGTTGAACTTTTAATTTAGGTTGCCTACAGGTAATACATTTTTCATAAAATCTCTCAACATCTCACTTCATGTGTGATCAATAAAAATATTCCTATAAATAGCCAATGCTTTGGCGACTCCAAAATATCCTATTAACCCTCCACTGTGAGATTTCCGAACTAACAATTCTTTCAATGAACAATTAGGCACACACAAATTATTTTCTTTAAACAAAAAATCTCGTATCTATAGAATTTACTCTCTACAGATTTTTCACAAGAACTATAAATTTCTCCAAAATCATGATCATCATGATAAACTTTTTTAATATGCTCAAAATCAAGAAATTTAGTATCAGGAGTAGAAATTAAGGCATACCTGCGTGAAAATGTATTTATGACCATATTTTTCTTACCTTGTTTATATCGAATAACGTAGAAAAATGTCTCAATGAATTCCATCCATCGAGCATGTCTCTTGTTTATCTTGTGTTGACTTTTCAAATGTTTTAAGAATTCATGATCTATACGAATCACAAATTCGTTTGGCCACAAATAGTGTTGTCATATCTCTAAAACTCGAACCAAGACATACAACTCTTTGTCACATATAGAATAGTCAAGTGTAGCCCCACTTAACTTCTCACTAAAGTACGCAAGTGGTTTTTCATCCTGCATAAGAATAGTACCTATACCTACACCAAAGTATCATATTCAATTTCAAATGTTTTAGAAAAGTTAGATAAAACAAGTAAAGAAGTATGAGTAAGATTATATTTAATAAGTTAAAACGTCTTTTCTTGTTTTTCACTCCATTGGAATGCAACGTTCTTCTTGATGACTTATGTAAGTGGTGCAGGGATGGTGTTAAATTTTTTCACAAACTTCATGTAAAAACTAACAAGCCAATAAACACTTCTAACATCACCTATATTGGACGGGGTTGGCCATTCTTGGATGGTTTTGATCTTCTCTTCATCCATCTCGATACCTTTAGCATTCATAACAAAATCTAGAAAAACAAACTTATTGGTGCAGAATGTACACTTTTTGAGATTAGCATATAACTTTTCCTTTCTAAGCACATCCAAAACCGAATGCAAATGTGAGACATGATCATGTAAGGCTTTACTATAAACCAAAATATCATCAAAATAAACAACTATGAATTTACCAATGAAAGCACATAAAACAAGATTTATTAAACGCATGAATGTACTAGGAGTATTGGTTAATCCAAAAGGCATGACTAACCACTCATACAATCCATATTTAGTTTTAAATGCTGTTTTCCATTCATCTCCTTCTTTCAATCGTATTTGATGATACACACTCTTAAAATCAATCTTACAAAACACACAAGCACATGTAGTTCATCTAACATGTTATCTAATCGAGAAATAGGGTGTCGATATCTTACGGTTATATTGTTAATGGCTCAACAATCAAACACATATCCTCTATGTCCCGTCTTTTTTAGGCACCAAAATCACCGGAATTGCATATGGACTCATGCTCTCTCTCACATATCGTTTTTCCATAAACTCTTTGATTTGCCTTTGAAGCTCCTTGGCCTCTTCTGGATTGCTTCTATATGCTAGACGATTTGGAATTGATGCACCGGGTACGAAATTGATTTGATGTTCAATCCCTCGGATCGGTGGAAAACCTTGGGGTAGTTTTTTGGGAAATATATTTTCGAATTCCTGCAAAAGAAAAATAACATTACTAGGCAAAGAAGGGTTAAGTTGGTTAGTGCTTAAAAGGGTTTTATTGTACATAAGTATAATCATTGGTCGTTTTGAGAGCGTCGCTCGCTTAACCTCACTTGTTTTGGTATAAAAATTCATTTACTTTCTCTCAGATTTTACTTGATTGGCCAAACTTTTCTCTCTTTTCTCTTTCTCACCAAATTCGGCCCCTCTTCTTCTCTTTTTTTTTTCTTCTCTCAACTCAATTTGATCTCTTTATTTCTTTTGTTCACTCAATTTTTGCAGTCTCACTCGATCTTCATAGACTTGTTTTGGTATCATTGGAATTAGAGTGATTTTTCATTGATTGGATATAAATGAATATTTGTTGGTGAAGCCGTCATGTTGCATATGTTGATCAAATTGCCCTGACCTTCCTAACAAAACGTACTCAGGTTGCATTGGCACCACATCACATAACACGTTATCTTCATATTTACCAATCCGAAATGGCACAACACCTTATCTTCATATTTACCAACTGATGTGAACCCGATGGTATAGAAATCCTAGAACTCACGAACAAGTTAATATTGCCCAAGAATCATCCTAACAAATGATTTGAACCGGTAGAAGATAAAGACCTCACCTTTCCACTATCATTAACCTTGTAGTTTGTATGGTTGTGAATGTTTAGTGGTTGACAAATTCAATTTTTCACTAATTTAAACTACCACCGTCAATAATAAAAAATACAGACTTTGTCTTTCACATGACAATGAGTGTGAAAGATATTTTTCTGTTGTACTTCTTCTTCATCTCCTCTAGCTTGTAAGCTTAAAACTCGACATATAACTAGTGCTAACATCTTACCATGTTCAGCCCCGTACTCCTCATCTTCGATGGGGGCGTCTTCCAATGGTGGTGGCATACAATCAAGGTCATCTTTATCTTCAAACTCGATTGCACCATTTTCTAGAATTATCATAACTCGTTTGTTTGGACATTGGATAGCTATATACCCCCTTCCCTGACACATGAAGCATTTAATCTCACTAGAACGAGTTGAAGTAGAGACTGTCTTACCTTAAGAAGTCATGGTAGAGGAAGGTGGTTTGTGCTCGGGTTTAACATTGGAGATGGCTAGATTTTTTTCTTTTTTCGGGTAGCTCATTCTCCAATATGTTGTACTCAAAATCTGTGGGGTTGGTCTTGGCCGTGTGTTGCCTTTCTTGAGTTGTTTCTCAACCTTGATTGCCATATGTACTAAATCCTCCAACTCCATATAATAATGAACCTCGATCGTGTTAGCAATCTCTCAGTTTAAACCATTAAAAAACCTGGCCATCGTCGCCTCTCGATCTTCTTCCACATTAGCTCTAATCATAGCTATCTTTATCTCTTTATATTACTCGTCTATGTTTTGGTTACCTTGGTGGAGACTCTACAACTTAAGATATAAATGCTGATAGTAATAACTCGACACAAATCGTTGTCTCATCACCCTCTTCATCTCATCCCACCTTCTATTAATGCATAACTGATCTTACCACATAATTGTATAATCAGTAAACTCAATAACTCAATGGCAACAAGTTTTACATTCTTTAATTCGGAGTAATTGTGACAATCAAAAACCAATGCATCTTCTTTTCTCACTCAAGGTATGCTTGGGGATCACTTCTACCTTGAAATGACAGAATTTTCATCTTCATATTACCTAAATTGTAATCTACCTGATTCTTAACTTCTCTATCCTGACCAAATCTCCTATAACTACCCATTGACAACCTATCAAACTCCTCCTCTAACCCATTCTCTTCAAACTCATCCATAACTTCAACTTCTCTTTGATGAAACCTATTCCTCTTAGAGGGGTTCGACACTATTGATGGCTGCCCCCTCTGCCCCCTCTGCGACCCATCTTGTGCCCTATCCAACCTTTTATGTATAAGATCTAACTCCCTCTTCATCATCCATTTCATTTCCCTTATAAATACTTTAATTGTAGATTCGGCCCAACATGTGGTTGAACCTTCTCATTTGTGCTATCTTTTTTATTTTGAGATATGATTGGAATCTGTAAGATAATGTTAGAATAAAATAGGAAAGAATCTCATCGCACTCCCTCACGTGTTTCACTCAAAAATAATGATTTACTCAAATCTAATCATGTTTCAAATTTTTATTTTTAATGAATTCTCTCTTACCTTTTACTACTCTACCTCACTTAGTCAAATTCTTTATTGAACTCGAGAACTCCACTAAAAAATAATTGCCTTGTGAAATTCAATGATTTATGTGAGAAATAAGGAAAGTCGCAAATTTGAAAAAATTCTAAGTTAGAAAGGAAACAGATAAGGAATGAAACAAATAGGGAAGGTGAACAAATAAAGAAAGAGTTCAAGAAAGGAGAACAAATATGAAAAATTTTGAATTTGGGTAAGTGCACAAATTTAGAAAAGTGTACAAATAAGGAAATATTTCAAACTCAACACATAAAAGTTTGGAAAATTCAAATTTAAATTTGGTAATAACAATTTAGAAAATTGCCAAATTTGAATAAGATCACAAAATGAACAATTATCAACTTTGAAAACAAAATGCAAAATTTGGAAGCTGCCTTTTTTTTTGGCCTCTACTTTTTTCTTTTTTTTTTTCACGACCTCTTTGTTTTTTTTTGGCCCATCCCTTTTTTTGCCTTTTTTTTGCCTTTCTTTTTTTTGTATGACCTTTTTTTTATAGCCAACTAGGGCTGTATAAAAAAAGAATGAAATACATAAAAAACAGGAAGTAAACCAACGAATGAAGAATTTTGACCAAGATAATTAATCGATATTGGAATTAGAGTTTCAAGATATAAACAAGAACAAAAGAAATAAGAAAATAAGAATAATTAGAAGGAAAAAAATTTGGATTGGCTCTAATACCAACTGATATGAATTCGACGGGTATAGAAACCCTAGAACTCACGAACAAGTAATATAGTCCAAGAATCATCCCAACGAATGATTTGAATCGGTGAAAAATAAAGAGTTCAACCCTTGCCCCTAAAAGAGAAAGAATCTAACGTATATGATCTTAGACTCATTTCCCACTAGAATAAGAAATTTGGGATAAAGATAGAATGAAAGATGTCATAACCTAAATGGTTCGAAATCTAGATTGATAAGTCAAAGAACTAAACAAAACTCCTATTTTGAATAAGTTCAAAAGTTCTCAAAAGAACAAATCTTATGTGAAGAAATCTCACAATTTTATTAATTTTCTCAAAGTTATTTTTTGCACAATATATAATGGCCTATGTATAGACTAGAGGTAAAGACTAAAATGATAATTAAAAATTTAGTAACTCCCTAAATAATAAAAAATTAGGAAACTAAATATAAATTACAAAGAAAAAATTAAGAAACTAAATAAAGTAAATCAAACTATTTTGTCCAAATCTTTACTACTATTTTTTTTTTGTCCTCCCTTAGTTTTTGATTGTTTTGAACTCTTTATTCTTCAAATTGGGCTTGTATGAGCATAGTTAAGGCTCATTTTGGTTTTTCATTCACTTGAACTCTAATTTCTTGATATAAAATCATCTGAATTAAGTTATTTAGTGTTTTTTTGAACCTTCTAAGTTGAGATTCTGTCACCGACCCAATTGGATCTTGAATTGGATCATACGAATTTCTTGCAGTCTTGATGATCTCATCACTTGTATTTATATATTTTAGGTTTTGAGAGATGCTGTTGTTAAGATCTTTTTCTTTGTTCATAGATGCTATTGGCGAGGAGAAGCAATACTTGGGATTCTTTATGTTCTTCATTTGGTATGAATTTTGGTTGTAGATCCTGTTGTTACTAATTAGCTTTTCTTTTTTCTTTTTTGATAAATTATAACACCAAACAAGTCCATATTGTAGTGTTGCACCTGAATGGACTATTCGTGAATTTTTATATTATGAGAAAGTGCGGGAGAATAATTTTGATAAAAGTGTAAATTTTGTCCTTTCGGCTGTATAGGAATTCTTTAAACACTTAGTTAATAGATTTTCAATTTTTAAGTTACCGATTGTCACGCCCCGAACTGGAATCGTGAACAGCCGCCCGTTGCCCTGGATGTCGGCTGTATTTTTACAGAAAATCGGATAGAACCTCCCCATAAATCGGAGATCTCCCATGTATAAATAAACCTGTTTAATCCTGTAAAATTCAAAATCATCCTGTAATTAAAATAAAAGGGTCATCCTGGCCTCACAACAACCCACCAACCACAGCAGACATCCAGAACAACGCCAGGCTAAATAAACTATCAGCAATTCTAGCCACATACCTTTACTGTCATGCCCAACTAGAGCATGAACAGCCGTCACACCGAGCGGGGCTAAGTTTTTATACAATTTACAATAATTTTCCTAAGTATCATTCAATTACGTATAATTGCCTCAATGCAAGTGAAATGTGAGAGTTTCGCAAATAAATATACGTAAATTATATAGTCATCCCAAATTAAGTACACGTCCAACTACGGACCTCAACAAGACCTCGCAGGGTTGAAAATAAAATACGTAATTCATCTTTCAAATTAAACTTAAGATCTCACCCTTCTGAACACCAAGTACACCTAAATTCTATAATCTGAAGTGTCGGTCCAGCATAACAATCCTGTCTGAGGGAGGGAAAGAAGAGGGGTGAGTACTCAGGGAAGAATACTCAGTGAGTGAGTGGGTCAATGTAATTGTCTAATATGGAGTGTGAAACTGGAGTGTCAAAACGTAAGTATACAAATCATATTTCAATTCATCATGCTTTTCATTTCAACAATATATCATTAGCATGCATTATCAAGTCAAATATGCATCCAAAGCATTGTTATTAAAATCATAGAGCTGCCAGCTGAAAGTGTCCTGGCAGAGGTCTACCTCGACCTATGACAGGCGCACCGGGGGTGTTATATGTAAATTTATTTAAAGTGCTCTCTACCCCGGCGTTGGCGACGGATTTCGTCCAGGTGCTAGACTTGGAGAGAGTATCCAAATCCTTCTCCTTTCGGGTTCAACCTGGCTAGTATCGTATCGTTAATATAATCAAGATAACTCATGAGATACCCCAGGTCTAAGCATATCCGGACGCCACCCAAGCGCCTCTCACGGTGTCCTTCGTAGCTACGGAACAATACATACCAAAACCCTCAAGGCCAAAATCAATATCGTATCAAGAATGTGTCGTAAATCAGGTTCACAAACCAAATGCAACATATAGCGTAAAATGACACATTATACATTTTAACCACATGGATGCATAATTTCATAATTCAACCCAATTTTTGGACACTCCATCGGTTCGCAAAAAGTCAGTTCCAAAACCAGTCAAAACATTTCAAGCACACGACAAATCATACTCATTTATCAAAATGTTGTAAAACAGGGTTTACATATTAAACAAAAACATTGAATAAATCCCACTCACTTTCTAGGGAGGGTAATCACTCCCTATTTCCAAAATAAATCCAAATTGACTCATCGAATCTCCAACAAGATCAACCTAATCAAATTATCACAATTGTCATTAAATTTCTAATTATTTTCAGGGTTTATCATTTTTCTTAAATTCGTACAAACCCTAAATTTTTCAATTTATAGATATACTCTAATGTCATCAATTTCATTCCATTTATAAGTAAATAATAAAATCAAAATCAAACTTAATTCAAACCTAAAACCGTTCAAAATCGAAAACAAGTCTAAAATAAATAAACTTCTTACAAGATGGAAAAATTTTTGAAAAATCATACACTTTTCAATTCCTATCCGATTTCTTCAAATCATATGTCATTTTAAAGGTATTGAAGTCTAATTTCATAATATGAAAATTGTATTTTGATTTCCTATATACAGGATAACTTATAATGTAAAAGACTACGATAGTTCTTAAACTATAACAACAACTTTTAAATTATTCTTCATATACCTACCATTATGCAAATTAACAACTTAATACAACATAAGAAGAGCACGAAAGGCGACAATATACTTCATTTTATAGCACATTACATTCCAACTCTGATCCCAAATACTTTCATGCATATTTCATAATTTAACCCTGAGGGAAACTATTCAAAGTAACTTAACATGATTCTATGATCCTATAACATACTTATTTCATACTAAACAGCCTAATTTACGCATACTTCTAAACTTAACCTTAATAATCACATATAAACTGTCAGAAAATACATTCTCTTCCATTTCCACACCTTTTTAGAACATATATAAAACTCTCATACTAAATTCGGCCTAAACTCATTCAATCATCCAAGAGACTAGTATTTCTCTTACCTAGGGTTTCACCATTCACAGTTCTAACATCCGTGCGCCATTCAATTCATTCCAAGACCTGCAATACTTCCAAATTGAAGCAAATTTCAATAATTAATCTTAATTAATATAAGAATCAAAACCCTAAATCTATAGATCAGAACTTTCGTCCTTACCTTCGCAGGAAATGAGTGTAGGTAGTCTAGGGTTTCGGATGCCTGCTGCTATGCTGCAACAAAGGTTGCAACAGGAATTTTCACGCGCAGGAAGGCAAAGAGAGTAGAAAGAGAGTAACTAAGGGGGAACAGAGAGAGAGCAGAGAGAGAACTGTGAGATAGAGAGAGCTCGAGATCTGAGAGAGAAAAACAGAGAGGGGCCGAGGGTGAGAAATCGAGAGAGAAAAAGAGGGTTTGATTGAGAGAGAAAAATAGAGAGAGACTGAGAAGGACCGAGATCGAGAGATGAAATAGAGGGAAAGAGTCCGCGAGATCGAAACCGTGAAAGGGAGATCGAGAGAATGAGACCGATAGAGAAAGGAACAGAGAGGGATGGAATCGAGAGAAAGTGGGACGGTGAGTGGTGGTGCGTGTGGTGGCTATAGGTGGCTGCCGACAGTGGCGGAGAGGAAGAGATCGGGAGGAAGAGAGCGAGCGACAGTGAGAGGGAAAGGAAGACGGAAGAAAACAGAAGAAGAGGTAGAGAGAGACGCTGGTGAACGGCTGATAGTGGCGGAGGAGGGCAGCGGCGGCATGGCGGAGAGGGTGTCGGCTGAGGGAGGCTATCGGGCGAGAAGGTAAAGAGGCGGAGAGAGAAAGAGAATGAGAGAGAAGGAGAATTAGGGCTTTAAGCACTAATTCGATTTATTATTATTATTATTATATATATATTTTGATAAGAATAGACTTGTAGCCTATCGGTACACTCCAACTACACTACCTGTCGGTACCTTCATTTTCACCTATTCGACATCAGAATACTTACACCATCATATTGTGGAACTCATGATCTATCGGTTCATTTTGCTGATTTTTCTTGGGGTACTATCTCTTTGTTTGTATAAAGTTCCCAAGTTTCCTGTTGGTCATCTTGTTAACCATCTGTGATGTGAGATGCTGTTAGTACCTCACCTTACCTTGGTTACTTTGCTTTGCTCTGTTTGGTCATCACATGCCTATTCGGTCAATAAGAATTCAATTTTGAACTCAACATCTCTCTTCGGTCACTTGGCCTTTCCCTATATATGTTGCCTTGAGAATTCAATTTTTTTGTATTCCTTCGGTGCATGTTATCTTCAGAGCCAAGTTGTTGGTGTTACTTTCAAAATTTTCCATCATTGTTTCAAATATTCCATCATGAGAATTCCAATCGGCTGCATGATAATTGAAGGCATTATCGGTCAATCACCATTGGTCAATGCATCCCATTAGTTTCCCATTTACCATCCCTCATTGTTAAGAGCCCATCGGTTAAGAAGTCTCGGTTGTTGCATCAAGAAGATTTGAGCTCTTCCATTTTGATTAACCTTGTCAGCCCTTGCAATTTCCACCGAACACCTCACTATACCAATCAAGTGTTCATTTGCAAATTTTCTCAAAATGCTTGTCTCATCGTTACACATGTATTTCTTGAATTTCAAATCTCTCCAAAATGCTTGTCATCACTTGTAACCATGAAAATTGAACCTTGGACTTTTCATTCTCCAAAAAGTACTTTACCACTAAGCCACTCAAACCCTTTAATTAAATAATACCCCATTTATATTTTATTATATGTTTTGAACATTCCACTAATTTATTTTTCATCAATTCTATTTTCACTCCAATCATCCCTGCACATCAGTAAGAATCTTTGTCTCAATAAAAATCTAATTTCAAGCATTTGGACTCATTGGTTGACCTTCCCAATTACCCAAAGGGAGAATTAGGTATTTTGTGCAAATAGAAAGTAAATGAGGGCCACTAGACAAATATTAAAAATGAGTTGATGATAAAAGGATAATTGAGGTTCCAGAACTTGCGAAACCCAAATTCTCACTTTTTTCTCTCGAGGCCATTTTTCTCTTTTTCAAAACCCAATCAATCCAATACCAAATCTTTAGATCAAAGAGTCTAAACTACACTTCCAGCTTTCCAAATTTAGATTTTAGTCTTAATATTGGAAAAAAGCTTAAGATTTAGTGCTATCACAAAAGAAAGAGAAAATCAAGGGTTTTAGTGTGATCCAAATCTGAAGAAATCTTTGGAGACGATTAAGGTACTATGGTTTTTCTAATCAGATCTTGACTCTGATTTTCTATTTGTCTATTTGGATTTGGAAGATTAAAAGTCACACTTAGTGAGAGAAAAAAAAAAGATTTTTGAATGTTAGGGTTCTTCAATTGATATGAGAGGATCGGTAGTGATAATTTTGATTGTATAATGATGTTTCATAGGGTTTGGACAATCTGGTCAGGACAGGACCTTTGCCGTGGACAGATCTGGGAGTGACTACTCTCCCTTAGAACAGTGAGTGAATGGTTTATTGTGTTGTGAATGAGAAATGTTTTCCATGATTTTTTCAATTTGATTTTATGAAATGTTTTGTGGATGAGGAGTGTTTCCAAAAATGTTTTGTTGAGGCATGATATTTATATACTTGTTAAAATATTTTGTGTTGTGTTGAATTTTCCTGTGGATAACGTTTGTTAGGTTTATGAACTGTGAAACTTATTGATTTATATGACATACGATATGATGTTTGTAAAATAGTTTGTGTATTGGCTTTGGGGTATGAGCCTGAACCCCTATGGTGTATGTATTGGCTTGGAGTATGAGTCTGAACCTCCATTAATGGCTATAGTCATTCCCTACATGGTGTGGCCCGATAGGGCAATATGGTGAGGGCATTATTGTTGTTGGTAGGCAGGGAGGTGGTCGGACCAGGAGACACCTCTTTTGACCGTTTCGGTGTTATTCGATTGTACCTTTAAAGAGACCACAAGTTAACGCCAAGGTTGGAGTTGATGTTTTATGAACGATGGTAATGAAAACCCCTTGACGGTTCCACCGGATGGTCTGGGTCAAGCCATCGGTAGAGAGGTTTTGAGGCAAACTTCATGATGTTTAAAAATTGTATATTATGTTATGGAAAAACCATGGCTCTTGATATAAATGTTTGGATGACTACTTCATGTTTTGTTGGAATATAAATATTTTTTGAACTTATTGTTTTACACTTTTATACTCACCAATCACTCACTTACAAAGTTATGCCATTGCACTCCACTCACTAGGTATTACTATACTTACCCCCTCATCTTATCTTTTTTCAAAGGAAGTGTAAAGACAAGATTATCTCATTCATCGGTAGCTAGATCCAGTCAAAGAAAAGAGCTGTCCAAGGCTGAATATGGTATTAGTCCATCTAGTTATGGATTTTTTTGAGGCGTGTAGACGGACCCATCCGAGGGCATTTTGGAAAACTAAATCTTATATTTTGGAATTTCAAACTCTTTATGTAGTACGTTTTTACATATATTTTTCTAGAGATTGAACTTATATTTGGAGTGTTAAATGTTTGGTGTATTGAAACTCTTAAACTTGGGAAATTGTATTTTTCATAGCCTTACGTGATTTTGAGGTGCGTGCAGGTAACTACATATACTTCTAGATCACACGACGGTTGTCATGTGTTCGGACTTGCGGGTCGGGGCGTGATAGTTATATTGGTATCAGAGCAAAGGTTTTAGTGTTGTTAAAATTTTTTCAAATTCTTTTAAATGTTTACAAACACTTTTAATGTTTTTAGAGTTTCTAAATGTTTTTATATTTCCAAATGTTTTGAGAAAATTTAAAAGACTGCTATGGGTCCTAGGAAATGGAGCGTTCATCAAGTTATCAACATATGATATAGTTAGAACTAAGAGACTTATTAGATAATTTCTGAGTGAGAATAGAGAGATGATGAACATAGGCTAAAGTCTCAGCCCTAAACTTCTAGTGTTCAAATTTCACATGGGCTAAATCTTTACTAGGCTTGAACCTTTAATAGACAATACAAGTCTTACATATTCCCTGACTGCTCTTGCTAAGCTTTTGTAGTGGAGAAGGCTAGAAATTCTGTTAGAAGTCACCTTTGTGAGTGTCCTCCATTCGAATTGTCATGGTAAGATCGAAAAATAGCATTCCTTAGCTTATCATTAGGTTCCACCCTAATCTTGTCATTCCCAAACAAACATTTCTTGGTTGAAAGAATTTCCAGAGTGGAATTTTGGAGTGTCTTGCAAGTGTTTGTAAGCTGCTGAAGTTTAGAGTTTTCCACATGAGTTTTTCTGACCTGCTCCATTAAATTGGTTTGCACTACAAAGGCGTGAATGACTTGAAACTCTAGTTGACGGTTCCCAGATAGAGCACCAGCTATAATATTGTTTTTGCCCTTTTTGTGTGATACTTAAATGTCATAGGGAAGGAGTTTTGAGAGACATGTTAGGCACTATCGGTCAAGCACCATCGGTCAATGCATCCCTGTTGGTTTTCCATTTGCCATCCCTTATTGTTGAGAGCCCATCTGTCAAGAAGTCTCAGTTGTTGCATCAAGAAGACTTGAGCTCTTCCATTTTAATTAACCTTGTTGGCCCATGCAATTTCCATCGAACACCTCACTACACCAATCAAGTGTTCATTTGCAAATTTCCTCAAAATGCTTGTCTCATTAGTACATATGCATTTCTTAAATTTCAAATCTCTCCAAAATGCTTGTCGTCACTTGCAACCATGAGAATTGAACCTTGGACTTTTCATTCTCCAAAAGTACTTTACCACTAAGCCACTCGAACCCTTTAATTAAATGATACTCCATTTATATTTTATTCTATGTTTTGAACATTCCACTAATTTATTTTCCATCAATTCTATTTTCACTCCATCCATCATTGCTCATCAGTAAAAATCTTTGTCTCAATCAAAATCTAATTTCAAGCATTTGGTATCACGCCCCGCTCTTCAGACTCGAGCATGTGACAATCGCCATGTTGCATCTAACTACGTACAACCTCGGGCACGCACTTTGAGATTCCTTATGACTAACCCGTTATCAACCTGAATTTAAGCCACATCTTAATCCCTGTAATCATAAAACATTATCCATATGATCTCTCCCAAAATGAAGTGAAGTCCCATTCTCTTTCGTACAAAATGACCAATCAAAACATGAACATACATATACAAAAATATTGAACCTTATATAAATAACTCATAATATAACATAATTCTGCTTCCATTGACCTTTCCCATGGATCCGTCTACAACTACGTAAGCTCAAAATGAGACCATCTTACATGAAGTGTATGACTCCAACCGAAATGGGTCTCACGGATTTTCCAAAGAAGTCCCTCTATCTGCACTATCTACAAACCTGAAAACATGAGAAAAGAGTGAGATAAGTACAAATGTACCCAGTGAGTGAGAAGTCCATGTACAGATCAATGAGTGTGAGTGTGATCATGTTCTAAAATCATTAGCAACAATTTCCATATTATCAATACAAGAATAAACATAAATTCACATAGCTTTTACATAATCAATCAACGCCTTAAAAGTTTAAACATTTCTCTATGCATCAAATGGGTTGCATTTCATTCAAAATTTGATACTGTTAAAAATATACTTTCTAATCCAGGACCTTGGCCAGGGTTAAGGACTAAAACTATCAAGAGTTTTTATTCATTCATTTTTCTAAAAGTGTCTCGCCCTTGGTGTTGGTTTGGACATCACCATTGGTGACTCATGATTGCCCAACCATAACTTTAGGTAAGTTAATGTCCTGCATTACACTACCTTAATCCAATATCTGGCTCCACTCATACCGCTTTTCCTCCCGCCGGTCATGAGTGAGTAATAAACCATAGCAGCTGTGTAAACAATCGGTCACAAAAAATAGAGTTTTCATTTACAAATGAGTACTAAAACCAACTTGCAACCCATACACATCTTTGTCTCAATAAACCTCAATCAACAATGCAAGGTAAATCATGTGACAAATATTTCCAACGTCATCATTTCAAGAGAACACGTCACACTTAAATGGAATTATAAAACCACATTTCAAAGTAAGATTTTTCAAAACACATAAGACATTTCTCATTAACAAAACATAGAAGTCTCACTCACAGTTTGGGGAGGGTGTGCACTCCCACTAATCCAAATTCTCAACCTTATCCCGTTTCGATAGACTTTCACCTAATAGTTATGTAACTTACAACATAGAATTTAAATTAGACATTATCCAATACTACTACGATGCCAAATGCATGATATGTAATGTGGAAATATGTCTTTATGCTCAAAGTGTTCATTATTCGTATTCAATACTCATTTCTACATCTTCATGTCTAAGAAGAATAATTATATTTCGAACTAGTATCCTTAGATTACCAAAATTCTAATTTATACTTAAAGACTAGATATAAAATAATAATTTTCATGTTTGTAATTTAGGTCCATTCCAATTACACAAAAATATGTAAATCTACAATTTGTTGCCTTAACTGCATGATTTCCATTCTGCATAGTTATGGAAAAACAGCCATAACTTTCACTACACAAATCCAATTCACATGATTCTTATCTCAAATTTGATTTCCATTCTTTTTCCTTCTTGGCCCCACACACAAACACCAAAAATATTTTCAAGAAAGTTCAAGAATATGGACACCTCATAGTCTACTTGTTCTCCTTTTATTCACTAACCATTCATCTCCCATTATACACATTAAATGCTTTTGTTATTTGCCTTGTTTGACTTTTCTTCCTCTTGTTTGCTAAAAAAAGAATGAGAACAAAAGCAATGGAGGACCAAAATGTGGGAAGGGTTTTGTTGGTGTTCCAATTTAAGTTTTGTGCTTCCAAATAGGCTCAAGGAATTGGATTCCATACTTGAGCCTTTTTTTTTTTTAACTCAAAGATTGGACACTAAGGTTTTGGGTTTCCATCACTATTTCAAACCAAGTCTTAATTTAATTTGTTAATCCATCAAATTTGATGGTTCACATTTACAATATCAAAATTCACTCTGTAGACTAAAAGTCATGCATAAAACTAAGCAATAATTTCAGATTTTACAAGTTCTACCCCCCATAAAAAGAATTTCGTTCTCAAAATTCACTATGTCTTACCTTGAAACAAGTGAGGATATTGTCTTCACATCAGATCCTTTGTTTCCCAAGTCATCTCTTCTACTTGATCGTTCCTCCACAAAAGTTTGACTATTGGTACCTCTTTGTTTCTTAAGGTTTTGACTTGATGATCCAAGATTACAATTGGCTTAGTCTTAAAATTCAAATCTTCTTTCAACTCGATCGGAGGCTTTTTAAGAACATGTGATGGGTCTGGTATATATTTCATGAGCATGGATATATGGAACACGTCATGAATCTTTTCCAACTCTGGAGGCAACTCAAGTCTATATGTTACATTTTTAATTCTTTCAATGATCTTATACCGATCGATGGATCGAGGATTTAGCTTTCTTCGACTCTGGAAATGGATCACTCCTTTCCAAGGTGACATTTTCAAAAAAACTATATCACCTACTTCGAACTCCAATAGCCTTCTTCTTTATTGACATAGCTTTTCTGACGATATTGTGCCACTTTCATTCTTTCTTGAATGTGCTTAACTTTCTCAATCATAGCATTAATCAACTCCATGCTCGTGATCTTTCTTTCCCCAACTTCATCCCAACATAATGGAGTTCGGCACTTTCTCCCATATAATGCTTCATACGGTGGCATTTCAATGCTAGACTGATAACTATTATTGTATGCAAACTTCACTAAAGGAAGATGCCTATCCCAACTGCTAGAAAAGTTAAGAACACAGGCTCAGAACATATCTTCTGAAGTTTGGATTGTTCTCTCAGACTAATCATCAGTCTGAGGATGGAATGCCGTGTTAAACCTCAACTTAGTCCCCAAAGACTCCTGTAGTTTCGGCCAAAATCGAGAAGTAAACCGTGGATCTCTATCTGAAACTATTGACACTGGCACCCCATGCAATCTCACAGTCTTATCAATATACATTTTGGCTAGTTTCTCCAATGAATATGTGGTCCTAATAGGCAAGAAATGAGCAGACTTAGTAAACCTATCAACAATTACCCATATGGTATCATGTCCAGCCTGAATCTCGACAGTCCAGTAACAAAGTCCATCGTTATGTATTCCCATTCCACTGAGGAATTGGTAGGGGTTGAAGAATTCTAACTGGTTTTTGATGTTCAGCTTTCACTTGCTGACATACTAGACATTTTACTACATACTTGGCTATGTCCCTTTTCATCCCTGGCCACCAATAACTCTCTCAAATGGTTTGATACGTTTTTGTACTCCTTGGATGCATAGAATAAGCTGAATCATGAGCTTCTTCTAATATAACCCTTCGAAGATCACTATCCTTTGGAACACAAATTCTATCTTTGAACACCAGTGTGCCATCATCTCTCACCTTGAACTCAGTTTCTTCCTTCCTTTGAATCTTTCCAAACTTTAATTTCAATTCCCCATCAGATGCTTATAGTTCTTGGATTCTATCTATCAAGGTTGGCCTTAGTTCAAATCTCGTCACAAGAGCACTATGTCCATCACTAGCTAGCCTTACTCCAAGGGACCGAATGCTAATAAGATGGAGGAGATAACTACTTTTAATACTAGCCGAACTTGTTGATGACTTCCGACTTAAAGCATCTGCCACCACATTAGTCTTATCCGGATGGTAGTTTATAATAAGGTCATAATTTTTAATAAGTTCCAACCATTTTCGTTGCCATAGATTTACCTCCTTCTGAGTAAGCAAGTACTTCAAACTATTATGATCAATATAGATTCGGCAAATCTCACCATATAAGTAATATCTCCATATTTTCAAAGCAAACACCACTGCAGCTAACTCTAAATCATGGGTTGGATAATTTACCTCATGATTCTTTAATTGTCTAGAGGCATAGGCTATCACTTTGTCTCCTTGCATCAACACACATTCCAATCCTTATTTGCTACTATCACTATACATAACAAATCCGCCACCACTCATAGGAAGTGAAAGAATGGGGGCAGAAGTTAATTTCTTCTTTAGTTCTTGAAAACTTGCCTCACATTTGTCATCCCATTCAAATTTGATATCTTTCCGAGTTAATCTTGTCAATGGAGCTGCTATCAATGAGAACCCTTCGACAAATCTTTGATAGTATCCTGCTAGGCCTAAGAAACTTTGAACTTCAGTGACATTCCTAGGTTGCTCACACTTAAGGATTGGTTCAACCTTTTTGGGATCCATGAAAATTCCTTCATTAGATACAATATGATCAAGAAAACCAACTTCTTTCGATCAGAACTCACATTAACTAGAACTCACATTTGGAGAGCTTTGCATATAACTATTTCTCCTGAAATATTTGAAGTATGACCCGAAAATGCCTTGCATGATCTTCTTCACTATTAGAATACATCAAAATATCATGTATGAAAACAATCACAAACTTATCTAAATATGAGTGAAAGATTCGGTTCATAAGATCCATAAAAGTAGATGGGGTACTAGTTAGGCCCAAAGACATCACTAAGAATTCATAATGACCATACCTAGTTCGAAAAGTAGTCTTATGGATGTCACTCTTCCTGATTTTAAGCTGATGATACCCGATCGAAGATTAATCTTTGAAAACACATAAGCTCCTTGTAACTAATCAAAAAGATTATTGATCTTAGGAAGAGGGTATTTGTTCTTAATTTTCACCTAATTAAACTGCCTATAATCAATGCAAAGTCTTAAGGTACCATCCTTCTTTTCAACAAACAAAACTGGTGCTCCTCAATGTAAGAAACTTAGCTTAATAAACCCCTTATCAAGCAATATCTATAACTGCACTTTAAGCTTCTTTAACTCTGCAGGAGCCATCCTATAAGGAGGGATGGAAATTGGTGTTGTTCCTGAGAATAAATCAATAACAAAATCAAATTCTTAATATGGGGGTAGCCTTGGCAATTTCTTAAGAAAAACATCTAGAAATTCTTTCACCACTGAAATATCTTCTAAGTTTGGACCCTCTCTTGTCATATCAATCACATGAGTTAGGTAAGCTTGGCATCCTTTCTTAATCATCTTTTGAGCCGCCAAAGCCAAGATCACACAAGTTGGTAATACTTGGCGTTCCCCAATAAAAATCACACTTGGGGCATCTGACCTTCTAAACTCAACCCTTTTTATAAAACAGTCCACTATGGCTCTATTCCGAAATAACTAATCCATTCCCAATATAATATTGCATCAAAATCTTACATTTCAATAGGAATCAAGTCTGCCTCCAATGCTATTTCTCCAACCTTAACTTTACAACCCTTATACATTAAATTTCCCACTAATTGCTCACCTAAAGGGGTCTGCACAAGCAATTCATCCTCAAGACTAGATAGCTCTCTATCAGCATGCTGTGAAAATTTAGCACTAACAAAAGACCAATCAGCATAGGTATCAATCAATACATATGCATTTGATCTAAAAGAGTCATCATACCTATTCATAGAAAATTTCTCCATAGTTAGATTCTCCACCATAGCATGGTTAGACTAATGTTTATCACTCTAATCCTAAATACTTTTCTATCTAACATTGAGACTCTCTATTTGCACCACTAGGCCCCATTCCTTAGTTAAACTTAATGCAATATAATAATTCATCTATTTTTCTTTCATGCCATCTTAGAGATGCAAAATGTATAAACATTATCATGCAAAATACTGGATGTCATTGCTAAAGAAGTTTAAGTCCTACGCAAACCAAATTAGCCCTACATGAGACTCGCCTATCCTAAGATCCATGGGAGCCTTAGAAACACTTAATAAAATCTCAAACCTAAACTCTGATACCAATAAAATTGTCATGCTCCAGTCTTCAGACCCGAGCACGCGACAATCGCCCTGTTGTCTCAAACTACGTTTAACCTCAGGCACGTACTCCGAGACTCCACAAAGCTAACCTATTATCAACCTGAATTTAGTCCATGTCCTAATCCCTGTAATCATAAAACATTATCCATATGATTTTTCCCAAAATGAAATAAGTGAAATCTTATTCTCTTTAGTATAAAGTGACCAATCAAAACATGAACATACATATAAAAAAATATCAAACCTTATATAAATAACTCATAATACAACATAATTCTGCTTCCATTGACCTTTTCCATAGATTCGTCTACAACTACGTAAACCCAAATTAAACTATCTTACATGAGGTGTATGACTCCAACCGAAATGGGTCTCACGGATCTTCCAAAGAAGTCTCTCTATCTATACTTATTATCTACAAACCTGAAAATATGAGAGAAAGAGTGAGATGAGTACAAATATACCCAGTGAGTTAGAAATCCATGTACAAGTCAATGAGTGTGAGTGTGATCATGTTCTAAAATCATTAGCAACAATTTCCATATTATCAATATAAGAGTAAACACAAATTCACATAGTTTTCACATAATCAATCAATGCCTTCAAAGTCTAAACATTTCTCTATGTATCAAATGAGTTATATTTCATTCAAAATTTGAAACTACCAAAAATATACTTTCTAATCCAAGACCTTGACCAGGGTCAAGGACTAGAACCACCAAGGGTTTTTATTCCTTCATTTTTCTAAAAGGTCCCGCCTTTGGTGTTGGTTTGGACATCACCATTGGTGACTCACGGCTGCTCAACTATAACCTTGGGTAGGTTAATGCCCTGCATCACAGTACCCCAATCTAATATCCGGCTCCACTCATACTGATCTTCCTTTTATCGGTCATGAGTGAGCAATAAACCATAGTCACTACGTGAACAATTGATCACCAAAAATAGAGTTTTCATTCACAAATATATACCAAAACCAACTTGCAACCCATACACATCTTTGTCTCAATCAAGCTCAATCAACAATGCAAGGTAAATCATGTGATAAACATTTCCAATATCATCATTTCAAGAGAACACAACACACTTAAGTGAAATTGTAAAACCACATTTCAAAGTAAGTTTTTTTTAAACACATAAAACATTACTCATTAACAAAACATAACAGTCTCACTCACAGTTTGGGAAGGGTGTGCACTCCCACTAATCCAAATTCTTAACCTTATCCCGATTCGATGGACTTTCGCCTAATGGTTATATAAATTATAACATAGAATTTAAATTATACATTATTCAATACTACTAACATGCCAAATGCATGATATACAAAATGGAAATATGTCTCTATGCTCAAAGTGTTCATTACTCATATTCAATACTCATTTCCACATCTTCATGTCTTCGGAGAATAAGTATATTTCGAACTAGCATTCTTAGATTACCAAAATTCTATTTTATACTTAAAGATAGACATAAAACAATAATTTTCATGTTTGTAATTTAGGTCCATTCCAATTACACCAAGATATGTAAATCTACTCTATGTTGCCTTAACTGTAGGATTTCCATTCTGCGCAGTCATGGGAAAACGACCATAACTTTTACTACACAAATCCAATTCACATGATTCTTATCTCAAATTAAAGATAAGACTTAGATCTATAAATTTTGTGATCAGAGCTTAACTAATTTAGTCTAAAAGGCACCTCAAAATTGAACCAAAATCTCAGTCAAAATAGGACAGAAATAGGGGATTTCTCTGCAGAATGTCTCAATTAAAAAAATCATTAGAAAACCATTTCTCATTAGAATTCAACGAATCATATATCATTTTCAAGATATGGAAGTCTATTTTCATATGCAGAAAACCTCAATCAATTCTGCCGAACTTTGTGATTTTGGCATTGGAAGTAAGAATGCTAGTGTATAAAGGATGCAAAGCTTACATTGCACACATCATTGACACCACAATTGAAAGTCCCAACTTGAAGGATATTCTGGTGGTGAATGAGTTCCTTGATGTCTTCCCAGAAGAGCTGTCTGGTTTTCCTCCAATTCGGTAATTTGAGTTTACCATTGACTTAGTTTTCGGTACCGCACCGATCTTTATTCCACCCTATAGGATGTCACCCACAGAATTAAAGGAGTTAAAAGTGTAACTCCAAGAATTGTTGGATAAAGGGTTCATTCGGCTAAGTTCCTCCCCTTGGGACGCACCAGTCCTATTTGTAAAGAAGAAAGATGATACTTTTTGGCTGTGCATTGATTACCGATAATTGAATAGAGCTACCATTAAGAATAAATATCCTCTTCCTAGGATAGACGATCTCTTTGACTAGCTACAAGGGGCAAGTGTTTTCTCAAAGATTGATTTGAGGTTAGGTTACCATCAATTAAGGATCAAGGAGAGTGATGTACATAAGACTGCCTTCAGGACTCGGTATGGGCATTATGAATTTTTGGTGATACCTTTCGGGTTAACAAATGCCCCTGCTGCCTTTATGGACTTGATGAATAGGGTATTTCACACATACCTTGATATATTTGTGATTGTGTTTATTGATAACATCTTAGTGTACTCAAAGAGTGATAAGGAACACTCATGACATCTTAAAATTGTTTTGCAGACCCTTCGGGAGAATCAGTTGTATGCTAAGTTTACCAATTGTGAATTGTGGCTTAAAGAGATCGGATTTTTAGGGCATATAATGTCCGATAAAGGAATCTTTGTGGATCCAAAGAAAGTTGAAGCTATCTTGAAATGGGAGCAATTGAGAAACGTAAAAGAAGTGAGAAGTTTCCTTGTATTGACAAGATACTATAGGAGATTTGTTAAAGGGTTTTCAAAAATTGTAGTTCCACTATCCAAGTTAACGAGAAAGGGAATTAAATTTGTGCGGGATGATAAGTGTAAAACTAGCTTTCAAGAGCTTAAGAAGAGACTGACATCCGCTCCTATTCTTACTTTCCCATTAAGTGGAGACGGATATGTGGTTTATAGTGATGTCAGCACACAAGGATTGGAATGTGTGTTGATGCAAAATGATAAGATAATAGCCTATACCTCTCGTCAACTAAGGAAGCACGAAGAGAATTATTCTACACATGATTTGGAGTTAGTCGTAATTATATTTGCTTTGAAGACATGAAGACATTATTTGTATGGGGAGACTTGTAGAATCTTCACCGATCATAAGAGTTTGAAATATTTATTCACCCAAAAGGAGCTGAACTTGAGACAAAGAAGATGGTTAGAGTTAATTAAAAATTATGATTTGGTAATAGATTATCATCTCGTAAGGCTAATGTAGTTGCAGATGCTCTAAGCTAAAAGTCCTCATCTCAATTGGAGTCTCATGGGAATTCATACTTTTCATGTTTGATTAGCATCTGAGCCCTTAGAGTCAAATTAGCAAGCGATAAACAAGGTGCATTACTGGCTAGCTTTGAGATAAGACCAACTTTGGTGGATCATATTCGAGAGTTATAAGTTACCGATGAGGAATTGAAATTGATAGTTGAGAAAGTCCATAATGGTGAAAGAGGTGAGTTTAGGATCAGAGATGATGGAACACTTGTGTTTAAAAATAGAATTTATATTCCTAAAGATGTCGATCTCCATAGAGCTATTCTTGAGGAAGCACTCTCATCAGCTTATGCTATGCATCCGGGAAGCACTAAGATGTACCGAATGATTAGAGAGACGTATTGGTGGCCCGAAATGAAAAGAGTGATTGCTGAATTTGTGTCAAATTGCTTAGTGTGCCAACAAGTGAAAGCCGAACATCAAAGACCTGCTGGTGTTCTTCAACCGTTGTCAATTCCCGAATAGATGTGTGAACATGTCGCTGTGGATTTTGTAGTCGGATTGCCCCGAACACTGAATAGGTATGATGCCATTTGGGTAATTGTAGATCATCTCACCAAGTCAGGCCACTTCTTACCGATCCAAAATACCTATTCCTTGGAGAAACTAGCTAAATTATATATTGATGAAATTGTGAGACTTCATGAGATTCCAGTATCGATCGTGTTTGATTATGACCCCCCATTTTACCTCTCGGTTCTGGCCAAAATTTCAAGAGTCCTTCAGCACTCAATTAAAGTTTAGTACTACCTTCCATCTGCAAACCGACGGACAATCTAAATGCACCATTCAAACACTAGAAGACATGCTTATGGCTTGTGTAATGGATTTTCAGGGTAGTTTAGACAAGCACTTTTTATTGATAGAATTTGCTTACAATAATAGTTATCAAGCTAGCATTGGAATGAAGTTGGGAAAAGGAAGATTGAGAGTGTAGATTTGATAAAGACCACTACCGAGAAAGTGAAATTGATTTGGGAAAGGATAAATGCAGCCTAAGATTGGTAAAAGAGTTATGCCGATAATAAAAGAAGGCCACTAGAATTTGAGATCAGTGACATGGTATTTTTAAAAGTATCCCCTTGGAAAGGTGTAATCAGATTTCGAAGACGAGGGAAGTTAACTCCTCATTATATCAGCCCCTTTAAGATCATAGAAAGAGTTGGACATGTGGCTTATTAGTTAGAATTGCCTCCAGAATTGGAAAGAATTCATAATGTTTTTCATGTTTCGATACTAAAAAAGTATTTACCAGACTTCTCCCATGTTCTTGAGTTTCCTCTTATTGAGTTGAGAGAAGATTTAAATTTTGGAGTTCAATCGGTGGCAATTCTGGAGAAACAAGTTAAAAGTTTGAGGAAGAAACAAATTCCAATTGTCAAGGTGCTATGGAAGAACAACCATGTTGAGGAGATGACTTGGAAGCCTGAGAAGACAATAAGAAAACAATATCCCCAGCTGTTTGAGGAACAATAAGATAATAAAATTTTGAGAACAAAATTTTCTTTTAGGGGGTTAAGAATTGTAATATCGGATAAGTCCGGATTATAATGTTAACTTCAAATGAGCTATTTTAAAATTTTTATATATTTTATTTTATTATATTTTATTTTACGAAAGTGTGAGAGAAATAATTAATTTAATAGAAATGTGAAATTCTGCTCCTGGGATTGTTCAGAAATCTCTCAGACATTTGGTCGGTAGATATTTTAATTTTAAGTGATCGATTATTATAGTGTTGATGTTCGGTAGAGTTTAAATTGTGATTCAATAGAATTTAACTATTCGGTAAAGACTTGGTGATCACTAGAGCCATCGGTTACCTAGGTGCTCGGTGATTGATATTTGATAGATTTTTACTATTCAGTACTTGGCAGAGTTTCAATGTTCGCTGAATAGATCTTTAAATTTTGATTTTTCTGGTCAGTAGTTGAAGGTGACTTTCTGAATTTTTATAAGTAAAAATGCTATCGGTGTATTGTGAAATTTGTAATTGTCGATGATTATTTGATTACCCACTAATTGTCGGTATCTCACTTGCATTCACCCTGTCAGTATTATTTCTTGATTGTAGTATGGAATTTATAGTCTATTGGTATATTATTTCTCTATCGGTATTGAGTTCCTAAATTCCTATTGGTCTTCTAGCCACCTATTGGTATTGAAACTTCCGTCGGTATAGTGAGACCCCATCGGTATATTGACCAAACAGTCCATTACACTTCCCTTTGGGTGTTTACAAATCCATTCGGTCACAAACTTTCATTTTCAAAGAAGTCCCTTTGGTCCTTTTCATTGACCGAATGATTAACATTTTCAATTCTCCTTGATAGGTGATATAATATTTGAAATTATAACACTTATTCGGCTGTGGGTTGCTTGTACCCTCTGAGATTTGTGTTGACCAAACAACACTCTCATTCGATTGACCGAACAGCACTCTCATTCGGCACTTGAAATTGGAAATTTTAAATAACTCTCTTATCGGTGCCTTCCATTTTGCTCCTGAACCTATTCGGCATAATATATTCTTCTAACATTTCCCTTTGGTCTCTCCCGTTTGACCGAACACCTATACTTGCACTCCATGTGTATTGACCAAATGTCCACTCTCCTTCATTGATTGAGCACCCAATGTTTCTCCAACACATATATGCCTACGGTCCTATTGTTGCCAAGAGAATTGAAGAATAGCTCTCCCATCACACGTTGCTCTGTTGCCATTGGGACTTAAACCTCAAACCTTCCGCCCATCCAAAAAGAACTTATCCACTAAGCCATTCAATCATTTCAATCTATATGTGTAATATATATATATATATATATATTATATCTCATATTATTATTATTATTATTATTATTATTATTATTATTATTATTATTATTATTATTATTATTATTTCTTCAATCTCATAAGCATGTGTCACTGGCGAATGACACTTTCTTTCTTCAGCCGATCATATCATGCTCGGTTACCGATAGGAGTTAAATCCAAGACCATTGGGTTTCGAAAGAGACTTTTTACTATCATGTCATCCAATCATCTTAAATATAATGTATCCAATTTAAGTTATATCCATATTTTGGATATTACACAATTTTACCATTATTTCTAATTTATTTTCTATAAGTTGGTATTTCTCATTTCAAACTTTTCTGCACATTACCGGTCACTCCTCATTCTACAAATAAAAATTTTAATTGTTTGAACTCATTAAGAAAAGTCTCCAAATTACCAACAAGGGCATATTGGGCACTTGTGTAAATTGAAAGTGAAGGAGGACAACTAAATAAATTCAAAAAAATGGGATTATAAATAAAGAGTAGTGGTGGAACATTAGAACCCACGAATGCCAAAGCTCCATTTCTTCTTCTTTTTTCTCCATCTCGATTCACACTTTTTCTCCTTCTCTTCTTGTTTCCTCCAAAGATCAATCAAAATGTCACCAAAACCCACAGTCTAAAAGTTTCAAAACTCATAACCCAACCTCTAGAAGGATGACTCTGGTAAAAGATTTGAAGTTTTCTAGAGAGAGAAAACCTAGGGTTTGGCTTTAGTTTGGCTTGAAGCGAAGTTGGTGACAAAAATTTAGAGGTTGAACGAACCTGATCAAGACCAAGCTCTTGCTGTGAAAAAAAAAACTGGGAGTGACTACCCTCCCATAAACTGTGAGTGGATGATTATATTGAGCATGAATGATTTCAACTGTGGTTTGCGAAATTTATTTTGAAAAGAATTTTGAATTGAATTTGAAATGTTTTGTGATTGTGGTGTGCCCCCAAATAGATTGACAAATCTATGACTCTACCATTGATTTCTTACATTGTTTACATCATGTTATTGTTGAATTGTGAATCTGAATTGTGAAATTTCATTCCATTGTGAATTGTCATGAGACTGAAATGTGAAATGAATTTTGTAATATGATCCATGGTGAAAGATTATAGTCTATGATTAAGTCTTCCACAGGCCAAGACCAACGGGGCGGCATGGTAGGGCCAGTTGATTATCAGTTTGGAGATGGCGGGATGGAGAGTCAGTCAAGCTGGCCGTGATAACGTGGTATGCACCATACAAAAACTCCGGGCCAACGCCAATGGGTATGAGATTGTTTTATGAACAATCATGGAAAAATCTCTTGGTGGACTTTACCACTGGCTATTGATAGAATAATGGTTTTCGGCAAATTCCAAGAAAAGTTTGAAAGGAAAGTGAAATTAATTGTTGAATGAGACATTTGAGTCATAGAAGACTTAATGTAAATGTATTTTATACAAATGACATTTGGCATTGCAATTACATGATTTTGATATATTTTTTGGCACAACCACTCTCACCCCTTCATTTATGTTCAACATGCCATTACACTCACTGAGTATTCTATATTCACCCCACTTTTTTATCTCTTTTAGGGGAAGCTAGTTTGGAGACTTAGTCGTCATCAGATTGCCGGTCGGAAGAAGTTACTTTTGGGTAATCGTCATTAAGTACAAGTTTTGGAAATTATGAGAGTTGGACCCATGGAGGGAGTTTTTGTAAACATTTAGATACTGGGTTTTGTTAAACACTTTCTTGTTTATTTTATCTATTGTTGTAAAACCATTATTTGGTTACTTTGAAATTTCCCTTGTTGGAGTGAAAATGTCTTTTTCAAGTCTTATTTTTTTTGTTAGGGCATTTGGATTGTTTGATGGATGAGTGAGTTAAATATTAAAATGTTGGTATATTGGAATACCTTGCGGTGTCTCAAAACACAGAGTGAGCTCGGTTGTTGTGTGCTCGACTAAGGGGTCAGGACGTGATAAGAGCTGTCCAGGGCGGACTGTGGTATTGGTCCATCTAGTTATGGATTTTTTGAAAGCATGTAGACGGACCCATTCGAGGGCGTTTTGGAAAACTAAATCTTATATTTTGAAATTTCAAACTCTTTATGCAGTACATTTTTACATATATTTTTCTAGAGATTGAACTTATATTTGGAGTATTAAATTGCAATACCGGACAAGTCCGGTGTGTACTGTTAACTTTAAATGAGCTATTTTAAAATTTATATATATATATATATATATTATAATTTATTTTACGAAAGTGTGAGATAAATAATCAATTTGATAAATGTGAAATTCTACCCTTTGGATTGTTCAGGATATCTGTTAGACTCTTGACCGGTAGCTTTTGAATTGAGTTTAGTGTTCAGTGGAGAATTGATGTCTTTGTGAGAATTAACCTGTCGGTAGTGATCTGAGGTTCCATTTGACAACTTATTATTTCAATATTCCTCCCTTCGGTATTGATCGAACAGCATTCCCGAACAACACTACTGAATAGCATTCCCGAACAACATTCCCAAACGACATTTTCGAATGGCATTCCCGAACAGTACTCTTATTTGGTTGATTGAACAACACTTCCGAATAACACTCTTATTCGGTTGACTGAACAACACTCTTGAATGCACTCTCATTCGGTTGATTGAACAGCACTCCCGAACAGCACCCTCATTTGGTTGACTGAACGAAACTTCTGAGCAGCACTCTTATTGGGGACTTGTGTAAATTGAAGTGAAGGAGGACAACTAAGTAAATTCAGAAAAATGAATTTATAAATAAAGAGTAGTGGTGAAACATTAGAACCCACGAAGGCCAAAACTTTATTTCTCCTTCTTCTTCCTTCTTCCTCTCGGTTCACACTTTTCCTCCTTCTCTTTTTGTCTCCTTCAAAGATCAATCAAAATAACATAAAAACCCCTAACTCTAAAGGTTCCAAAACTCATAAATCAATCTCTAGAAGGTTAACATTAGTGAGAGGTTTGAAATATTCTAATGAGAGAAAACTAGGGTTTTGATGATGGCTTGAGTTGCAGTAAAAGTGGTGGCAAAAAATTTAAGAGCTGGATAAAGCTGATCAAGCAAGGCACTTACTGTGGAGAAATCTAGGAGTGACTACCCTCCCATATACTGTGAATTGACGGTTATATTGAGCATGAACGATAAATATTTTTCGACTGTGATTTTGTGAAATATATTTTGAAATGAATTTTGAGTTGAATTTGAAATGTTTTGTGATTATGGTGTGCCCCCTAAATAGATTGACAAATCCATGACTCTGCCTTTGGTTTCTTACATTGTTTGCATCATGTTACAATTGAATTACGAATGTGAATCGTGAAATTTAATTCCATTGTGAATTGTTATGAGATTGAAATGTGAAATGAGTTTGGTAACATAGTGTATGGTGAAAGACTATAGTCTATGATTAATTCTTCCACGGGCCAGACCTACGGGGCAGTGTAATACCGACACTCGGTGTACTATATATTGTACTCCTTATTATTTTGTATAAAATATATTTTCATTTACATATAGAGAAAAGTCACTCAGAACTTTTTCCGATTGAAAATGCTCTTGAAAATTTTTGGCGAGATTACCGGGAGTTAAAAGTTTTCCCTCCGAGCCATTTTCAAATCTACACATGCAATTTCGATCCTGATGAAATTTCACACGCTAAATCAACTTAAAAGGTTAAGAAAACTTGAATTCGGATAATTCTCAATCGTTAGTGAAGAACCGCCCGATGCTCAATCGTCGGAGGTGAAAATTTGTCTTCACCGAACCAAATTTAATTCTACCCGTGCAAAACTGCTAAAATTCTACCAGGAAGCCTAAATTTGGCTAAATTAATGTTTTATCAAATTAAAATGAGATTTTGGAAAAATTTGCCAAAATTCACCTGAAATGAAGGGAAATTTATCCTACCGTGCCAAAATCAAATCCACATGTGCAAATTTGACACCATGAGATATATACATGCTAAATTCACCTTAAAGGTAAAGGATCAAGGAGCAAAAGTGAAATTTAAGCCGTAGCACAAAAACGCTCGGTGCTCTAAAAACTTCATCCAAGAAATTCTAATTTTTGGTAGAATTGAAAATTTATCCAAGCAAACAGTCTCGTTTCCACCCAAGACCTATATTTTTGAAATCTTCACGTAAAACGGAGTCTGTGTGTGATTTTAGATTTTTGAGGCGAATAATAACTTTGACCGACCTCGGATCGCGTATTAACGAGTGGATGGGCATAAAGGACAAGCAATTAGTGCTCTTGAAGTGTGTGAATTTACTTTATTTGATTTTGTGTGGTCTTGACAAGTGGCACTACATGATTGGTTGAGAGACAAAGCAAATAAATGAAGCATGAGGTGGATGGCTAAGATTTGATTAAAAAGTCAAAGAACAAATGTGAGCCTTAGATTGGGTGATGGTTGGTGGGCATTTATTGTCAGATAGTGAAGCATTAAGAGAAGAAACAACAAACTCCATCTTCTCTTGTCCCTCGTAACCGTGAAGCCCTAGAAGAAGCAAGCAACTCATTTTCTTCTTCCTTCCATAGCCATGGACTGCCAAGGCAAGATCTCCAAATCTTCCTACATACTACCCAATTTTGTTTTACATATATCTCTTCTATACATCCTTAACACCAACATATCCAAAAATCAAGGCCAAATGAGAAGGATTGCTTGGTGAAATCCAAGGAGGGAGCCGAGAGTTCAAGACCAAATTTCTATGGTTTCTTCAAGTTCCAACTCTCCATCTTTAGGTATGAGGCCCTCCGTACTACATAGTATAACATATATTAATTTAAGACCAAAATGAGGTGGTTTGGTTAGGGAATTAGGGTTGGCTGAAGTTGGAAATCAAGGAGGAAAACGAAAATTCTGAAATCTGAATATTCTGACCTGGTTGTGGTTTTTTAGCTATAACATTTTCTGCACAAAGGCAAATTGAGCAAAATGTTTGTACCTGAAACTAGACCTTTAGAGCTTTAAAATGAGATATGATTCATCACATTCTGAATTAAATTGGATTTATTATGATTTTTCAAATTTAGGTGTTCTGCAGAATCATATTCTGATCTGTTCTGTTATGCTATGAACTTTGCCCTGATTTTGAGGTGAATTCCGGTCTGAATTATCTTGATCCATAGTCATGACCAATGTAGATCTATGTCTTATCTTTCCAACGAGATAAGAATCGCCTCAATCCGACCCTTGTGTCAAAAGTTACAGCCATTCTTTTGAAACTCGTTAGAGGGTCATCCATTTTCTAATACTAAATTCAGTAGCATTGGACGACCCCCTTCCAGCCCTTGTTTGCAAAACCTCAAGGAAGAAATGTTGTAGATATCCCTCTTGGCTACCTACTGTGAAAATTGCAGCCAATTTGTACTAGGGAATCAAGAGTTATACAAAATATCCCAAAACTGTGCAGAAAGGATTCTGCTTCTCGGCCAAAACTGAACAGAGAATTTGGTGATCCATTTCAGACCCCTTCTAAGCATAACTGGGAGAAATCCAAAACATGAAAAATGTAGCGTTATTTGTCTTCTAAATACTGTAAAACTTTCAGGTAATTTGGAGTTGGGTATTAAAATTTGTGAGGGCTGTACTAAAATTGGTCAGAACTGACTTCTGAAACGTAATGTGGGCAAAATGGTGCTATTTCATGGACTTGCACAAACCGAGGTTTGTCTATAACTAGGGTTGCATCATATTTACATCATCATGTATGCATCATATGATCTCTTTAGTGACATATGTTCTACATTATGTTTATAGAGCCTTGTTGGTAATATTGAGAGGAGCATTTTTGTGTGCCTCGAGATTTGTGCCGAGAGTGGCGTACCCTCCCGTATGCAGTGAGTGAGATTTATTATGTTATGTATCTGATGCATAATATCATGTTTTAAAATGTTTTCTGACACAAACATGATTTAATGAATATGTGACGTGAAATTGTGAATGAATTATGAAATGGTTTTTTTTGTGAATTCATAGAGTGTCCACAAACATATTTTTACGCCTTGTATATGCATCCAAATGAGTTTTAAAATATGAAACCATGCCTTTGCATTTGATTTAATCACGTTTTATGAAATCATCCTTGTGGAAATGATTAACATTATTTGAGAAATGTGACATGACACGTGATTGATTTGATGATGATAACTTTGTGATGGGTAAATCCCATTCTGTGGCTACGAAGGATGTATGTGTAGGGTGATCCATATTTGCACCTGATACGTTTCTGCGGAAGGTATCCCACATGATATCGAAAAATGGTAAATGTATAGTGATTCGACAAGGTACTAGTCAGGTTGAACCCATAAGGGAGAGGGCTATGGTGCGCCGTAGTCTAGCACCTGATGAGGTCCGTTGCCAACATCGGGGTAGAGAGTTTTTCTAACCTATTGCATATCAAACCCCTGATGCACTTGTCATTGGTCGCGGTTGACCCTTTCCAGGACTGATTTCGGCACGCTCTATTCTAGCATGATTTGATGACATGGATGTATATATGTTTGAAATGTATGTGAAAGAATGATTTATGATAAATTGAGTATTATATATGTTTCTTACAATATGTGGAATTATTGAGAACTTTAACACTCCATTTTTCATCGACACATTGAACACATGATATAAACCCTCTCACTCACTAGGTATCTTCCTTGATACTCACCCCTCATTTCCTGTTGTGTACAGAGATAAATATGGTGGGACGCATTGAAACTTATTAGCGCACGAGGCTTTTGTTGGAGATCAAGGCTGTTGATTAGGTACTCGATATGATATTGTGAAGGATTTGCCAATGAAATTGTATATTTGTGTACTGGGATTGTAGATAGACCATTGTGTATAAAAATGGACGACTGTATATAATGTCTGAAACTCCCAATTATATTCTATTGCATTGAAGCATGATTTATACTATTGTATACATTTACTTTGGGAAACGTGTCATGTTCTAGAAGTGTCCTCTAGGTTTGTTCGGTACCACCTCTAAATCACAGGTGTGGTAATTGATAACTGTTCATGCCTTTGATGGGAGCATGACAGTAGAGGTCTTTGTAGGACTGTTATTAGTCTAACGTTATTCTGGATGGTTGACGACAGGGATTGGAGGATCTGAGGAGATTGTTGATTGTGGCCGGACTGGCCTATGTATATTGATATGTGACAGGTTGATATATGGTATTGGATGGACCTCCGACTTATGGGGAGGTTCTGCCCGTTTGGTTATAGAAAGTCAACATCTGAGAAAACGGGCGGCTGTTCTCGGCTCCGGTTCAGGGCGTAACAGCAAAAAATTTTCAAGAGCATTTTCAATCAGAAAAAGTTCTGAGTGACTTTTCTCTATATGAAAATGAAAATATATTATATACAAATTAATGAGGAGTACAATATACAGTAGACCGAGTATCAGTGTTATAGATAGTGTGGAAGGGCTCAGTTGATTATCGGCTTGGAGATAGCGGGATGGAGAGCCACTCAAACTAGCCGTGATGACGTGGTATGCACCCCATGAAAACTCCGGGCCAACGCCAATGGGTAGGGGATTGTTTTATGAAAAAAATATCATGGAAAAGTCCATTGGTGGATTCTACCAATGACCATTAGTAGAATAATGTTTTTCGGCAAACTCCAAGAAAAGTTTGAAAGAAAAATGAAATTATTTGTTGAATGAGACATTTGGGTCATGGAAATCTTATTCTGAATGTATTTCATGCAAATGATATTTGGCAATGAAATTACTTGACTTTGATATGTTCTTTGGCACGATTAGCCTCACCCCTCATTTATGTTCAACATGCCATTACTCTCACTGAGTATTTTATACTCACCCACTCTTTTATCTCTTTTAGGGGAAGTTAGTTTGGCAACATAGTTGCCATTGGATTGTCAGACAGAGGAAACCTGTAACACCGAAAATTCGGTGTTAGAAATTTTGTTAATATCTTTATAATATAATAGAAAAATTTTAATTTTATTGATTTTTGATTTTGGGGTATTAAATTAGAATTTTTAGTATATTTAAAATATCGTGTTCGCGATTCATAGTAAACCCAATTTTTATGAAATTTAAAATTTATTGATAAGTGAGTATAAATATATATATATATATATACAAACATTTATTTATTTATATATATATTTATATATATATATATATAAAAGGGGGGAAGGAAGCACAACGTTTTGGGCCAAAACGCTGCACTCTCTCTCCCCAAATTCGATTAGGGCAAAAAGCCCTAATCTCTCTCTTCCACCCGTCTCTCTCTCTCTCTCTCTCTCTCTCTCGCTCTCTCTCAAACTATCCCTCCTTCACCGCGTCTCTCTCACTCACTGGCGAGCCACTACCGCGAGCGACTGTCCCGCCTCCTCTCTCCCTCTGTTTCTCTCTTCGTTTCCCTCTCTGCTTTCTCTCTCTTTCGAATGCGAACGAAGCTCTTTCTTCCTCTTCTCTCTCGCGCGCGAACAGAACACTCACACTCTCCCATGCTCATGCGTGCTGCTACTCTCTCTCTCTCTCTCTCCCGAGAGCTCTTCCTGTAACCCCTACTGCGACAATCCCTGTTCGAAAAACCTTAGGTTGAGACTGAACCCCATTCTCTGCGCAGGTAAGGACTGATTCCTAATCCTAGCTTTAGGGTTTCGAATTTTCTTAGTAATTAGGTTTAATTCCTAAAATTTGCTTCAATTTGAAAGTATTGCAGGTTCCAGACTAAATCGAACGGCGCATGGAATCTAGGTCTATGAATCGAGAAACCCTAGGTGAGGGGATTTTTGATCCTTTCTATAATTGAATGAACTTAGAGTTAATTTAGGGTGAGAAGTCTTGTATATGTCTAGAATACATGTTGGATTTGGATAGAATGCATATTTTGAAATTCTATATGTGATTACTAAGGTTAAGTCTAGAATTTTACATGAATTGGGCTTGACTGATACGAAAGAAGCATATTAGAGGATGATAGAATCATGTTGAGTTGATTAGAATAGTTTCCCTTAGAGTTTGATTTAAAATATGCATGAAAAATATTATGGTTATGTAAATTCAGAAGAAAATTAGAAAAATTGAGGAATATTGAGAATTAGAGTCATTAAAGAGGCAAATAATCCTAGATTGATGAAATGAAAATCTAGAAATGTGAATGTGTAAATTAAGATTATATTAAATTAGGAGGAAATTTGAAAACCCTTTAATGAGACTTTATTTGATGATAAATTGTGATGATTGATCTAGGTTGTCCTTTTGGAGACTCGAAAGGAGTCATTTTGGAGTAATCGTGGAAATAGGGAATGAATACCCTCCCTAAAGGTGAGTGGATGGTTATGTATCATTTAAATAAGTAAATGATTTTAATATGATTTGTAAATTTGATTTTGAATTGAATTTTGAAATGAATTTATAATGTTTTGTGATTGTGGTGAGCCTGAAATGAATTTTGTGATAAATCCATGACTCGTGAGTTGATTATTGACTTATTTGCACCATGCTACTTTGAGATACTCATGTGAACTGTGAAATGTTACTCTACTTTGTGATTGAGCATGAATTGATTGATAAATGGAAAATTGGTAACATGGTGCTAGGAAAAATGACTATAGTCTAAGTTTTGCCACGGGCCATCGGGGCGGGGTGGTTAAGGCTGGTTGATTTAGCTTGGGGGAGGTGGGTTGGAGAGCCTCCACAGGCTGCCAGATAATGTGGTAGCCACGGAGTTTCGGGCTAACGCCAAGGAAAAAAGGGGATTTTATAAAAAAAAAATTGTGGAAAACTCCTTGGCGGATCCTGCCAACGGCCATTGGTAGGATAATGATTTCGGCATACTCCAAAATTTTTGAAAAATGAAGTTGGACTGTTTGATTTGATTATATGAGTCATGGTGGATTGATTTGAATGATTTTATGAGAATAAATTTCGTTATTGCATTAAATAATATTTGATACATGTATTTGGTATCATCACCCTCACCCCTCATTTATATGTTGCATACCATTGCACTCCACTCACTGAGTATTTAAAATACTCACTTCCCTTCTTTTAAATCATTTTTCAGAGGATGTATAGCGAGGCGACGTCCACTTTTGCGGATTGGAGGAGTATTTTGTTGATTTTTGGGTAAGTCTTGATTACGTATTTATCTTGGGAGTTTGTAGGTCATGGACCATGGAAAGGAAGTTCTGTACAACTCATATCGTGCGGATTTTACTGATATTGGTTGAGTTCTTTGGCAAGTATTCGTAAAATCTGATGATCATGATTTGAGACTTCATTCTTTTGATTGATTTATTTTTGGAAAAATGTTTTATCTATACTGAGACATTTTGTCACTCCCTGACCCGCAGGTCCGAGCATGCGACAACCGCCGCGGTACCTTGAACACGTATGAATCTCACCCCGTGCTCCAAGGCATCGCAAGGCATTTCGAATACCAAACAAAGCCATAGGCCATCCTGGCCACCAAATGTCATCAACCGCTCTGAACACAATTCCCTCTTTAGGGGTATAAAACAAAGCCAACAATAATTTCTAAGAAAATTTCATAAATATGAAATTAAGGGTTTGCAATAAAAGTTTATACATAACCAAATCCATTCGAAATCGAAATACAAAATTTCAAAAATATTCAAATAGAGTTTTATACAAAATACCCTCCATGGGTCAATCCATCGATACCTCAAAGACAATAGTAAGATATATACCAAAAATTTGTCTCTGATAGAGGTCTTCCCAAAAAGGTCTGGCTCTAAATGACTTCACGAAATATCTAACCTTCCTCTGTAAAAATGGAGAGAGAGGGGTGAGTATGGGAATACCCAGTGAGTGAAGTACACGTTGAACAGAAATAAGATTTTGTGTGGTGGATATATTAAACATATACATTTTAAATCATCATAACAGTCATAAGATCATTCAACAATAAATCAATTTTTCAATCATTATGATTTAATTTCATATGCATCCAATCATTTTACATTTCCAAACATAGGGCAGCCAAAATCATCATTTCCAACAAAGGTCTACCACGACCTAAGGTGGAACTGCCAAGGGTTTTAAAAATTTTCAGTTTACAAATACCCCATTCCTTGGCGTTGGCCATAACATTTCGTTAGCAGTGCAACCAACTGTTTTATGCGCTTCAAGCAACGTATTATTCGACCATGAAAGTGCCGTCGCGACCGGCCACATACCATGTCTATCAAGATAACCCCACCACATCACCCCGTCGAGTCGCACCGTGGCGGAAAATGACTAGCCATTTTTCAGGGTTCAGGCTCTTCCCCCAGTAACCACACCGTGCACCATTTAAAAAAATTTAACAAATCCATTCCTTGTGCCATCAATTAAATCAATAACCAATATCGTAATATGCTCAACATCAATAAATCAACATGGCACATTTATTCAATCAAATATTAGGATGCATAGAAATTTTAAAATCATTATTTGGGATATTCCACACACACTAAAACATATAAAATCAAGTTTCAAAATCATTTAAAAAATCTACTGAAAATCATTTAGAAAATCTATTGAAAACATTTATCATATTTAAGAGCAAACATGTAACCACTCATAGTACTAGAGACGACAGTCACTCCCAGATGTCTCTACAACAAACGTCTTGCTCCGTTCAGTTTTCACTAACTCCTGAGGGACATAATCAAATACCCACAATCATCAATGTAAATCCTTTCAAGTAAATCCAAAAACTCTAACATTCAATATCCAATCTTTCTCTCACTTACGGTGACTCAAAACCCACCAAATTTATTTCATCAAATTTCAACGTAAACTCCAAAGTCATGAAAGAGAAAAATAAACCCAAGTAAAGAATAAAAATATTACCTAGATTTTAGTCTCCGATTTCGCTTCAAGTCGAGTTACAATCAAACCCTAGATTTTTCTTTCACTAGAAAATCTCAAATTTCTCATAAGATCTAACTCCCTAGAGATTAGATTGCTAGTTTTAGAGTTTTAGAGAGTGGGTTTTTTGTGGTG
The DNA here is from genome assembly GCA_037126225.1 of Dillenia turbinata. Classification (NCBI taxonomy): domain Eukaryota; kingdom Viridiplantae; phylum Streptophyta; class Magnoliopsida; order Dilleniales; family Dilleniaceae; genus Dillenia; species Dillenia turbinata. The sequence goes on from JBAMMX010000013.1 coordinate 11,153,196, forward strand.
TTTTGATTGATCTTGGATCGAAACAAGATGAGAGGAAGAGGTAGTGTACGAGCAGAAAAAGAGAAAAGTAAAAGAAAAGTTGAAATGTGACATTTGTAGATTTTAGAGTCCCAACTCTCCTTTTTATTCACAACTCATCTTCCCAATTTACTTAATTGTCCCCATTCTCTTTCAACTTACACAAAAATGTATCATACCCTTTTTGGTAATTTAGAATTCAACCCAGTGGGTTTAAGTACTTGGAATATTATTTATAGAGAGAGAGGAGTGTTCGGTGATGAGTGATACCGAATGGTGATCAAGTCTTCTTGATATCACAATACTTAAATTTACAAGAAAAAATAAAAGGTACACGAGGAGAATGCATTGACCGATGGGCATTCAACAATGACCGATAGGCTCTTAGAAATGAGGAATGACAAATTGGCAACTTGGGACCGGTGGGAGTTTAGTTAAATTTCTCCAGTAATAATTACCGAAAGAGGGAGACAAAATACCAAAGAGAAAGAGTGGTGCTTGGGTTCAATTCCCATCGGTTACCGAACAAGAATAGAAAATTATTCCAACACCATATATAAGGAAAAATACACTTCACCGATGGATTACATTCACAAATAGTTACCCAATGATGGGAATAGCAAAACAGTGATTATATTAAATATAATACCAATAATAATTGAAGTATTAGAGTAGCTTAGTGGATAAAATCCTTTTGGACAAAGTCAAGGTAATGGGTTCAAGTCCTATTACAAGCAAATGACATCAAGGACTTTAAAGACTTTGTTGAGTCCCATGAGTTCCAGCTGTTCGGTGTAATGCTCACTGGAAATGTTCAATTGATGAATGACTTTTGGTAATGCTCAATAATCGGTCGGGTGAAGGGAAATGGGGCGTACGGTAGGGAAAAGTTCAATTACCGATAGTGTAATATTCCTAACAAAAAAAAATTGTTTTGTTCGGTCAAATAGAGATGGAGGAATTTGCAAATTGGTACATGAGGTGCTCGGTCAATATCGACGGGAGATGCTAAATAGGGACAAGTGCTGTTCGGTAAAAATATTGTAAGTGGTTGTTCGGTGCCGTTCGGTCATGTTATAAAAATTGAAGGTCGTTCGGTTAATCAAGAAAATTATCAAATTTCCATGGAATGCACTATTCGGTATGCATTTGCAAATACCAAAGGGAAATATAATGGATACTGTTCGGTCAATACCGAAAGGAAAATGGTAATGAAAAAAAAATTGAATTCTTAAGGCAATAGTATAGGAAGGCAAAATGACCGAACGATATATAAAATTGAGTCCAACAATATACCAATGGGTTCTCACAATGCCGACAGGAGTTCCAACGTCAATAGATGACTACATGAATTTGGAAACTTAACTCACAATGCCGACAGGAGTTCCAACGTCAATAGATGACTACATGAATTTGGAAACTTAATACCGACAGGCCATCGCTTAAACAGTACGCTGATAGACATTTCACTTAAATAATATACCGATCACCCAATACTCAAATAACCGATAGATCTGGTGATCCGGACTCTAATGATCAGTAAATTTTAAAAAATTTAAAGTTTGTCCACCCAATATCTAGAGGATCTCCAGAACAACCCAAGGAACAAAAATTTCACACTTATATTTAAGATTAATTACTCCAAAATTTCACAAAATATAGAAAATTTCAAATAATGACATTTAGAGTATATTTTTACAAATCCGGACTTGTCCGGTGTTACACATTTGGATTGAAATTCTAAATTTCGATACTTTGTTTTGGATTTGTGAAGTTTTGTACATCTTATACCGTTTGGACTTTACTGATACTAGTTTGTTTTCTTTAGGCAAGTATTAGTAAAATCTTGCGACTATGATTTGAGACTTCTTTTATTATGAAATGCTTGAAAACTCTGGATTGGCTGGGATGGTTGTTGCGTGCTGCTTGTGTGTATAAGGATGGACCGGATGGGTCCTTTGCATGCGAATTGTTATATGATTTTCTTATTTTGATGTGTTTTATATTTTGAAAGATTTATTGTCAAATTGGAATGTCTTGCGCTATCCTGGTATATGGAAATGTCATGCCCGTATGCCGAGATAACGTGGCGGTTGTTACGTGCTCGATGGGAGAGTTGGGGCATGACAAAACCACTTTTGGTTGATCATCAATAGGTACTAGTTTTGGGAGCTATGTGAATTGGACCCACGGGAGAAACTTTTGTAAACTTTTAAAAACTTGATTTTGATAAATACTTATTTGTCCATTTTGTTTAGTATTGTAAACCGTTACTTGTCTATTCTAAAATTTTCTTGTTAATTGTAAAAATGTCTTTTTGTAAGACTTATTGTTTTCATAGGCGCATTTGAATTGTTTGATGGATAATTTGAGTTTATTTTAAAATGTTTGGAATAGTGAAATTGCCTTGTGGTGTCTCAAGACACGGAGTGAGCTCACACGTGTTTGGGGGTAGCGCGACGATTGTCGCGTGCTCGACTAAGGGGGTTGGGGCGTGGCATAAATGTTTGGTGTATTGAAACTCTTAAACTTGGGAAATAGTATTTTGTGTAGCCTTGTGGGATCTTAAGGTGTGTGTAGGTGACTGCATGTAATTCTAGATCATGCGGCGGTTGTCACGTGATCGGACTTGCGGGTCGGGACTTGACATAAATACTAAACAACTTTGTTTCTTTCTGATTGTTAAACAATTTCATGAAAAATTAAGATGTGTTTTTGTGCTATGATTTCTTGTAGAAATATGCTTGATCCCAGAGAAATAGAAGTCAAGAAGGAAGCATATTAACCATAAACTCTGAATGAATGATTCAGATAACACGCTCCATTGTGAATTCAACAGGAGCACATATTTGCTGTAAAACTGGGCATTGCATCCTTCATCAAGAAGATAGAAAATTTGTTTTTTTTAAATCATTTGCTAAGCTCAACTTTACTTTCACATTGGATATTTCCAAATTATATCCTGGCCTGATATTTGAATTTACATTGTTTAGGTTGTTCAGGAAGCAAGCATGTGTTTTATAGAATTCATTTGTTTTATGGGAAAGAAAAAAAGAAAAGGAGAGTAGGCCTTGTAGGGTGAGAGTAAGTCTCGCCAAAAAGACACACCATGTAGCAAGAGATACCTCACATAGACTATAGGAAAAAAAACAACCATACCGTAGGAGACTAAGTGGCGAATAATATTTGGTAGAATTTCAGTTTCAATTTAATGGACATAGGGGCTTCCCAGATTGCCGGTTTCTGGAAAAATGGAAGGGGTAATGATGATGATTCCTTTGCAGGTTGCTTGGAACCAATATTATACTGCTGCATTCAAGAATCTAAACAAAGCCAGCTCACAACACCAAAGAGGAATACTTTAACTGCGGCAGACTGCCAAGGTAATATTCAAGTTCCGCCCACCCTGTTTCTTATACTATATGAAATGTTGTATAATTTGTATGCTTTAAAGGAAAAGTAAATGGCTTTGCTTGTCCCGTTGGTAATGGGTGACTTCTGATTTAGGCCATGGTTTTGCTAACTTGATAAATTCTTTCAATGAATCTTCATACGGCAGCAGGAGCAATATGAGTTTTAATTAACTTATTTGTTTTATCATAGACTACAAAATTCCTGATATTTGTATTTGGAATTATAATGTATTAGACTAGAAGTCCTTCAGCTTTAGGGTCCTGTAGTCATAAAAGAGGAGATGAAAGAGAGAAGTGCTGCGAACGTTTAAAATAAATGCTATAAGGGAACCTGAGTGTCAATAAGATGAAGGGTATTAGATTAGAACAATAGGGTACCTTTTTAATTATAAGATTTGAAAAATGCTATCTAAAATTGGTAAGAAAATGACATTAATCAATAAGGTGTAGGAAGCATTAAAGGGGTTAGACAGACCATTTGCATCCTAAATTGAAGTTGCCTTTTCCAAAGAATTGAAAGTAATGAGGTTATACAATAATTTTGAATGAAATCTAATTCTTTCTGTTTTAGAAAAAAAATTATTTTGGAATTACATATTCTACAACTCCAAAAGTTGTGTATCAGCTTTGGGATTATCCCACCATTTCATTCATGATCATGTGTCATGCAGTCTGTCTGATATGTATAGCCTTCTCCCACTTCCATTCCTTTTGCCCAGTCTTTGTACATTAACAACCACCCTCCAAGTATTCTATAATACTGGATAACTCTGAATTTTTTATCCTCATTCTAAAATAAAAAATTTAAAATTGTTATATTTTATGAAAATGTGGGGGAAATAATTTATTTGAATATAAATGTGAAACTCTGTCATTTGTGTTGTTCAGAATATCTCTTAGACTCTTGATCAGTAGACTCTTAAAATTTTAAGTGTTCAGTTGCTAAAATAATAGTATTCGGTAGACTTTAAATTGAGTTTAGTATTCGGTGAATAATTGATGTCTTTGAGAGAATTGGCTTGTTCGGTGGGGACTGTTTCGGGAAATTATTATCTCTAGATCATATCTTTATTTCTACCGTTCGGTATATTGCCGTCGGTCATAATTGAACTCCCTATTGATACCTACCCACCCGTGACTTTCACATGGTTCTCCATATTCCTACTGTTGAATACTTTCATAGACCCATTGATATCTTTGCCCCACTGATATGTGTAAATATTTATTTCTCATCAGTCCCTTAACCGAATGCTTAACATTTTCAATTATTCTTGGTATGAGAAATGATCTATGAAATTATGAGACTTGATCGGTTGTGGGTAGTTTTATATTGGACCGAACAGTTCATTACATTTTTCTTCGGGTATTTGCAAATCCGTTTAGTCTTCTTTCATTTGATTGAATACCCATTCCATGAGAGTTGACCGGAGAGCACTATCTTGTATTTCACATGATTTGATCAAACAATTTATTTCACCTTCCTTCAGGCGTTGGCAAGTCCGTTCAGTCACAAACCTCATTTTCAAAGAAGCCGTTCACCGAATAGTCACCGATCGTTTCCCTTCGGCATTGCCTTGGATGAATGCAATTAATTTTACATATATATGTCCTATGTGCATGCAACAACCCATCGGTCACTCTCATTCTCTTCATTCCACACATGCATACTTCAATCCTACATCTCTTCAAGTCATCACATGCCACCTCACCATTGCCTTTTGGTCTTGTCCCATTTGACCGAAGAGAGCCAACACTTGCACAACACAAATAATGAAGACTTGAGATTCTCAGACGTCACCTGCCATCGCTTGGATTTGAACGAAGCCGTTCACCGAATAGTCACCGATCGTTTCCCTTCGGCATTGCCTTGGATGAATGCAATTAATTTTACATATATATGTCCTATGTGCATGCAACAACCCATCGGTCACTCTCATTCTCTTCATTCCACACACACATGCATACTTCAATCCTACATCTCTTCAAGTCATCACATGCCACCTCACCATTGCCTTTCGGTCTTGTCCCATTTGACCGAAGAGAGCCAACACTTGCACAACGCAAATAATGAAGACTTGAGATTCTCAGACGTCACCTGCCATCGCTTGGATTTGAACTTATGACCTTGTCTTAGTCCAAAAGGTTTTTATCCACTAAACCATTCCAATACTTCAATCATAACATGCACAATATTTAATATATTCCATATTTTTTTTATTTCCACAAATGTATCTCCATATGAGGTTGTGACCCTTCGGTAGAGAGTACTTTCCTTGATATTGTGTTGGAGCAATTGTCTGTCCTCTGTTTGATAACTGATGGAGTTGAACCTAAGACTATTGAGTTTTCAAAGAGATTTTTTACCATCACATCATCCAATCGCTTTAAATATAATGTGCCCAATTTATATTATATCTATATTTTGGGTATTATACAATTTCTATTATTTCAAATTTATTTTTCTATGAATGGGCACTTCCCATTTCAAGCTTTCTATACATCACCAATCACTCATTTCTCTACAAATAAAATCTTAAGTGTTTGAACCCATTGAGGAAACTTCAAATCACCAATAAGGACATATTAGACACTTGTGTACAATGAAAGTAAAGGAGGACAACTAAATAAATTCAGGAAAATGAGTTATATATGAAGAGTAGTGGTGGGACATTAGAACCCACGAAAACCAAACTTTATTTTTTCTTCTTATTCTTTCTTCTCCCTCTCCGTTCACACTTTTCTCCTTCTCTTCTTGTTTCCTCCAAAAAGCAACCAAAATATCACCAAAATCTACACTCTAAAGGTTTCAAAACTCATAATCCAACCTCTAGAAGGTTAACTTTGGTGAGAGATTGGAAGTATTCTAGTGAGAGAAAATCTAGGGTTTGACGGTGATTCGGCTTGAAATGAGTTTGTGACAATAATTTAAGTAATATTCTTTTTTTTAACTGGGTGTACTTTAATCTTTCATGACCTTGGAATTCATGTTGAAATTAGAAAGATTGATTTGGAGTAAAGTCTGTGTCATTGGGAGTGAGAGAAAAGTTAGGGTTTTGAATGTTAGATTTATGGGTTATTATGAGATGATAAATATTAATTGTTTGGTTATGTAATGATATTTCGTAGGAGTTGGACAAACCGATCAAAACCAGACTCTTGTTGTTGGACAAACCGGGAATGATTACCCTCCCTTATACTGTGAGTGGATGGGCTGTTGTACTTTGAATGAAAAAAATGATATTTATAAATTTTTTTATAAATGATTTTTTGTAATTATTTTTATTTGTGGGATGTCCCAGATGTGAGTTTGAATACACATGCATCCACTGTATTTATGAATAAATATGTGTCATTGTTGTTGTGAATTGCATTTATGAATATTGTGATATGGTTTGGTAACCATTTGTTAAATTTATGGTACATTGAAAAATGTTTGGATATTATGAAATGAAGGTGTTGGTGATGGTAAATGACGATAGTCATTCTCTTTACGGAACGACCCGACGAGGTGACGTGGTTGAGGGTTTGTTTGGCAAGAGAGGTAAACGCGGTCTCATGCTTCCCTATCGTACTACTATCCGAATAGCACCCCGGTGAAATACGAGTCAACGCCAAAAAATAAGGAATTAGTGTTTTAAAAAGAAATGATTGAAAACCTTTTGACGGGGTTCTATCCACATTCGGCCAAACGTTGGGAGAGAGTGTTTTCTTTAGGGAGACCCCAGGATTTTTGAAAAGTATGAAATTTGTGGATGCATCTGTTTATGATACTACTTATACATTGATGATTTGATTGGAAATTGTGGTTTTGACATTTCCACATGCACCACTCATTTACTGTCACAACATGCCATTGCACTCTACTCACTGAATATTCCTATACTCACCCCTCCCTCTTTATTTTTATAAAGGAAGGTTAGCTATTTTGCGAAATCGTTTAGAACCAGACTTATTGGGAAGACCTATGTCAGAGACTCCTTTTAGTATAGATTTTACTATTGTTTTTGAGGTATTGATAGATTGACCATAGAAGACATTTTGTATAAAAATCTATTTGAATATATTTTTTTAAAACTCTGTATTTCAATTTCGATTGAATTTGATTATGTGTAAACTTTTATCGAGTACCCGTAATTTCCTTTTTATGAATTTTTTTTAGAAATTATTGTTGATTTTGTTTTCTATCCCTACAGAGGGAATTGCGTTCTGGTCGGGATGACCTATGGTTTTATTTGGTATTTTGAATGCCTTACGATGCCTTGGAGCACTGGATGAGATTCACACGTGTTCAAGGTAGCGTGGCGGTTGTCGTGTGCTTGTACTGTAGGTCGGGGCGTCACATATTCAGATCGATGAGGAAAAGCATACAAAGATCTGAAAAACAGAATGAGAAGGTCAAAAGATTATGTGATTGAGAGCCATTCCATCATGGGAGATCCAACATCTTATATTGATATGGATAAACAAAAACATGGCAAAAAGGATTTAGGTTTTGAGAGCCATCCCCTTTTACCACACAAGATGATGCGGTAATTCAATTTTTATTCTATTGCTATAGGCTCCATTTGAGAATCCTATGCGGGCAAGCTTCTATTTTATCTTATTTTACTCAACTTGCTAAATTGAAAATTTTTATATAAAAAACATATAATTTTGCAAGTAGAAATCAAATTTTTCATAAAAGATTAAAATTATAATTAAATTAACAATTTGTTGTATCGAGAATTTTACCTAATATCTGTGCAACGCCTGCATTCCCAAACACCACCAAGAGTTGTACACTCAAGGCATAAAAGCCCAAATATCATGTCACAAGACTAGAACTCAGAACCATGACCCCAAAAGAAAAAAAAAAAAAAAAAGGACTAGAACTCATAATGAACTCGTATGATAGTTTCACATACTACACGCTTTGGTGAATAAGATCATCGACCAAATAATCTCTTTCTAAATTAAGTTTAGAGTTAGGAAGCTAGGCTTGCAAAAATATAGAAAATAAGATCTGAAAATTATATCATAAGGAGCTCATCTGAAGAGCTACTAGAGATGCATAAGCACCCTTTTCTATCTTCATGAGCTTATCATGTCTTCCGTGCTCAGCAATCACTCCATTCTTCACGACTGCAATAACATCAGCATTCTTAATTGTCCTAAGGCGATGAGCCACAACAACAGTTGTTCTGTTCACCATGACCCTATCGAGTGCTTCTTGAACTACACGTTCTGATTCTGCATCTAGAGCACTTGTTGCCTCATCAAGAAGTAGTACTTTTGGGTTCTTCAATATCGCTCTTGCAATGGCTATTCTTTGCTTCTGGCCACCGGACAACTGCACTCCTCTTTCTCCCACTGAGGTGTCATAGCCCTGTGGCAATGCTGAAATAAAGTTGTGTGCATTCGAAGCCTTTGTGGCTGCAATAATCTCGTCTTCAGTGGCCCCTCCTTCCTTGCCATAAGCAATGTTGGAACGTATTGTTTCATTGAAAAGAATGGGCTCTTGACCCACCAGACCAAGTTGTTGTCTTAGCCAGCATATTTTAAGGTTCTGGATTTCCACTCCATCAAACAAAATGTAGCCAGAGTCTGGATTGTAGAACCTTTCAATGAGGCTTATGATTGTGGATTTTCCGCTACCACTCTCTCCAACTAAAGCAACAGTCTGCATGGGCAAATTTCTAGTTAGTATGTTCTCGATTGGCTTGAAGTGATTGCCATTGTACACATCTGGGGTTTTTAAGTACCTTTCTGGAGGGCATTGTCAAGCATATGTCCCTGAAGATTTGTATGTCAGGTCTTGCAGGGTACTTAAAGCTGACATGTTGGAACTCAATAGTTCCGGTAACTGTTTCTAGTGTGATTCCCTTGCCACTGCTTGAATCGATGGTGGGCAAGCTGTCAAGAATATTAAAGACGGAGATTGCAGCATCCTTGGCTTTTGCTGAGTCGGGAGCCAGGGCACTGGACTGGGAAAGCCCCATTGCAGACATGGTCAAAGCCAAGAAGACCTGCGAAATCGATGATGACCATGATACAAAAAGGTGAATTTACCATTCAAGTGGTGTCTAAAACTAAAGTAGATTTTAATCCCTTGCCTTGAAAATTTCCTCCCATGTTGCCTTCCCGTTTTGCACCAGAAGGGCTCCAATGTAGAAACAGAAGGCATTTGCCGAGAATTGTACAAAGAATGAGAACCCAAAGCCTGCTCCACTGATTAGTCCAGACCGAACTCCTTGCTTCTCTGGACCCTTACATTTCTTTTCATACAAGTCCATAACCTTCTTCTCCGCACAAAATGATGCAACTGTTCTAATGCCGCCAACCGCGTCGTTAGCTACTTGGCTTGCCTCTTCATACATTGCCTATGTACAAAAAAAAAAAAAAAAAAAAAAAAGAACATTCTCAAGTACCTAAAAGTATTCTTATGGATCCTTACTGAGAATCATCAACAAATTGACCAACCTTAGCATCTGCTGTGAATCCTCTCATAGCTCTTGCTTGCATAACTCCTTGCAAGCCAACCAAAGGCAACACGGCCAGAATTATGAGCGCCAACATCCAATTAGCTGTAAAAGCTATGGTAAGCCCAGCAATGACTGTTGAAATGTTCTGTGCGACTAAGGACAAGGCATCACCAACAAGAGTCCGCAAGTAGGAAGCATCTGTGGATAATCTTGCACCAACTGCACCGCTGTTAAACAAGAACAATCCATGTGAGTCTTAATACTTCAGATTTTTCCGACATAATTTTAACAAAATATACCTGGAATTAGCAGGATCATCAAACCAGCTAATTTCTTGGTGCACAACTTTTTGAAATGACAAAGAACGTATCCTCTCTATCAATTTACCACCCGCAATGCCAAAGAAAAAATTTTGGAATGGTATGCACAGTAGAACAACCCCTCCCAACACAACAAACATAAGTGCCCAGAACTTCGAATCACTGCGAAGCTCATTGGGAGGTTCATAAAACATTCTGATGGCTTTTGACATTAAGAGTCCAAAAATGGGGAAAATAACACCATGGATGCCTGCAGCCAAACATCCCAACAGCAAAATGGGCAGCTCTGGCTTGTTAAGAGTAGCCAGACGTGTCAGGGGAACTGTTTTCTTCTCAACTTTATCTTTTCTATTGCTGTTAGTGTTTTCCTCCACTTTAGTATCATGAAATTCAACCAGTCCAGGAGTCCCAACATTGCGGCGACTACCAGAAGGATTTGCTGAAAAATCACTTCCAGGCCTGCCTAACCTTATACCAGGATTTGAATCCATCACCTCATCTGGGACCAATTGTGGATCTTTATCATTAGTTTTTGTACCCTCTTGCAGTTGAACAAGTTGCGAGTATGCGCCTTCTGGATCCTTGATCAGCTCTATGTGGGTTCCTGCAGTAAAAATGAAGAAAAGGAATATTTAATATAAATTGAACAGCAGAGTTTGGAAGGTTTATTTCAAAATTAGGTTAAGTTTTACCTTGCTCCACAATTTTTCCCTGGTGTACCACAGCTATGATATCTGCATTCCTGATTGTGGTCAACCGATGAGCAACAACCACAGTAGTACGATTTTGCATCACATTTACAAGGGCATCCTGGACAATGCGTTCGGATTCAGCATCCAAGGCACTTGTTGCCTCATCAAGAAGGAGAATTTTCGGGTTTTTCAAAATTACTCTTGCAATTGCTATTCTTTGCTTTTGTCCACCAGATAGGGCTGTTCCATGCTCCCCAACCATTGTGTCGAGTCCCTGCCAAATTCATTTCAGACGGTTGAGCTTTGATATGTTGAGCCTGACTTTTTCTTTTTTAAAGTAAATGACATTTGCTTACCTTGGGAAGCTTGTCAATGAACTTTGCAGCATTAGCAAGCTCAACTGCTTTTCTAATTTCCTCATCAGTGGCCCCTTCTTTCCCGTATGCAATGTTTTCCCTTATAGTAGTTGCAAACAAAATCGGCTCCTGAGCCACTAGACCAATCTGTTCCCTTATCCATTTGAGTTGCAACATTTTCATGTTAATGCCATCGATGAGAACTTCACCGGAGAGAGGATCATAAAATCTCTCGACCAGACTGATCACCGTGGATTTGCCACCTCCACTTTGCCCAACAAGGGCCACAGTTTTCCCACTAGGAATAATTAGGGAAAAGCCAGAAAATATTTGCACATCTGGTCTAGCTGGGTAACTAAAGTGCACGTCTTTGAGCTCAATTTCACCCTTGATATCATCCAATTTGATGCCAGTGGTATTGTAGGGATCGATTGTTGATTTACAATGAATTGTCTCAAACATCTTATATGCTGCTGCTTGCCCTTGTCCAAATGCACTCAAGCATGGAGATGCATGGCCCAGAGACCTAGAAATCATAAAAAAATCAGTAGTTTGATCATAACTCGGAGAGGCTTTAGATTTTGCAATACTTACATTCCTCCAACCATGACAGCCATCATAACGTTGATGACTTGCCCACCGTTGTAGCCTTTTTCCAAGATCAACTTGGAACCGTACCAAATGGCAAGTCCATAGCTGCTAAATATGATACATATTACTACACCAATGCAAATGCCTGTGGCCAACCCTTGTTGAACTGAGGATTTATAGGCAACTTTAATTTTGGAATTATATTCCTCTTTGGCTTTCTTCTCTCCGGTGAAGGAAGCAACCTAGTAAATTGTTGAAAAATCAAGATAGACTATAAAGTATGCAAATGCTAGAGGAAGATCCATTAATACTTGTTGGATTGATTAGCCTGTCTTACCGTTCTAATGGCTCCTACTGTTTGCTCAAGTACACTTCCGGCTTCTGCATAAGCAATTTGACCACGGCTTGACATCTTGCAGATAATAAGTGCCATCATTGCACCGGCAATGGCTAGAGGAGGAAGGCACCCAAGCATCACTAAGGCAAGTTGCCAACCTCTAATGAATGAAATTATAAAGCCACCGAAAAATGTTGACATGAGCTGTATGAACTTCCCAACCTGCAGAGCTCAAATAATTAGGGAAATTCTACAATGTCCTTGAAAATCTAAAATGTTTCCTGCAAAGGATAGCAAAGAGAGTCCACCTTTTCTCCCATAGCTTCTTGAATTAAGACAGTGTCCCCGGACATCCTTCCAATAACCTCACCTGTTGAGGTCTCAGTGTCAAAGAAGGCAATGTCCTGTCTTAGGATGGTTTTCAAATATAAGCCTCGAATACGTGATGCTTGCCTCTCTGCCGTCACCATCCAACATGCCACCTCTGCCGTAAAGACCATCAATAACAAGATGTCATTAAATCTACCAAGAAACTACTTCGCATCGGAGAAGTTATTCACCAACAGACAATTCGTTTAATAGGTAAGGGTCCTTAAAGTCTCGGATTCAGTCTCGGATTCGTTATTTAAAATAGAAAAAGATACGTTGGGAGAGTTGCACCAGGTTCGACAAGCGCACGATGCGGACTAGTCGGAGTACGGTTTCAAATACCAGTTAATATAGCACCCCAAAAAAAAAAAGGAAAACATTGGAAAAGTCATTCTTAGTCTACTTACGAAAGAATGCAGCAATGCCTGTTCCAATTGCTAAGTATACAAACTTCAGAGATACCTATAACAGAATCATTAAACATGTCAGTTAATGTCTCTATTCATATGGACATGAATCTATAATGCCACTAAACCAGGTGACCCATTGTGAAAATGTACGCTTTCATATAAGTTTAAACAGAGGATACCCCTGACAAATAAAAAGGAAAAAAAGAAAAAAAGGAAGAAACAAAAATGAGAAAAGAAAATTGTGATATACCTTGGAAACAGCATGAACAACCAGGTCAGTATTAGTAGAGCCAAAAGAATTAATCACGTCCCCAAAAATGAGAGACATCAGAGGCTGACAAACCCCATTGGCAATGCTACAAATTGTTCCCAAAGTCATCAGAATAATGTCTTTATAATCTGCGAACGCAAAAAGCTTATGAAAGGAGACTTTTTGATTGTCTCCTTTTTTTCCTTCTTTCCCTTTGTTCTTTGAAGTCTTTCCATTTTGCGTCATCTCTGCATGCAATTAAGAAAACCCATTAAAGACGAGTAGACCAGTAATTAGAAGAGATAGAGAGACCCACAACCAATGCGTGTAGACTAAGAGAGAGGGAGAGAGATTAATTTCTGCAATTGGGGTTTCTTCAAATATTTCGTAGAAAAATATTTTTTGTGACTAAGTAGAAGAGGGTGTGTTTGGGAGAGGATTTATGGGAAAGAGGAGAGTCCTAGAAAAGTAGACTAACTAAAATTTTGGAGAGAGTGAGGGTAACTTTTTCTTCAAGAAAGTTCACATTTAACTTTTTATCTTCAAAATCAGTTTCCAAGTTCTTCTAAAACTGCACCACGTAATCTAATAGATCTAAGACAGATCTCAACGTAAAAAGAAGTAAAAGAATGGGTGAGGATTTGGCCCCTTACTTCTAGCTTGTCACAGAAAAGGGCAAAGCCCTCCAAAAAAAGGGTTAGCAGAAAGAAACCCCACTCTTTGCAAGCATAGTGAAACTTGTCCAGCTCATAATCCATGGCCCTCGCCCGCGAGTACTCTCTGCATGATGCCCATAATTGGAATATGTGGAAGCAAAGTGGTGCTGGCAGGTTCTTGATCGGCACAGATGTTTTTGGGGAGGAACAGTGATCAATTTATAGAGACGAATGGTTAGGACGATGTCGACACAAGAAAGGCGCGGATTTCATTGCCAATCCAGATTTAAAGAAGATCATATGTTTGGCCACTTTCATGTTTCAAGAAGAGGTAATTCGAATAAAATTTAATTATTCTCAAAATATTCTTTTGTAGATTTGGAAACTTCTTTAAGAGCAAGACTCATTGCCAAATTTAAAAATCTCCCAAAACTAGCAACTGAATGAACAAACAAAAGGAGAAACAAATTTTGAAAATCTTTTAACCAAAAGGTGAAACAAATTATTTACATGAGGCATGTGAATCTCAAATCAAGTTGATTTAACAAATTATTTATTTTTTTAATTTAAGAAATTTGGATCAACAAGTCTGCACAAACACTTACAAAGAATCCGGTATTCCATGATTGAAGCAAATACATAGACACAAAATACGATTTCATTAGAGAGTACATTATTAACAAGAAAGTGGAGATGAGTCGTATGAAATCTCAAAACCAAATTGTTGATATTTTCACAAATCTACTTAAATTCGAAGATTTTCATAGAATGAGAGCAAGACTTGGACTTAAAGAAGAAAATTTCAAATTAAGGGAATACTAAAAATAATAATTTGAAATTTCTAGAATATGACTCAGACTAAATGCATATAAAACACATGTATGTGTCTCTTAGTATTTGGATACAATGTAATATGGTAATCTAGAAAAGCTTCTAGAATTCATTATGGGTTATATCTAGAATTGTCTTTTGATTTTTCCTTTTTCTTAACTCTCTCTCTCTCTCTCACATAATGAAAAAAAAAATTTGTTATTCTTCATGTACAACACATTAAGGTTTAGCATAACGCAAAACTATTTGATATTTTACAAGGGATTCATGCTTAAGAAAATATTCATGGGAAAAAAAAAGATTCATTTCTTCAAACTTTTATATTAGGGTCCCTATCCATAGGGCCCCATGCATTTCTATATGTATTTTTGGAAGGCTGTAGGAGAAATTTTCTGATATTTCCTCTGCACTATTAATTTCTTAAAAAAATTATGATTGAAAGTAACAATTCAAAATAGATTTTTCATATACAATTTTTTTTTTTTTTTTTTTTTTTTTTTTTTTTTTTTATGTCTAGACAAAAATAATGAACAGATAACAACTAAATTTTATTTCACAAATGCCAATTTGTACATTTTTTTTAGTGAATATTCCATATACAAGCCTAAAGTTTACCCTATGAAGTTGTTAGTATGGCAAAAGACTTTGCAAGGTTTTGTGAGTGCAACTAAATTGCATAAGCATCCAAATTTCTCGATTTTTTAATGTGGTCACCTTATATATATGTGTGTGTGTGTGTGTGTGTGTACATATTTATAGTAAATGGTGAGAGAAATTGAATTTGGTACTTAGACTATAAGTGTAATCCAAATGTGAATAGACGTTTTTTTGGTTTTGGATTTGCTTGTGAACGGATGTTAATCATCTCAATTCGGGTTCATTTTCATTAATTCTTTTGCTTACCAAAGAAAAAACAAAAGGAGTTAATTGCTCTTGTCGCATTGCTCGAATTTAATAAAACAAATAACGAAAAATTGATCTAAATTGACTTTAAATTTTTATTTATGTTAAAGTCTATGTCCCTCTTATAAATAATAATAATAATAATAATAATAATAATAATAATAATAATAATAATAATAATAATAATAATAATAATAATAATAATAATAATAATAACAACAACAACAACAACAATTTTTATTGAACACAAACAATCACATGTCTTGATTGATTACGTAAAGAACCTATAATTATTGATAAGTTACACTATTTGAACGTTAAAAAAAATATATTTTTGTTATGAAGATTGGACATTTCATAACCCTAGTGCATTGTAAACAAACATTGGATGATGAGGGGTTGAGTAGTTAAAAGACTATGAAAATTTGTTATCAAGAATATCAATAAATGATTAAGATGAGATGAAAATCCTGTCAACACGAGTCGTCATGGGAGACGGGCTTGGATTTTCAACTGGTTTCTTCTGTAGTAGAAATTATATTTAGTAGTAAACTTTTTTAGTCTAAACTAATCATTTTCGATTTATTTATGGAATTAATTTGCATTTTTCCTGAAAAATCTTATGTCTGCATGGAAAAATTAAAAATAATGGACAATAAAATATCAAATCACATAGATATGAGAAGAGCAAGAGAAAGTGCATTTCTCAAGCACTAGGGTTTTGGGGAATGAGTCCATAGTGCTTCTTAATGACATTACTATGTAGTACAAATCGCTCTCTCTCTCTCTTAGACATACGCATGAAATCCTTGTTATACTATTATTTGTAGGACACCATCAGAGGTGGAGTTAGAAATTTTTTTTTAAGGGTAATAAAATAATAATTAATAAAAATTACAAAAATATATTAAAAATTTTTATAATTCTAATTAAAAATATAAAAATATTAAATAAAATAAATGATTTATAAAAGTTGTACTCTATACTTCTTCATTGTTTCAAATTCATTTATAATACATTCTCAACTAAAAGTATAATTAATTTTCTTTTCAATATAAATAACTAAACTATTTGTAAGATATTCATCTTCCATCTTGTTCCGTAATTTTGTTTTCAAAACCTTCATTGCTGAGAAAAATCTAATATTTTTATTAAATTGGGGTTAAACTTTTATTGGAAAGAGGTCTACTATATATAGATTTCAAATCCTAGCTTTAATGATAGACTGTATTCTTTGACTATTGGGATTACTAAAAGTAAAAAATATCGTATTTACTTAATATAACTAATAGAATATTTGACATATCTAAATATATAGACAAAATATTGACAGTCCAATATTGTATAGAAAGAATATTAATCATATCTAAAATACAGTAATCAAATTATGGTAATAATATTAACTGAATTATGGAAATAATATTAACTAAATTATGAGATAACTAAATATTATACAGTAGGTAAAAGATTTGATAAGAACATGTAGAGATAGTAAGAACGTAAAATACAGTAGACAAAGATTTTGATAAGAATGTCGGTTGCTCATGACGTCAACATTGAAAAAAAGGAAAAAAAATTGTATAAAAATGTGTTGATATAGATTTTCAAGAGATATCTCGAAAATATTTGTTTGCTCTTATCAGTTATTATAAGTTGAGTCATTATAGCAGTCAACCTTTTTTTTTTTGACTGGGAAACAATTTATAGATAAATACAGAAAATAGAAATATCACTTTTAAAAAGATAAAAAAAAAAATATTATTAAAAATTGTGTATCATATATGATGAGATATGGTTAAAAGGCCCAAATCAAAAGGCATTTAGTTCTGTAAGGCCCACGATTCAAAGAGACACATTACGCTTAAACGTGTCAACAACCAGAGATCAATCTCCCCAAAGGGTAGACATGGTTCGACCTACTTGGTCCTATTCACCTAGTGATTTTCATTGGCAATAAGATAACCCGTCTATGATCTCCAAAGGTTTTTGGTATATCAAAAGGTGACTCCACTTTTGCCACATTGGCAAGAGGCCGACTACAATTCTTATCAGTAAAAGTTTGTATGCGTGTTCCTTGAGTAACAAGTCTCATTAAGAAATCGATTATTCTCATCAACCAAAGGAAATATTTGCCTAATTCTTGTACTTGTCTTAGTTTCCCAAACCAATACGAAACACATCTTCAAAATAAAGGAAGAAATCTCCCCGTATTTTCAAACTTCCTAAGTGATAAAGATCTTAAATCTCTAGAAAATATTTGACCAGAAGATTCTCGAGATCTTCAGGCCTCCTCATAAGGAAAATAGGGTTGTAATACCTTGGGAACATACGGCTTTTACGACAACCAGGTATATAAGCATTCGGCATACCAAAACCCAAATACGCTCTCTTAGACCAAACACTTGACATACAAGTCACAGGGCTATCAGCTCTCACTCTCTCGCTCTTAATATATTTCATTTCTATCGAAAATCGTTCTTTCTGATTTGAGTATTAGAGCCTCCTTCGCTGGAGTATCGTCTGGTAGTATTTTGCAGGTTTTAAAACATTTCCTGAAGCAATCGTTCGAGTTAAAAGAAGTGAAATCTGTAAAGTCAAAACTCACCTCCAACATATTGGCACCGTCCATGAGAACAAACTAAGAGCAATTTCAACAGACATTCCGAGTCGTCGAATAATCATGCCTCCAAAAAAGAGAACCAAGACTGTTTCGAAGGCTTCATTCATTATGGATGGACATACTGCTACCCAACTGATACCGCTTTGCCATTGGTGCGCACTTACCCCACTGATAATTGTATTGTTCATTCTCAACCCCCTCATTCAGAATAGATTTCATAGCCTGCACCTTAAGAACATCTGGTTATACCTCCTGCGCCAGTTCCCCAGAATGAGCCAATCGTCTCCAACCAGAAAGGTTAGAGTTTAGATTACAGAATATAAGTAAGCAGCTAGAGGGACTCAGTCATGTTATCAGACTGGAGGGACATTCCTCTTTTGGAGGATCTAAGTAGGCACGCTTGCGACTGTTTGCGCCTCGATTAAACTACGAGCTATTAGTGACCTCCCGTCATGATCCTGATGACTTGAGAAGACAAGTCGAACAACTCATCTGTAAAATCGACACTGCGATACCCGTTCGAATGTACTGTTCATGAAATATATATATAATATTCCTCTGTTTATATACAGAGAGAAATTTTTATTTATATTGATTTTCGATTTTGGGGTCTTTAAATTAGAATTTTTGACATATTTAAAGTATCCGTATTTTCGATTTGATGTTTATTTTATTTTGTTAAAAATTTGGAACCTTGAAAAATGAAGTGAATATAAAAATATATATATGAATATTTGTTCATTTATTAATTAATTTATTTACTAATGTAATTATTTATAAATTTATTTTATTAAAAGAAATATATATAAAAAAAAGAAGGGGAGGAAGCGCAACGTTTTGGACCAAAACGCTGCATTCCCTCTCCCTAAATTTGATTAGGGCAAATAGCCCTAATCTCTTCATTCACTCTCTGCCGCTCTCTCTCTCTCTCGCTTTCCTCCGCCTCCCTCACCGCATCCTCTCCTCCGCCGCTGCCTTCCGTCACTAAGCGCCACTGTCTCACACCCACAGCCACACACACCGCCTTCCTCTCTCTCTCTATCTCCCTCTGTTTTCCCTCTCGGTTCTCTCTGCTCCCTTTCTCTCTCTATCTCTCACTGTCTAACTCTCTTGATCTCTCCCTCGATCATGATCTCCCTCACCCACCACCAACTGCCACCGCCTTCAACCACCACCACCATCGCCGTCACTTTTTCTCTCCACACCTCTCTGTTTTCCCACTTTCAGTTCTCTCTCTCGCTCTCTTTCTCTCGATCTCTCTGCGATCCCTCACTCTCTGTTTCCCATTCTCTATTTCGCTCACTCTCTACTCTCTTTCAACTACGACTGTCTCACTCTCCCTCTCAATTTTTCTCTCTCAATTGAACTCTCTCTTTTCCTCTCGGTCATCTCTCCCTCTCTATCGTCTCACTGTCTCCCTCTGTTCCCTCTGTCTCTCTCCCTCTGTTCCTTCTCTCTGCAGCCTCTGTTGTAGAGTCCATCTTAGGCATTCGAAAAACCCTAGGCTGACCGCGATTATTCCACTGTGCAGGTAAGGGTGAGAGCTCTAACCTATAGTTCTAGGGTTTTGATTACAATAGAGAATAAGTCTAATCATTGAACTGTACTTTGAATTGGAAATAGTGTAGGTCTGGACTGAGTTGTAGGCGCACGGATGTTAGGGTTGTGGATTGCAGAAACCCTAGGTGAGGTAAAATTCTGGTTCCTTCAATAGTTGAATGAGATTAGGTTGAATTTAGAATAATATTCTTATATATGTCTTGAAATAGGTGGAAGTTGAGGAGAATGCGTTTTACCTGAAATTTGGTATGTGAATTTTAGGGTTTTATCTAAATTTTTCATGAAACTAGACTGTCTGATACTAAAGAAGCATATTAAAAGAAAATAGAATCGAGTTGAATCGATTTGAATGGTTTCCCTTAAAGTTTAATTTGACATGTGCATGAAAATAATATGAATTTGGAATTCGAGTTTAAGGATCGATGTAGTCTTTTTCATTATAAGTCATCCTGCATATAGGCAAATCAAAATAAGATCTCCATATTATGAAAATAGATTTCCATACTTTAAAAATAATATATGGTTTGAAGCAATCGGATGGGAATCGAAAAGTGTATGATTTTTCAAAATTTTTTTCATCTTGTAGGAAATGTATTTATTTTAAGCGTGTTTCCAACTTTGAGTAGTTTTATGATTAAAGTAGACTTGGCCTTGAATGTATTATTTATTTATAAATGAAATAAAATTGATGACATTAGAGTGTATTCATGAATTGAAGAATTTGAGATTACCCCCCTAGAATGTGAGTGGGATTCTAATCTCTTGCATGAAATAGTGAAATCTGATTTTATCGTGTTTTTAATAAAACATGCTTTTGATATGCATTGTCTCGACGTATGGAATTAAAATTCAAATCTGTTTTGTGATTATGGGAGTGTCGTACTTATATTTTCTACGATTATGCATCCATGTTTGAAATGAAATGAAATTGTGCCATGATTTGAGAAATGGAATGTTTTCTATTCTACCATTGCATTGGTTTGTTGAATTTAAATGATTTCGATGAAATGTATTGGCACACGGATTTGAATTGTTTTGAGGATATGATAAGATGATTTGGCGATGTGGGTTGGATGCCTACTAGCTTGAGATGATATGATGATATGGCATTATTTGATTGATTCCGTAGCTACGAAGGGACTTTGTAGAAACACGGGTTGCCCGGATACGCTTCTGCAGGAGGTATCCGTAAACGTCCAATTTATATTTATTCATAAGCGTGGCCGGTTGAACCCACATCGGGGGAGGACGTGTGTCCATCACCGTCTAGCACCGCACGTGGCCCTATGTCGAGTCTGGGTAAGCAAGGGCTAAGTTCACGGCCAATGTCGGGGTAGAGAGCTACTTTTAAAACACTTTGCATAATAAAACCCCCAATGCGCTTGTCCTTGGTTATGGTTGACCTTTGCCAGGATCCTTTCGGCTTGCTCTATGACCGACTTGAATTTAAATAGATGCATATATATATGATATCGTGTGAATGATTAAATGAGTTCATTTTATCGAACATATCATGATT
Source organism: Dillenia turbinata (assembly GCA_037126225.1). Classification (NCBI taxonomy): domain Eukaryota; kingdom Viridiplantae; phylum Streptophyta; class Magnoliopsida; order Dilleniales; family Dilleniaceae; genus Dillenia; species Dillenia turbinata. Next base: position 11,174,502 of record JBAMMX010000013.1, read on the forward strand.
TACTGCAAAATTTGAATTATTGGTTACGAATGATATTATTTGACACTCCAATGTTCACCTACACTATTAGTACCTGAGATTAATCCCCTCACTCACTGGGTATCTGCCTTGATACTCACCCCTCTTCTTTCCTCCCTCAGACAGGATTATTATGTTGGAACGACACTTCAGAGTTTAGAGATTTTGACGGATTTGGTTATTCGGGACGGTGAGGTTTAAGTTTAAGCTGAGATTTAAATTCTGCACTTTATTTCGACCCTGCGTGGTCTGGATATTGAGGTTCGTAGTTGGCCGTATACTTAATTTGGGATGACTGTATAATTTATGTACCTTATCTATGAAACTCTCATTTTTCATTTGCATTGAGACAATTGTAGTGTTTGAATGTTAACTTGGAAAAATTTGTTGTAAATTATATAAAACTTAGGCCCGCTCAGTGTGGCGGCTGCTCATACTCTAGTTGGGCATGACAGTAGAGGTCTGTGGCTAGGATTGCTGGTAATTTACTTAGCTTGGCGTTGTTCTGGATGTCTGTTGTGGTTGGTGGGTTGTTGTGAGGCCACGATGACCATTTTATTTTATTTACAGGACGATTTTAAATTATACAGGTTTAAACAAGTTTATTTGTACATATGGGAGACCTCCGATTTATAGAGACGTTCTATCCGATTTTCTATAAAAATACAGTCGGCATTCAGGGCAACGGGCGGCTGTTCACGACTCTAGTTCGGGGCGTGACATCATCGCTGATGAACTTAAACGAGCTAATACCAGAAGGAATGATGCTCCCAGTTACCCCTCTGGTATGTTGCCTTGTGATCCTAAAGTTTCTTCAGAACCATGCCTCATGACATATTTCTACCTATACTACTAGAAAAATGGTATCAGCGACGGAAATATCCATCGTTGATAGCAAATATTCCATCACTAAAGACTTTTAGCGATAAAAAATTAGCGACAGAATTCTCATCGCTGAAAGTCACATCGCTAAACTTAATGACAGAAATATTTATGTTAGAAAATTTAGCAAGGATTTTTTCCGTCGCTAAAAAATCCATCGCTAATCCGTCGGTAATTTGAAAAGTGAGAAAATGTAATAGCAACGGAAAAAATTCTGTCCATAAAAAATCCATCGGTAATTTATTTTAATATATTTCAAATTATTCGAAATTACCAATGGATTTTTTAGCAAAGGAATTGTTTTCATTGCTGAAAGTTGTGCGCTATAAGTGCATGCGCCCGCATGCCCATGCCTATGTCTGCCCGTGCACGTGCACATACCTTTGCCTATGTCCGCTCAAGCCCACCCGCACACGCGCATTCCGTCGCTGAAAGTCGTGCGCCATAAGTGCATGCTCCCGCACGCCTATGCCTATGCCTGCCCGTGCATTTGCACACATCGTTGCCCATGTCCGCTCACGCCCACCTGCACACGCACATAGGCCGCTGCCCATGTCCCGTCCACGCCTGCCCGCGCACGCGCAGCTTCCCATGTCGCACCCCTATTTTTTTTATTAAAAAATGCTCTCATTTAAATTTGAATCTGGGTTCTCAAACATATTTTGAGTTATCATAATTACCGTACCACAATGAATATCTTTTATTATTATTACTATTTTTACTTCTTTACTTTCTATCTTACTCTAATTTAGTACCCTAATTTAATGAAAATACAAAATTATATTTAATAAAAAAATACCATAATTTAATAAAAAACAAAATAATATTTAATAAAATTACAAAATTATATTTAATAAAAACATAAAATTATATTTAATAAAAATACAAAATTATATTTAATAAAATCATAAAATTATATTTAATAATTTTATATTATATTTAATAAAAATTCAAAATTATTTTTAATAAAAAATACCTTAATTTAATAAAAATACAAAATAAAAAATTACATTTAATAAAAATACGAAATTATATTTAATAAAAATACAAAATTATATTTAATAAAAGCACAAAATTACATTTAATAAAAATATGAAATTATATTTAATAAAAATACAAAATACAAAATTACATTTAATAAAAACACAAAATTATATTTAATAAAAATAAAAAAATTATATTTAATAAAAAAAACAATACTCTAATTTAATAAAAATACAAGATACAAAAAACACAATTATATTCAATAAAAACACAAAATTATATTTAATAAAAATATAAAATTATATTTAATAAAAAATACCATAATTTAATATTTAATAAAAATATAAAATTATATTTAATAAAAACACAAATTATATTTAATAAAAATACAATTTTTTTTCAAGTTTTAGCCATGAATTTTCGATGAAATTTTTTTAGACGGATTTTTCCATCGATAATTCCGTCGCTAATTTGTCCAAAAATTTTTATTCAACTTTTAGCGACGGATTACTGACGGAATTAATTCCGTCGTTAATTTTAGTGACGGAATTTTTAGCGACGGATTTTTCTGTCGCTAATTTGTCTGAATTTTTTTTTTCAAGTTTTAGTGATAAATTATCGATGGAAATAATTCCGTTGCTAATTTTAGCGATGGAATTTTTCCCGACGTATTTTTCCATCGCTAATTTCGTCGTTAATCGTTTCGTCGCTATTCCGTCATAATTCAATTACTAATTAGCGGCGGATAATTATTCGTCGCTAATTTGCATCGCTAAAAGTCCGTTTCCTGGTAGTGCTCCTATGAAGAGGTACGATGGTACGACCGGTCCTTGAGACCACACGGTTCACTTTATAATGGTAATGATCTCAAGAGACATCACAGACGGCACAATATGTAAACATTTTCCCACTACTCTCAAGGGCAATACATTAACATGGTTTAACTCTTTGCCACCACTCAGTATCAAGAGTTTCTCACAATTTTGATAGCAGTTTGAGACTCATTTTGTGATCAACATGAGGGCCAAGAGAAAATCCACTTCTTTGTTGTCACTATGGCAAAGGGATGATTAGCCCTTGAGAGACATTTTGGATAAGTTCAAGCCTGAGATGATGAAGGTCCCAGCCTAGAACCACTCCATCACACTGGTTGCACTGCTTACTAGATTACGCCCCTTAGGTATGAAGACCTCAATCACTAAGAACCCCTTTCTACCATCTAGGAGTTTTATGTTTACATTAAAAAATATATCACAACAGAAGACACTGAAGCGTTTGATCGAAGAAAAAAACCGATTGTCCTGAAGAGAACACAGTCGATCACCTCGACAACCTTCTTCAGAGAAGAACCGACAAGGGCCTCAGCTGTAGCGAAGGTTCAACACCTACACTCCCTTGAACGAGACCCCTTCTCAGGTCTTATTCCAGATAAAAAGCAAGCCATACATTAGATGACCTCTCATTCTATAAAAGATGACTCTAAGAAAAATAGGACTAAATACTATCACTTCTATCGAAACTATAGCCACACAATTGACATGACCCGTGGCAGGAGAATCAATCAGCTGCCTAACTCGCCGCTGGAGGCAGCTAAACTAAAGTGAAAGGCCGCCCATTATACAATCATTGGTGGGAAACTATATCGAAGGTCCTTCACCCATCCATACTTGAGATGACTGACCCTAGAAGAGGGAAACTATGTCCTTCGGGAGATACACGAGGGAGTATGCGGTAGCCACTTGGGGGCTCAAAGCCTAGGCCACAAAACTTTATGATAAGGGTACTACTGGTCGACCATGAAGAACGATTTGAACAAGTATGTCAAAAAATGCGACAAGTGTCAACGATTCTCTTTGGTTCCACGACTGCCTTCCATCGAGCATAGCCCCATAGTGGGACTTTGGCCATTTGCCTAATGAGCAATGTACATTCTTAGAGCATTCCCGCCAGCTATCAGATAGAGGAAATTTCTCATAGTGGCTATCAATTATTTTACTAAGTGGATGGAGGCCGAACCTCTAGCCTAAATAACAGCAACCAAGGCCCAGTTATTCACATGGACTCACATAATCACTCGGTTCGGCATACCTTACGTCCTTATCATGAATAATGGAAATCAATTCGACAATGATAACTTCCGAGAGTTTTGTACGAAGCTAGAGATTGACCAACCATCGATTCTCATTGGTTGCTCATCCACAAACCAATGGACTCATAGAGATAACCAATAGAACGATTCTTCAAGGACTAAAGACCATGCTAGATAAATCCAAAGGATGATGGGCAGATGAGCTCTATAGCATCCTCTGGTCGTACTGCACCACACCCTGAATGGCAACCGGAGAGACTCCGTTCAGCCTAATATACAGAAGTGAAGCCATCATACCAGTGGAGATCGAGATCTACTCACTCCGAGTAACCCAGTATGATTCTAAACAGAACAAATCTACCTTGTGCGGACACCTAGACCTACTACCCGCACTACAAGAATCCACTTTCGCCCAAATGGCTGCATATTAGTGATAAATGATGCAGTACTACAATCAGTGAGTCAGAAGTCAAACATTTAAAGCAGGTGATCTGGTGCGAAGAAAAGTGGAAGGTACCGACCAACTCTAACCCGGGGGGAAATTAGCCCTTAATTGGGAAGACTCCTATCAGATATGCTTTATGGTTCACCCAGGGGCTTTTACCTCAATAACTTGGATGGGTCGGTCATGCCCAGGACCTAGAATGTAGAGAATCTATTGATCTATTATCAGTAAGTCATGATATTCTCTATCAATAGAGGTACTTCCTATCGGGTAAGCTCTTCGCGCTTTTCTTTTTGATAGTCTTACCGACAGATTCCTGACATTTTTATTCCTATCGATTGTTACCTATCAAATGGACCTATCTCCCAAAACGAGCCTCTGTCACCTTATCCTATCGAAGATGTTGGAGGTGGGTTTTAGCACCATAGATACCGACTCCTTGCTAACCTGAGTGGCTGCCGCCGAAGGGATGTGACACTTGTAAAAAACGCCAGAGGGTGCTCCAGCGGGGAGACTCCAACGCTCAAGTCAGAAAGAGCGGTTTTTGTATGAAAAGGAAAAACAGACTAAGAGTTGAGAGAAAGTCTTTCCCTGTGAATAATGTACCAAGAGTGTAAGGCCCAAAGAGTGTACCTGTTGTGGAGAGTTTTGAGATATTTTATACCTTTTTGAGTTGGACGCGGCTGCGATATTCTAACCCTACCTTCTTTATCGGGCTGATCTGGAGATCTCGGGGATTCCATATTTTGAATTGATTATGATCCTCATCCTTTTGGAAAATTATCAAAATCTTAGAAAGATTACTTTCTTAATTGCAAATATCTCAAGGTGTTGTTTTTAGTAAGAGATGAGAGTCACTGGAGTACTTCGACATTCCTTCTGGATCGTTAAAACCATTAGCTATCGATCGGTCACTTGACCGATGAGAGGTCCTTAAGACTCCTTTGGTTGAGGGACTGTCGATTAGATACCCGATCGAGGCGATTAACTTCACTTACTGATTTGCATTCGGTTGGTTAGGCGGCTGAGGCCATTCAGTTGGCTGGGCGACTAAGGCCCTATCGTTCGAGAGACCTGAGCGATTGAGGCCCTTCGGCAGATAATTGTATTTGATCCTCGATTAGTGGTTATCTTTTGGGGGACCTTTCGTGTGGACCCTTCTAAAACTGATTCATGAGATCCAATTTTATGGGGCCATGTCCCATCATTTGCCTCCGACTCATGGCTTTTTTAGTAAAGAAATGTTAGGAATAGAGACCTATGAGGCATGCTTGATACGTTACGGGAACATAGGGATGCTAGACTCTTCCTAGGCTACCTTGCCTCTTCGTCATAAATGCAAGGGTGTCTCATCAGAAGTGATTCCTTCATGGGGAATTGAAGACAATTTACTTCCCCATTTATGACAACCTATCTTTCCCGATTTGTCTCACCTGCTCCGAATTAATTAGGGCATACCTTTCCATTCCTATAAGTAGCTACGATGGGGGCGTTTATTTCCCTTCGTAAAGAGTCAAGTCTTTTCTTCTTCCTTGGGAGTTTTGTCAAGAGCTGTTCTTTTTCAAGAGTTGCTTCGCGAGGTGTTCTGGGTATGCAGGGCTCCATGGCTTGAGGAATTTCTATTGGAATGAGATCTCATTAAGAAGGAGGACCACCGGAATGAGATCTCATTATGTTAGCTATTGTTCGGTTGACATCGTGAGGTCGTCCGTCACCAATGGGGGTATATTCTTGTACCACCTTGGATGATTCGTCCGGTTTCGTCCCCACCTTTTACTAATGATGGGGATGTCTCCTGACTGTTTTTAGGTGGGTAGGTCTGGCTCGGGTTACATTGGCGGTGGCAAAACCCGAGTTCGCCTTTATTGTTCCTAACACTACATTTTTGTATCGTCCAGTGTAGGGATTGTGTTTTTCCTCTTCAGGAATAACCTCACCATGTATTTTTCATGGTGTAATCAGCCCGACTTAGAGGCTTGTGTATATACTTTATGTAATCGAATGTACCATCTCGCACAGATGTAAATTAAAAAGTTATACTTTACTTACTTGAATTTCGCTTCTTCTCTTTGTCTGGTTGTGTATCTGTAACACCGATTTTCGGTGACTGTATATCATGTACTACTCCTCATGATTTTAAATATATAACCATCCTTTTGAGACATCTATTTAATTATCTATTTATTTATTTTGAGATTTCGCCTCAAAATCGCTAAAACCGAAAATTTTATCGGTAAGTCAAAAAATTTCTCGGAAAGCACCAACAAATCCTAAAGAAGTCAAAAATAGTTAAGAGAAGGCCTACATACTTAAATAAAGATATTTAAATGAAATTTCACATATTTAAGAAATTTTAAACAAAATTTCATAGGGACCAAAAATGCAAATTGTTAAAAGTTATGGGTTAAATACAATTAAGGAAAGTTAAGGGACTAAGTTGCAAACCACTCATGGATGGACAATTGGAGCCAAATGATTGTTCAAGAGGGAAGCAAGGTTGGTTAGTGGCCACATAAGATTTTTCACATTCAAGAAAACTCTTTGAATAGAAATTTATGCATAAAAGCATATTGCATAAAATTTTTTACATGATAACAAACTAGAATAGTTTGTTCTAACTTGTGACACTTCTCTCCCTTGACATGGACGTCCAAAGACACCTAATGGAGTGCATGGAGGTTGCTTGAATCAACAATTGCATGGTTTAAGTGCTAAGACAAGTGGAAGGTTAAGATGATGCATGGAATGATCCAATGGTTTAGGATATTTGGCTAGGTTTATAAAAGAACTTGTTTAATAAGAGTTTGACTCATTTTCTTCATTCAAACCACCCCTTGCATGAAATTTATAGAGTCCATTCCCATTTTTGAGTTCAACTATGGAGCCAAAGAGGTAAGAACATTTTTGGGAATTCTTGAATTGTAATTAGAAGTATAGAGGTATTGTATAAAAAATTTATGTTCATTGTGATTTGATTTTTCTAAGGTGATAAAATTCATAGATTCAAAAGGAGTGGTGATATATATTATTAGCAAGAGATCTTACAAGGGAGATAACATATTCTAACTTATGCTAAGATTAAATTATTGATAAGTAGATACTTTGGTATCCATACTAGCATGCAAGATGTTGATTTTTATATTGAGTCTTGTATAGTTTTCTTAAAATATCTCATTCTATAGAAATCAAAAATCTAAGATATTTATATCTCTATAAACTAGACTCCTTAAGCTTTAAAATGATATATCATGTGAAGTAATTCATGAAGGAATCGATTTTTGGTGATTTTTGGAAGTTTAGCATGTTTCACAAATTCTGTTTCATGTCCTGTGTACGACTAGTAATGTGTATGAATTTTTGAGGTATCATCTGTTCAGAATTTTAAGAAATGTTAAACATAAAAGTTTTATATCTCTATCTTATATTTAATTTGAGATAAAGATCATATAAATCGAAGTTATATACAAAAAGTTATTATATTTTTACTAAAACCGCACAGAAGTAGTTCTAAAACTGGAATAGAGATGAAAATTGAAATTTAAAAAATTATACATTTAAAATCTAAGGATGGTCAAAACTAGAAAGTTTTATATCTATGTCTTATCTTTAATTTGAGATAAGAATCACTTAACTCGGAGGGGTATATTGGGAGATATGGAAATTGTCCCAAAACTGCGCAGAATTTATTTTAGAAATTTAGACTGAAAAAGTGATAAATGTTTCTAAATTCGTGTATTCAGAATTTGAAGTTGGTCTAAACATAAAAGTTGGAGATATATGTCTTAGATTTAAGAGAAAATTTAAATCATTTCAATCACGATTTTAGAAGATATTGTGATTTTACTAAACCTGCGCGTGATAGGTTTTATAGGAAATTTTCTCTAAATATGAAATTTGGGATTTTACCTTAAAGAAAACATTTTCATACGTATTTTGTAAACCAATAATATGATATTGAATTGAAAAATAATACATATTATTTAATTTAGGTGTAGGGTTACGTTTTCGTTCGAGGGGTGACTCGTTCGAGAAACGAGGATAGTTAGGGTAAGTGGCGTATCCTCCCCAGTCGAGGTGAGTGGGACGATCTACTTTTGACTTTAAATGAAAAATATCTTTGATCATGATTTTTATAAATAAATTTTGAAATGTGATTTAGAAATATTTTAGTGTTTGTGGCATGTTTTGAAATGATGTTATGTAAAAATTGCATCCTGATATTATAATAACTTGATAGTGCTATATTTTTATTATGAGTAAAGATTTATGAATGATGATATATGGCACATGTGTATGATTATGGGATGACGCATAGTAACTATAGCGCACTCCCTACCATGGTATTGAGCATTTATCCGACGAGGTGAAGTGGTGGAGTAACACAGGAGCAGGGGTTTGAGTCCCCTGTCTCTAGGCAACGGATCCAATAGACGAGCACCCTGAGGATCGTGTCAATACCAAAGGAATGGGGAAGATATATATATTTTATTCTTATGAATATTGTGGTGACCTCTTGATGGATTTTACCCTAATTAGGCCAAACTATAGGTAAAATATGTTTTTGACACCCCATTGATGTATGATTTAATGATAAGAATACATATTATTTTTAATTACATGATATGTTTGCAAATGAATGAGATATAATTTGAAAATGATGTTTTGACTTGCCACTCTCACAAATTATTTATTGTCATTATATAGTCATTGCACCTCACTCACTGAGTATGTGGATTATACTCACCCCTCATAATTACATTTTCAGCTTATACTGTGTTGACTTATGTTGAGATACTATACCATGAGCTTTACTGAGAGTCACTATCGGGTATGTGTTCATATCCACCTTTGTTTACTATTGGACCATGCATATAAATGTTATATGTAAATTGGAGACAAATGTTTTAAAAAAAAATTTTATTGAAAATTATCTTTTTTGTTTTTTAAATCTTCTGTTGTATGATTTTGATTTAATAATATCGAATAGGGTTATAATATTAGTCTTACGTCACCTCGATGTGCGAGTAGGGCATACCCGTGCCTCGAGGAGTTGCGGCGGTCTACTCGCATGCTCGACCTGTAGGTCGGGGCGTGATAGTATCTTTCTTCAACATTCGCTAAAGTGGATTCGTCTCTTAGGTCCTTCTCTGAGACGTTGAATAGTATTGGCCTTTTGGTCTACTGGATGGTTGGCCATCTAGCTTAGGGGATTGTACTCATTCATTCGGAAGGTTCTATATGACTTGTATAGACGATAGAAACTAGGTGGTTGAGACCCTCCGAACGGTAGGAAAAATTTTTTAAGTTGTGGGCCACGTCCACCCATTCAGGGTGTTACATCCCCTCTTGACGACGTGTACGAACGATAGAAGTTGGGCGACTGAGACCCTCCGAACGATAGAAAATTTTTTAAGTTGTGGGCCGCGTCCACCCGTCCGGGGAGTTTCATCCTCTAATGATGACACGTACGAATGATAATAGCTAGGCGACAGAGGCCCTTCAAACGATAGAAATTTTTTTTTAAGTTGTAGGCCGTGTCGACCCATCCGGGGAGTTACATCCCTTAATGATGACGCGTACGAACGATAGGAGCTGGGCGACTGAGACCCTCTGAACAATAGAAAAACTTTTTAAGTTGTGGGCCGCGTCCACCCATCCGGGGAGTTACATCCCCTAATAATGATGCGTATGAATGATAGTAGCTGGGCGACTAAGGCCCTCCGAATGATAAAAAAATGTTTTAAGTTATGGGCTGTGTCCACCCGTCTAGAGAGTTATATCCCCTATTGATGACGCGTACGAATGATAAGAGCTAGGGACTGAGGCCCTCCGAATGATAGAAAATATTTTTTAAGTTGTGGCTGCCTCCACCCTTTTGGAGAGTTACATCCCATATTGACGACGTGTACGAATAATAGGAGCTGCCCTGTCAGTGTGGTAATTCTGAAATTCACTGATAGTATATGCGTAGGTTCTCTGAGTTCCAGGTTCTAGGCACTGCTGATTCGTTTAGGTTGTCAAGTCGGTAATTTCCTGGTCGAACTATGAAACGTACTTAATATGGACCTTCCCAGTTAAGGGCGAGCTTTCCCCCAGGCTAGGGTTGACTGGAAGCCTCCACCTTCCTCAGTACCAGTTCTCCGGGTTTGAACGTTCGGATTCTAACTCTTCGATTATGATACCAAGTCATTTGTTGCTGATAGGCCACCATTTGTGTTGATACAGATTCCTGTAATTCTAGAAGCAAGTCCAACCTTTCTCGTAGGATACGTTCATTTTGCCCGGCGTTGTATTTGGCTACCCGTAGTGAGTGAATACCTATCTCCACGGGTATGACTGCTTCGCTTCCGTTAGTTAGGCTGTAGGGTGTTTCTCTTGTCGCTTTTCGAGGGGTAATGCGATATGAGCAGAGAATGCCATACAGTTCTTCGGCCCATTATCCCTTTGTATCATCAGTGTTGTCTTTAGCCCTTACAGGATTGTTTGGTTGGTTATTTCAGCCAGTCCATTGGTTTGTGGGTGAGCGACCGATGAAAATCAATATTGAATCTCTAGCTTCTCACAGAACTCCCAAAAGCACTGGTTGTCGAATTGCTTCCTGTTATCCGTGATAAAGATTTGCGGTATACCGAACCAGGTGATAATATGAGTCCATACGAAGGACTAGACTTTGGCAGCCGTGATCTGAGCTAAAGGCTGGCTTCCACCCACTTCGTGAAGTAGTCGATTGCCACTATCAAGAATTTTCACTATCCCGTGGCTAGGGGAAACTGTCCAAGGATATTCATACCCACTTAGCAAATGGCCAAGGGCTGGATGTAGGATAGAACTTAGTGGGGGGTAGCTGAGGTACCGAAGAGAAGCGTTGGCACTTATCGCACCTTTGACGTAGTTGTCGGAGTCAACTTTCATAGTCGGCCAATAATACCCCTGACGAAGGGCTTTATAGACCAGGTTCTGAGCGCCTAGATGATTACCATAGATTCTTTCGTGAATCTCTCATAGGACATAATTCCCCTATTCAGGAGTTAAACACCACAGATACGGATGAGTGAACGACTTGCGGTAGAGGATTCCATCAATTATAGCGTAGTGTGCTGGCTTTCGCTTCATTTTCATGGCTTTCCCTAGGGATTCTGGCAAATGATCGTGCCTCAGGTACTCTTTTATGGAATCTTTCTAACTAGGTGACCGATCGATGGGGAGAGCCTCTTTGGGCTCGTCAATACTAGGATACGGCAGGCTTTCAATGTATACCGTCCAACTTGAAGCAATCAAATCGGAACTAGCCAACTTAGATAGAGTGTCAGCTCGCGTATTTTCCAAACAAGGGATTTGCTGGATGTCAACCTACCCAACTGGTCCATCGTCTAGCACAGCTTGCTCAAATATTTAGCCATGACCGGGTCTTTGGTTTCATAAACCCCTTCGATTTGTTTCATGACCAACTGGCTGTCTGTAAACACCTTGACATTTCGTGTTCCCATGTCGGTGGTGATCCAAAGGCCCGTTAGTAAGGCCTCGTACTCAGCTTGGTTGTTGGTGGCTTGGAAGTCGAAGCGAAGGGCGTATTCTGCTTTAAAATCGTTCAGTCCCACTAGTATAAGCCCGGTGCCGCTTCCTAAGGAATTTGATGACCCATCGATATGGATGGTCCATTATAGAGCTGACCACTCTTCTTGATGGTTAAGAGGTTGTTCTTCAGACACTGTGGGCAAGGTGTATTCGAGAATGAAATCGGCCAGTGCTTGGCCATTTATTACTGGTCGCGTTCGATTCTGGATGTCAAACTCACCCAGTTCCACACTCCATTTGATGAGCCGCTCGGACGTGTCCCTCTCTTAGAGGATTTGTTTTAACGGTTTGTCGGTGAGCACCATAATAGTATGGGCCTAGAAATATGGTCAAAGATGTCTCGCTGAAACGACCAAGGCATAGGCCATCTTTTCTATCGGCCGGTAGTTAATCTCGGATTCTTTCAATATCCTGCTGATGTAATAGACTGGTTTCTCGACAGTAGATTCCTGTCTTACTATCACGGAGTAGAGCACTAGCTCAAAAATGGCCAAATATAGGTAGAGTTCCTCTCCAAGGACAGGTCACGAAAGTAGTGGCAGTTGCGTCATATATTTTTTCAATCATTCGAAGGCTGCTTGGCATTCGGGTGTCTATTCAAATCATCGGGACCTCTTTAGCGTATTGAATATGGGCTTGTACTTCTCGCCAACTCTGGACATAAATCAGCTTAGGGCTGCCATTCGACCGGTCAAACGTTGCACCTCTTTGAGTGTCTGGGGAGGTGCCATGTTTAAGATCGCTTATATCTTTTCGGGGTTGGCCTTTATCCCTCGGTCAGTAATCATGAAACCTAGGAACCTTTCGGAAGCGATCCCAAAGGTACACTTTGTCGAGTTCAACCGCATATTATATCGTTCCAAAGTCTGGAAGGTTTCTTCGAGATCTGCAACATGAGCTCCTGCGGTGACGCTCTTTATGAGCATATCGTCAACATAAGCTTCGACATTCCTACCTAACTGGTCTTTGAAGACCGCATTGACCCGTCATTGGAAAGTTGCTCCAACATTCTTTAGGCCAAAAGGCATGACCTGATAACAATATGTACCAAACTCGGTGATAAAGCTGGTCTTTTCTTTGTCTTCAGGTGCCATCCTGATTTGATTATAGTCAGAGTAGGTCTCCATAAAGCTCAAACGTTGGTGTCCTGAGGAGTTGTCTATAAGCTTATCGATATTGGGGAGTGGATAACTATCATTTGGATACGCTTTGTTAAGATCTGTGAAGTCCACACATATCCTCCACTTGTTGTTGGCCTTTTTTACTAAGACTACATTAGCTAACCATTCGGGATACTTGACTTCTCGGATGAATCCAGCTGTCAATAACTTTTGAACTTCTTTCTGGATGGCGCGTTGACGTTCGAGGGCGAATACTCTCTTCTTCTGTATAACTGGTTCGGAATTGACAGTTAACTTATGGGCTATGACCAACAGATCTATACCGGGCATGTCTTCCGAAGTCCAGGCGAAGACTTTTGAGTGTTGCGCAGATAGGTGACTAAGGCCTCTCATAAGGAAGATGATAGGTTGGCTTCTATCCAAACTATTTGGCTGGGCTCGCTTATCTAAAGGACCTCGATTGTTTCTTCGCCTGGTTTAGGCTTGGCTTTTGGCTCAGTACATTCTCTAGGTTCCAGGGTGTCGACCAGGAAAGCTTCTTGTACGCTTATGCCGTAAAGAGTACATAGGGATCGGGACCACCGCGTATTGTGGCGACCCCTAGTAGTGTTCTGAACTTCACTTTCATGTGTCTCGTGCTCAGCAGTGGCTTTAGGTTGTTCAAACCAGGCTTGCCGAGAATGGCATTGTAAGGAGAGTAGATTTTTACCACATGGAAGAAGACCGGGGTAGTTGCATGATGAGGTGGTTTTCCGAGAGTCACCGGGAGGTAGATGATACCTTCGGGATAAGTGGGCTCGTCCGAAAGTCCTCTGAGGGACCCGGTGGATGGCAAGAGTTAAGGAGGGTTAAAGCCCATCCTGCAAAGGCATCCCAAGTGAGAAGATCTCAGTCAGCCCCCTGATCAACGAGAACCCTTTTCATGGTGTAGGATTCTATTTTGAGGGTTATAATAATAGGGTCGTTGCGGCAGGGATCCACCTCTGGCAGATCATCATCATCAAAGCCTATGACTGACCTTTTTCTCTTGACGGGTACTGTGTTGGGGATGATGGCGGACATCGCCATGAGTTTTAAGAAAATCAGTTTGTTTCCCATAGACGGTGCCAATCTGTTGGATGTGGGTTTTAGCTCCACAGATACAGACTCCTTGCTGACCCGAGTGGTTACTGCCGAAGGGATGTGACACCTGCAAAAACTGTCAGAGGGTGCTTCGGCGGGGAGACTCCGATACTCAAGTCAGAAAGAGTGGTTTTTGTATGAAAAAGAAAAACAGACTAAGAGTTGAGGGAAAATTATTCCTTGTGAATAATGTGCTAAGAGTGTAAGGCCCAAAGAGTGTACCTGTTATGGAGAGTTTTGAGATATTTTATACGTTTTTGAGTTAGACGCGACTGCGATGTTCTAACCCTACCTTCCTTATCGGGCTGATCCGAAGATCTCAGGGATTCTATATTTCGAGTTGATTGTGATCCTCATCTTTTTGGAAAACTACCGAAATCTTGGAAAGATTTTTTCTTTAACTGCAAAGATCTCAAGGTGTTGATTTTAGTAAGAGACGGGAGTCGCTGGAGTACTTTGACCTTTTTTCTGGATCGTTAGAACCGTTAGCTATCGATCGATCGCTTGACCGATAAGAGATCCTTAGGACTCCTTCGGTTGAGGGGCTATTGATTAGATACCTGATCGAGGCAATTAACTTCACTTACTGAATTGCGTTTGGTTGGCTGGGTAGCTGGGGCAGTTCGGTTGGCTGGGCTACTAAGGCCCTATCATTTGAGAGACCTAGGCGACTGAGGCCCTTCGGTAGATAATTGTATTTGATCCTCGGTTGGTGGTTATCCTTTGGGGGACCTTTCGTGTGAACCCTTCTAAAACTGATTCATGAGATCCAATTTTATGGGGCCATGTCCTATCAGAAGGGATCTATCTCCCCAAATAAGCCTTTGTCACCCTGTCCTATTGAATGGATCTATCTCCCCGAATGAGCTTCTATCGCCTTGTCCTATGAAGAGATTTATCTCCCCAAACAGACCTCTGTCGCCCTGTCCTATTAAAGGGATCTATCTTCCCAAATGGGTCTCTGTCACTTTATCTTATCGAAGGGATCTATCTTCCTGAATGCGAATGATCCATCACCCCGACTGGGCCTCTGTTGCCCTGTCCAAATAAAAGAATCTTGTCTTATTGAAAATATTTATTCCACCAATTAGGCTCACATTAATAGACAGACCGAGCCTACTCCTTTCAATTAGGAAAACGCCCTAAGTCATTCGCACAAGCGAGTCGATCATATAAGTAGCTTGACAATAGTATCATGCAAATAAACATACGCAAGAAACTCTGACAGGTATAACAGATGACAAGTAAGTAAAATAAACCTCTTTTATTTCCATACGATAAATACATGTTCAATTACATGAGAGATTACACTTTATTAGTCCCTCAGTCGGACTGATTATATAAAAAGAAATATATAAATGGCTATATCACCTTGATTGTTTGACATACTTGAAAGTAAAAAAAGATAAGTAGAGAAACAATAAAAAATAATATGTAGCCCCATTGATATAATAGGACTGCCGAAATGGGGGACAAACCGATCAGGAAGGGATTCGGAGGATGCATTAGAATATCATCAAACTTTCTTGCATCACCTAACTCCCTACACACAACCAGTATGTCCTACCACCCAACTTATAAGGAGACTCTTTTCTTAAATCTAAGTTAGGTACCCTGACGGGAACCTCGACAGAGTCTATCATAACACTTGTATATCGAACAACATGATAAGATCTCATGTTGACAGTCCCAATTTTGACAAGACCTCACATCAGCAGAAGCCACTCATACTCTTAAACTCTGTGAACTGAAGAACTTTATCGAAAGATCCTCAGTGAAAACGATCCTCATAAGAAGAAAATCTTCAGGCATGAGAAAACTCATTGAAGCAACACATGGTCTCATAGTCCTTATTTATAGACATAAAGAATCTCTTCAAATCTCTGAGCAGTTGAAGTGCGCCTCTAAAAAGCATGCAAATTAAGTGAAGAAAGTTCACACCGCCTCATCATCCTATACCATATTAATTTTGAATTAAATCAGGTAGAAGGTTAGATGCATTAACACCGGTAGAAGATGGAACAGTTAAAACAAAAGGAGGACTCATATCCTATTTGCTTTAATTTCGTATCAGTTATAGACGATTCGTATGATCTCAAGAGACACATATCACAAATTTCCATGCCCTTTTAACTTCTCGAGAAGCGAACTTCACTCACGACGCCCCTCCTACAAATCGACATTATGAGTCGGGGGTAAATGATGAGACATGATCCAAACACTAGTCGGTGCGGTATTCGGGTACTTAAAATCCCATCAAGACACCCATGGTCATGAAGGGCCCAGCTCTTCCAAACCACAAACACATCGATCCAGACTGCACAACTGAATTGCAGGTGCATTTGGTAAGACCGAATGAATACCCACCCTATTTGACCAATGGCTACATAATACGAAGGGAACCGAGCACTTCGACTCCCAATTGGTAATACTCAACAGAATCTCACCTTGATTAAGTTTCCTATTTTAGTACGAATATATCTTTTGGATAAGGAAGGAAACCCATGAGAATCTAAGAAATAAACGAAAAAATCTACCCCTAGAATCAAACTTCTTAATTGATAACGATTTCGAATCTCTGACATTTGAGATCTAAAATTTTTGGATCTCTCCATAAGGAAATTAGGGTTACGATGCTTCAAATGCACACGGCCTTCACAGCGTCTCGCATAAAAAGTTCTCGATACATCAAGTCAGGTAAGTCCTCTTAACTTGACATAAGACACACAAGTTACAGGGAGATCCGTCCTCCCTTTTCTCAATCTGTTTTCATTCCCTTCGAAACCGCTCTTTCTAACATGAGTATCAGAGCATCTGAGTTTCAAGCCACTTAATCAAGTATTCATTCGTGTCATGCCCCGACTCTCCCGTTAAGCATGTAATAACCACTGCGTTATGCTAAAACACGTGTGAACCCTATTCCGGGTCCCGTGGTACCGCAAGGCATTTCAATATCCAACTCATTTCATGGGGTGCCACCACGTCATTCGGCTAATGTGAGCGGCTCCCTATCCTACCTCCTCCAATCAAATCAGTCTTAACCATACCGCCCTAATGACCCGGTCTGTGGCAAGACTTAAACTATAGTTATTTATTTCATATCATGCACCATATCATAACAATTTATTTCATAAATCAAGATTTATGCTCATTTACAAATGAGAGCAAGTTCACAATTCATATATCGATGTTCAGTTGTAAGATAGTGCAAGCCATTCATAAAAGTAACAAGGGAGTCATGAATTTAGCAATAATTTATTTTGGGCACACCACAATCACAAAGTATTTCGAATTCGTCTTAAAATTCATTTAAAAATTCATTTCACAAATAAATATCTGAAATCAATTTTCCATTCATATCAACATAGCCATCCACTTATTTTTTGGGAGGGTATTCACTCCCAATTCCACAATCCAATCCAATGAAATCCTTCTCAAGTTCCAATTGGCTTTCCTAAACCAATAATCACAAATTCAATGTCAATTCATGATTCTTTCAAGGGTTTATGAATTTTTCTTAATGTACCACAAACTCTAATTTCTAAAATTTAGGAATATAGGTTCTATTTCCACCATCCATATGTTATTCACTTCTATAAAAAAAATTTCACTTGCAATTTTCCTCAATTTTTATCATTCACAAACCATAGAGTTTGATCTCCAATAAAATTTTCCCAAATCTTAGTAAAAAGTTTCAATCTACTAATAAGGAAATAAATCTAAGTTTTGGGAGAGAAAATTTACCTAATTTGTGAGGTTGGAATGAGCCTTGGCTGTCGGGTTTTAGAAACCCTAACTTTTCCTCTTCAAATAGAAAACCCTAAACTTTCTCCCAAATCTTCCTTTCCATAGATTTGATTGGGGTTTTAGAAAGATTAACAAAGAAATCTTGTAGGGGAGTGATTAATTTTAATGGAGAGATTTAATGAGAGATTGAATAAGTGAGAGGGAGAGGTAGGTGAGTGAGAGAGAACTAGGTGATTGAGAGAGAAAATGAGATGGAATAAATGAATGAGCCCTTTCCTTTTATATTAATTGTAGAGCTAAAATTACCATCTTATCCCTTCTGAATTTTTTAGGTTTCATTGTGTTTGTAGGGCATTTTGGTCATTTCATAGTTTCACCATGTGTATAAGTTGATTAACAGGTCCTACAATTCGATTCATGTGTGTGGGTGCTTGAGGGGTCAAATTGATTCGCAATATAAGCAAATCAACTCACAATTGCCTAACCAAATAGACTCACCACCTTCCAAAATTGATTTGCCCAACTTAAGCCTCAGAAACATGCTCTGTAACACTAGGCGAATCGATTTGTCCATGAGCATAAATCGACTTGTCTTGCCAAAGCCTTAGAAACCATGCCTGCAGTCTCACCAAATCGATTTGTCTCATTTTGCAAATCAATTTGGCTCAGCCCCTTTCTCCTACAAATCGATTTATCTCTTGTGCAGATCGATTTCCTCCCTCATTTTTTTTTCACACAAATTGATTCATCTCCTTATCCAAATTGATTTAACACATTCAACCCTCAGAGGCTTCTTTTTGCATGCTAACCAAATCCATTTGTTTCATTTACAAATCGATTTGCTTCCCTTTATTCCTTCCACCAAATCAACTTGCCACTTGCATGTATCGATTTGTCAAGCATAAACCTCATAACCTCATTCTATACATTAACCAAATCGATTCATCTCCTTTTGTGAGTCAATTTTGCCCTTTTAATTCCATACTCAAGTCGATTTACTTCCATTTCCCAATCAACTTGTCACATTTTTTTTTTACATAAATCGACTTGCCCTCTTCTTTTTCTCGCACAAATCGATCTCCCTTCCACACCTTAATTCATTAACACCTTCTTTCCCTCTCACATGGATTGATTCATCTCATTTCCAAATCAATTCATCACTCGTATTTCCCATTCAACTTACCATTGCATGAATCAACTTAACCTATGAGCTCATGTTTGTCCAAAAAGTTTTATACCACTAGGCTATTCAACACATTCAATATCTTATAACGAAATTAATTATAAGTCTTTTTCTCGTTTCAAAAAGGAACAAAAATTACAAATTACAAATTCTTACCTTGAATTTTCAAATGTTACACCCCAGGTCCAAAAATCAATTACAGTCCGATTTCTCTCTGTATTTTACAATAAATTAATAAAATAGAAAAAATTTTCTAACACTGAATTTTTGATGTTGGTTCGAGATGTGGAAACAGTTTCTTTACAAAAATACAAGGAAAATGTTACGTACATATACGTCCGCTCTCAAAGTCGAGCTCAATTGTTGGGATTAAGATTTTGATTGATTGATTGAATTTTTGGTATTACAATACTTAAACCCCTAAAAAGAAATTTCATTCTCGAAATTTAAATTAAAATTTATACATCAAAAAGTTGCGGGCATTGTTTCCGCATTGATTCTTCAGTCTCCAATGTCTATTCTTCTACTTGATTATTTCTCCACAATAGTTTAACCATCAGGATTTACTTATTCCTCAATGGCTTGAGTTGTCGATCAAGAATTTGTACTGGTTGCACCTTGAAACTCAATATCGGAAGAGCTTTCAATACATGGGAGGGATCCGACAAATATGTCTTTAACATTGAGACCATGGAGCACATCATGAATTTTCTCCAAATCTAGGGGCAATTTGAATCGATAAGCCACACTTCCAATCATCTCAAGGATCTTGAATGGTCAAATATACCAAGGATTTAACTTTTCCCATTTCTAAAACTGGATTACACCGTTCCAGGGTGATATCTTCAAGAAAACCATGTCTCCGACTTCAAATTCCAAAGATCTTCTCTTTTTGTCGGCATAGCTTTTCTGTCTTTCTTGAGCCGCCTTCATCCTTGCCCAAATTACCTTCACCTTTTCTACGGTTACCTATATTAGCTTCACACTTTTGATCTTTCTCTTTCCAACTTCATCCCAACACAAAGGTGTTCGACATTTTCTTCCGTAGAGAGATTCATAGGGAGGTATCTCAATACTAGCTTGATAGCTATTCTTATATACAAATTCAACTAACAAGAGGTGCTTATCCCAACTCCCTTGGAAGTCCATTACACATGCCCTAAGCATGTCTTCCAATGTCTAAACAGTTTGCTCTGATTGTCCATCGGTCTGAGGATGGAAAGTAGTGCTGAAGTTCAACTTAGTGCGAATGCCTCTTGTAGCTTAGGCCAAAATGGGAGGTGAATCGGAGATCACGAACTGATACAATTGACACTAGAACCCCATGGAATCGGATAATCTCATCAATGTAGAGTCTCACCAACTTTTCCAAAGGACAAGAATTCTGAATAGGCAAGAATTGGGCTAACTTCATAAGCCGATCTACTATCACCCATACAGAATGATGTCGGCTCGAAGTACGTGGTAATCCAACCACAAAATTCATGTTGATGTGCTCATATTTTTACTCGGGTATAGGCAATGGTTGCAATGTTCTAGCCAGCTTTTGATGTTCAGCCTTGATTTGTTAACACACAAGGCACCTCACCATAAATTCGACTATTTTTTGCTTTAATCCCAACCACTAATAGGTTTCTTTGATGGTTCTATACATTTTAGTACTTTTGAGATGTATAACATAAGTTAAAGAGTGTGCCTTTTCAAGTATGGCCTTTCGAAACTCATCACTCTTGGGAACACATACCCGTTTCCTATATACTACCATGCCATCCTCCTGAATATGGAAATCACCACCTCCATCCTTGTGAACCTTTTTCACTATCCCCTTTAGCTCCTCATCAGTTGCTTGGAGCTCCTTAATACGGTCCACTAAGGTTGGTCGTACCTTGAATCTAGCCAACAACACACCATACTCATCATTGGCCAACTTGACTCCAAGTGTACGGAGTCCTACTAGGCATGAGAGATAAGAATTCCCATGAGATAAAGAGGAAGAAGACTTATGGCTTAAAGCATCTACATCCACATTCACTTTACCTAGGGCGATAGTCAATTACTAGGTTATAGTCTTTGATTAACTCTAACCACCTCCTTTGTCTCAAGTTATGCTCCTTTGAGTGAGCAAATACTTAAAGACTCTTGTGGTCAGTGAAAATTCTGTATGTAGCTCCATATAAGTAATGCCGTCAAATCTTCAAAGCGAACACAATTGCAGTAAGCTATAGATCATGGGTGGGATAATTCAATTCTTGTTTCTTCAACTGTCGAGAAGTATAGGTGATGACTTTATTGTCTTGTATTAATACACATCCCAACTCTTGTTTGCTAACATCACTATAAACTACATAGTTGCCACAGCCAGTGGGAAGAGCAAGTATTGGAGCGGATATGAGTCTTTTCTTGAGTTCTTAAAAACTATACTTATACTTATCACTCCATTCAAATTTAACTCCCTTCTGCGTCAAACTTGACAATGGAACTGTAACTTGGGAGAACCCTTATACAAATCTTCGGTAATAGCCGGCCAGTCTAAGGAAACTTCTTACCTTGGTGACATTCTTGGATTGTTCCATCTCATAATTGCCTCTACTTTCTTCAGGTCAACAAATATCCCATCTCCAGATACAATATGCCCTAAGAAGCCGATCTTCTTTAGCCAAAATTCACACTTGGATAACTTGGTGTATACTACTTCTCTTGGAGAGTTTGCAACCCAATCTAAAGGTGCTCTAAATGTTCTTTCTCATTCTTGGAGTACACTAAGATATTGTTAATGGAAACTAAGATATTATTCATTTCACAAATAAATTTATAAAATCAATTTCCCATTCATATCAACATAGCCATCCACTCTCCTCTTGGGAGGGTATTTACTCCCAATTCCACAATCCAATCTAATGAAAGCCTTCTCAAGTTCCAATTGGCTTTCCAAACCAATAATCATAAATTCAATGTCAATTCATGATTATTTCTAGGGTTTATGAATTTTCCCTAATGTACCACAAACCCTAATTTCTCAAATTCATGGATATAGGTTCCATTTCCACCATCCATATGTCATTTATATCTATAAAAAATGTTTCACTTATAATTTTCCCCAATTTTTATCATTCACAAACCCTAGGGTTTGATCTCCAATAAAATTTCCCCAAATCTCAATAATAAGTTTCAATCTACTAATAAGGAAATAAATCCAAGTGTAGGGAGAGAAAATTTACCTAATTTGTGAGTTTGGATCGTGCCTTGGGTGTCAGGTTTTAAAAACCCTAGCTTTTCCTATTCGTATAGAAAACCCTAAACTTTTTCCCAAATCTTCCTTTTCATAAATTTGATTGGGGTTTTAGAAAGATTAACAAAGAAATCTTGTAGGGGTGTGATTGATTTTAATGGAGCGATTTAATGAGAGATTGAATGAGTGAGACAGAGAGGTAGGTGAGCGAGAGAGAACTGGGTGTTCGAGAGAGAAAATGAGATGGAATAAATGAATGTGCCCTTTCCTTTTCTATTAATTGTAGAGCTAAAATTACCATCTTATCCCTTTTGAATATTTTTTAGGTTTTATTGTGTTTTGAGGGCATTTTGGTCATTTCATAGCTTTATCAGGTGCATAAGTTGATTCACAGGTCCTACAAATCGATTCATGCGTGTGGGTGCTTAAGGGGTCAAATCGATTTGCAATCTAAGCAAATCAACTCACAATTGCCTCACCGAATAGACTCACCCCCTTCCGAAATTGATTTGCCTAACTCAAGCCTTAGAAATGTGCTAGGCGAATCGATTTGTCCACGAGCACAAATCGACTTGTCTTGCCAAAGCCTGAGAAACCATGCCGCAGTCTCACCAAATCGATTCATCTCATTTTGCAAATCGATTTGGCTCAGCCCCTTTCTCTTACAAATTGATTTCCTCCCTCAATTTTTTTTTTTTCACACAAATTGATTCATCTTCTTGCCTAAATCGATTTATCACATTCAACCCTCAGGTCTTCTTTTTATATACTAACTAAATCGATTTGCTTCATTTACAAATCGATTTGCTGCCCTTTATTCCTTCCCCAAATTGACTTGCCACTTGCATGAATTGATTTGTCAAACACAAACCTCATAACCTCCTTCTGTACATTAGCCAAATCGATTCATCTCCTTTTGTGAGTCGATTTGGCCCTCTTAATTCCACAACCAAGTCGATTTACTTCCATTTCCAAATCGACTTGTCACATTTTTTATTTCACATAAATCGACTTGCCCTCTTCTTTTTCTCACACAAATCGATCTCTCTTCCACACCTTAATTCACTCACACCTTCTTTCCCTCTCACATGAATTGATTCATCTCATTTCCATATCAATTCATCACTCACATTTTCCATTCAACTTACCATTGCATGAATCGACTTAACCTTTGAGCTCATGTTTGTCCAAAAAGTTTTATACCACTAGGCTATTCCACACATTCAATATATTATAACTAAATTAATTACAAGTCTTTTTCTAGTTTCAAAAAGGAACAAAAATTGAAAATTGCAAATTCTTACCTTGAATTTCAAATGTTACACCCCAAGTCCAAAAATCAATTTCAGTCTGATTTCTCTCTATATTTTACAATAAATTAATAAAATAGAAAAAATTTTCTAATACCGAACTTTTAGTGTTACAGTTCGAGTCATAAGGAGCCAGATCTGTAGAGTCAGGCCCACCTCTAACAACTTCTATTCACCACGTCCACAACCAGAGAAGGTTGTTGGGTTTGGATCTCATTCAGTAGCATCACCATGTCCACAACCAGGTTGAAGACCTTTGGCTTACTGTCAACCCCCACCAAGATTCCTTTCTTGTTATTTTTGGAGATGCTCTGGATGTTTCCTATTAAGATATAAAATAATACTTTCGAGTGTTAAAATGTAAAATTATATATATATATATTACACTTTGGATTTTTGGAATTGCATTTTAAATTTAAGATTGTGTTTATTAGTTCCCACAGAAATAGCACCACGAAGGGCGCATTCGAGACCGCCGTGTGGGATCTTAGATGGGTTTAAAGAAGGATTTGTCACTATAAATTGTGTGAAGAAGATCTATTTTAATCTTGTATGAACATTTTTTTTTTAATGAAACAACAAAGGATTAACCTGTGAAATCTTTAATTTCCTCCTAACTACAAAGATTCAAGCAAAATTCATTTGTAAATTGTGAAAATATATATATTTTAATTACAAGAAAGTAAAAATAAATAAATAAATAAATAAATAAAGATGCAAGAATAGATAGAAAAATTCCAAAATTCTAAATTAATAAAGCAAGGTGTTTTTATTATCTTATAAGCTCCATACTTCTGTCATGTGTGGGCTTCTTATAATATCAAAATATAAATCAATTAAATAAAAAGGTTATTCTAATAGCATGTGAAACAAGTGACTATTCTATCCGCTTAATTAATAGAAGAAGATATAATAATAATAATAATAATAATAATAATAATAATAATAATAATAATAATAATATCACTATCAAAAAACACGATTTTAATGACGAAAATTTTATAAAAATTTGTTGTTAAATTGTCTAGCCATGGATTTATTTCCATCGCTGAATACGTGTCGCAAACATTTAGCGACAAAATTCAAATATTCGTGGTCAAATTAGCAACGAATAAAATTATTATCGCTAAATTCATGATTAAATTTAGCGATGAATTTTCAAATCCGTGGCTAAATTCAACGACAAATCTGAAAATTTAGCCACAAAAATAGTATGATTTAATGATGAATTTAGTGAGAAATTTAAAAATTATTCATGAATTTGAAAATTTAGCCTAAAAATGCACATTTTTGTATTAATTTTCAAATTTTTTCCAATCTAACCAACATAAGTATCAAATTTAATCACGAATATACATCCAATAAATATCAAAATTTTCCCTGTCCAACAAACATAATAATCAAATTTCAAATATCTTATCAAAATCAATAAATTTCATATTGTTTATGAATGTTTGAACATCCAAAAAGTGTCAATAGAAACAACATCAAACAAGCATTAAGTATCTAGTATCTAACAAATATCCTCCAACAATTAGCATAAATATTCAATATCCTACAATAAACATATAGTATCAATAATTACACATCTATATCGATCATCATCATGGTGGTCATCACTAGTGGGTAGAAAAGGGGGAGTCTCACTCAGTGGGGGGATAAACTGACTCGCATATAATTTGAGATGCTGGAAGATGAGCCGTTGTGTTGACTCAAAAGATTTGTACCATTGCTTGAACTCTCTGATTGTTTTGTCTTTCTATGCAAGTTGCTCTCCGAGGTACCCCAATTTTTCATTCAGTTGCACTACTTGTGTCCTTGAAGCAGCCGCAATGAAGAAAGATGGGCCAAGTTAAGCAGTCGAAGGTTGGGCAATATTTCTTCATAATGAGGTTGAACACTCAGTAAGACATTAATATTTAAGAATCAATTGTGAAATCTCTTTGAGATAAATATGTATACAATCATGCATATGCTAAAATAAATGATGCATGGCCAAATTAGGTAATTGAGTTCAGCATACCAATTTCTAAGACTTTCTTCCGGTTCATTCCTTCCATCTTGTGCTGCAGCAGTTTCTTCTAGAGTCGAGGCCTCTGTTCCTTAGACTATGAATCAAGTAGCATGAATGACATCCTCTTAACAATGACCTGCAAAATACTGAGCAAGAAATGACAGATTGCATTTTTGACTTGGTAGGGAAATGTAATTCAGTAAGCTTAGTTAAGTACCTCCTATGATTCTTCAATTAGGTAGCAGTCCCGAGGTATATAAATGCCATTGTTCATTCTTCTAAAATTAGGCTCTGCAGAAAAACAGATTAATGTCATATCTGATATGCTAGTTACTGATTTGAGCTTAGAGTTGTTAAACAACATGATAACCTTGTTTGAGGTGCGCTAACTCCTTGCACAATTTTTTTGATCGGTGAAAATTTTTCCATCTTTTGATTAATCTGATAGAATTAACAATCTGAAATTGTTACACCACTCGAAAACAAAGGCATATATGAACATTGTTACAGCTAGTGGAAACAATGCCAGGATATGAATGCACAAAAGACTAAGCAAACCTGAGGCAGGAGTAGAATTTGGTGACGATTTTGATTTTAAGAATTATATACAATTCACAACGAGAGTTCACTATCAAATTTTGGTCTTAATCACGTTTAATGACTGTGTGTCAATAGTTCTGCAATGGATGGATAACAAAATACTAGCACGAACCTACTTCGATCCAGCGTCAACCTAAAGAACAAGCATCCCTAGCAAAAAACTGAAGACACAAGTGCAATGTTATTCTGAGAAAGGTTTAGCACAAATGCAAGTTGGACCATGACCTATTATTGGGTACGGATTGTTTGTAATGTCCATTTTACTAGAGAAGATTCTGGTTTTATCAACAGAAATTATGTTTTATACGTTTCAACAGAAATTATGTTTTACATATTTGATAAATGATTTAGAATGTGAAAATCCCTTTTGGTACGTTCTAAAATATCTTTTCTCGATAAACAAGAATCGTTGTCGTGTGCTCATGGTTCATACCCATGCTTCAAATGTAAATAAATAGCATTGGGCACAAATGAGGCTTCAGTGGTTTTGTTTATGCCTAATGGTTGTCTGGTTAAATTTTGCGAGTTGAAACTTCCATGCAACCATCTGAAGTAGTCATCAAACCATTTAAACTCTAACCTGTGCATAACCCACCCCGATATTGCTGAGATTATCAAGAACGTTGCCTGAAGAAAGTAAAGTAATAGCTCCTCCTGTTCCAGCTGGTGACTGGAGAATTTCCCTTGGTGATTTCATCAAAATCTATTGTCTTTCTTTTTCTTCCGATGAACTGCAAACAACTAGCAACTTTCTCCATTACAGCGGATGGCATTAGCTAGCAGTAACACTTACAGCAATTGTAATAACTCCCTCTTTGCCAACTTTCTCCATTGCCTTTGCAATCAACTCACCAATTTCTCTCTCACCATTGGCTGATATTGTTCCGACCTATCAAGTTACTACTATATTAGTTAACGATCACTAAAAACTCAAGCCCTTTACTTTTTACAATGCCTAAAATTGAAGAACTTAATCTAACTATTACAATGACTAAAATTTTTATATCAGACCTGAGCCATTTCTTCGGAAGTGCTGATCATTCATGCCCAACTCTTCAAATTTGTTACAACAACATCAACAGCCATTGTGATACCACGTCTTAGGTCCATTGCATTCACACTGTCTGCAATCGACTTGCATCCTTCAGTGAAAATTACCTTTATGAGGAGAGTGGCGCAAGTGGTACCTATAAAACCATCAATAAGGATTTCTAGGCATTGTCATCATCAACCAATAACACTATATGTAAAATCTGTATTGGGCATATGGTAACTGACCATCTCCGGCTCCATCATTGGTTGCATTTGCAACCTGTTTAACAAGGCCTGCACAACATTTTTCACTCTATCCTTGAACTCAATACTCTTTGCAACGGTTACACCATCTTTGGCCACTTTTGGGGCACCATAACATTGCTCAATTATCATCTTACGACCCTTCACACATCAAACACCATTGAACAATAAATACCCGTATGTACAGAAAAAGTCGAACTATGAAAAGACTTATCCTTAACTAGGAAGTAGAAGATAGTTGAGATAACATAGTACTTTCAACCAATCAATCTATGCCAACTCGGATTTAGCATGACAATATTGAACAATCACAATCCACATGATTCATAACCAAGTAAAGAGTAGTAGATAAATTAAACATTTGGTCTGCAATGTTGTAAAATGTAAGAACCTTAGGACCCATGGTGACTCTGACAGCATTAGCGAGCTCTTCAACACCTTTCATCAATGCATAGTCATGGTATTTATACCTTTCATTATTAGACTATAAGCTTCTAAAATTAAAATCATACTCTTAAGATGCAGGGAAAAATACCCATAGTGACATAAAAAGGTATAATGAAACAGAGTTTACTGGCCTAAAAAGGTTGGAAAAATGTTCCTGTAACATCAACCTCGATAAACTCTTAGGTCTAAATGTCACGCCTCGACTCTCCTGTCGAACACGTAACAACTGCTGTATTATCTCGACATACGGGCATACCCTCCGAATATACCTGGATACTGCAAGACATTCCAATTGTACAATAAATCTTCCAAAATATAAAACCCATCAAAATAAGAAATCATATAAACAATATAGATGCAAGGGACCCATCCGCTTCATCCCTGTACATATAAGCATACATCAGCACACATTTGGGGAGGGGTTCCTGTACATGCATGCATACAGTGTGACCATCCCAACCAATCTAGAGTTCTCAAGCATTTTATGGGATTTACAAAACAAGCTATAAATCCATAAATCTAAGGGAAATATTCCAAATGTCCCATTTCAAAAATAAATATCTTTTAAACATGAGTTTACACAAAATAATGAAATCTCAAATCATAGCTATTGGATTTTATCAATACTTGCTCGAAAACTTAAACCAGTATCAATAAAATCCACACGGTATGAGATATACAGAACTTCCTTTCTATGGTCCAATGACCTACAAACTCTCAAAATAAATACATAATCCATATCTACCAAATTCTAACAAAATAAACCTTCAATCAGCACTAGTAGGCGTCGTCCCTCTATACTTCCTCTGAAAAATATAAAGGAGAGGGGGTGAATATTTCAAAATATCCAGTCAGTGGAGTGTAATGGTATGTAGTATATAAATGAGAGGTGAGGGTGGTGATACCAAATACATGTATCAAATATAATTTAATGCAATAAAGAAATTCATTCATATAAAATCATTCATATCAAACCACCATGACTCATATAATCAAGTCAAATAATCTAATTTCATTTTTTCACAATTTTGGGGTGTGCTGAAATCATTATCCTACCAATAGCCATTGGCAGGACCCGCCAAGGTTTTTTTTTTTCACATTTTTATAAAATCTCATTTTTCCTTGGTGTTAGCCCGAAACTCTGTGTGGTACTACCACGTTATCCAGTGGCCTGTGGATGCTCTCCAACCCACCTCCCCCAAGCCAATTTAACCAGCCTTAACCACGCCACTCCGATGGCCCGATCCGTGGCAAGACTTAGACTATAGTCATTTTATCCAGCACCACTTTTTCAAAGTTCTGTTCGCAAATCAAATCATGCTCAAATTTGTAATAGAACAACATTTAACAATTCACATGAACATTTATTTGTAACATAGAGCAAACGAATCAATATTCAACTCACAAGTCATGGATTTGTCACAAAATTTATTTCAGACCCACCACAATCACAAAACATTATAAATTCATTTCAAAAATCAATTTGCAAAACATATTAAAATCATTTGCTCATTCATACGATACATAACCATCAACTCACCTCTAGGGAGGATATTCACTCCATATTTCTACAATTACTCCAAAATGACTCCTTTCGAGTCTCCAAAAGGTTAACTTAGACCAATCATCACAATTTATCATCAAATAAAATTTCATTAAAGGGTTTTCAAATTTCCTCTCAATTTAATATAACCTTAATTTACATATTCACATTTCTAGATTCTCATTTAATCTATCTAGGATTATTTGCCTCATCAATGATTTTAATTCCCAATATTCCTCATTTTTCCCAATTTTTTTCCCGAATTTACATAACCCTAATTTAATTTTTCATGCACATTTCAATCAAACTTCTGGGAAAACTATTCTAATCAACCCAACAAAATTCTATTATCATCTAACATGTTTCTTTCATATTAGATAGTCTAATTCATGTAAAATTCTAGACTTAACCTTAATAACTATATACAGAATTTCAGGAAAATGCATTTCCTTCAAATTTAACATATATTTTCAGGATATATATATATATATATACACGTATTCTCAACCTAAATTCAACAAAAATTAGTTTCGAATATTGAAGAGATTAGAAATTCCCTCTCCTAGGGTTTCACAGTTCGCAGCCCTATAGCCCGTGAGCCTTCAGTTCAATCCAAAACCTACAGTGCTTCCAAATTGAAGCAAATTCTATTAGTTAGGCTAAATCACCGAGAGAATCAAACCCTGGAGTTATTGTCAGAATTTGGCCCTTACCTGCGCAGTGAAGAGAGTGCAGGTTTGGCCTAGGGTTTTCGAAAGAGTGTTATCACGATAGAGAGTAGTGAAGGTTGTAGAGAGGCTCTTGGCAGAGAGAGCAACGTTGCACGTGTCACACCCCAACCCGCAGGTCGAGCACGCGAACAGACCACCGCGACTCCTCGAGGCACGGGTATGCCCTACTCGCACATCGAGGTGACGCAAGGCTAATACTATGACCCTACTCGATATGATTAAGTTAAAATCATACAGCGGAAGATTTTTTTTTTTAAAAAGATAGTTTTTAATAAAAATTTTCTTTAAAACATTTGCCTCCAATTTACATATAATATTTATATGCATGGTCCAATCGTAAACAAAGATGGGTATGATCACTTACCCGATAGCGTCTCTTAGTAAAATTCGTGGGATAGTACCTCAATGTATGTCAAGTACAGTATAAGCTGAAAATATTAATATAAGGGGTGAGTATAATTCACATACTCAGTGAGTGAGGTGCAATGACTATATAATGACAATAAATGAATTTGTGAGAGTGACAAGTCAAAATATCATTTCAAATTCATATTTCATTCATTTGCAAATATATCGTGTAATTCAAAATAATATGCATCCTTATCATTAAATCATACATCAATGGGGTGTCAAAAATGTATTCTACCCATAGTTTGGCCTAAGTAGGGTAAAATCCACCAAGGAGTCACCACAATATCATAAGAATAAAACACACATATCTTTCCCCCTTCCCTTGGTGTTGACATGGTCCTCACGGGTGCTCGTCTATTGGATCCGTTGCCCAGAGATAGGGGACTCAAACCCCTGCTCCCGTGTTACCCCACCACGTCACCCCGTCGGGTAAATGCTCAATACCGTGATAGTGAGTGCGTTATAACCACTATACACCATTTCATAATCATACACTTGTGCCATAAATCATCATTTATAAATTTTTACTCGTAAAACAAGGCACTATCAGATAATCATAACATCAGGATGCAATTCGTCACAAACATCATTTCAAGACATGCCACAAACACCAAAACATTTCTAAATCATATTTCAAAAATTCATTTATAAAAATCATGATCAAAATATTTTCCATTCAAAGTCAAAATAGTCATCCCACTTACCTCAACCGGGGAGGGTACGTAACTCCCCTTAAATATCCTCGTTTCTCGAACGAGTCACCCCTCGAACCCTAAGCCTAAGTTAAATAATATTATTTATTAATTCAATATTATATAGTTGGATTACAACATGAATATAAAAATGGCCTCTTTCATGAGATTAAATTTCTATTTTCATGCTTAGAGAAATTTCTACAAACATATAACGCGCAGGTTTAATAAAATCATGATATCTTCAAACATATTAATCAGATTTAAATGATTTAAATTTTATATTAAAGCTAAGACATATATCTCCAACTTTTATGTTCAGGTCATCTTCAAATTCTGAATACACGAATTTATAAAAAAAATTATCACATTTCATGCCAAGTTCTTAAAACCAATTCTGTACAGTTTTGGGAGAAATTTCATATCTCCCAGTATACTTCTCCAATTTAAGTTATTCTTGTCTCATATTGAAGATAAGACATAGATCTAAAATGTTCTTGTTTTGACCATGCTTAGATTCTAAATGTATAATTTTATAAAATTAAGTTTTCTTCTCAGTTTCAGTTTTTAAAACTACTTCTGTACAATTTTAGTAAAATCATTATAACTTTCTATATACAACTCCGATTCAAGTGATCATTATCTCAAATTAAAGATAAGACAGAGATCTAAAACTTTTATCTCTAACATTTCTCCAAATTATGAACAAAAAATATCTCAAAAATTCATACAAATTACTAGTCGTACATAAGACATGAAACAGAATTTGTGAAACATACTAAATTTCAAAAAATCACCAAAAATCGATTTCTTCATGAAATGCCTCACATGATATACCATTTTAAAGTTTAGGAAGTATAGTATATAGATAAAAAAATATCTTAGATTTTTGAATTCTACAGAATGAGATATCCTAAAAAAACTATACAAGACTCAATCTAAAAATCAATATCTAGCATGCTAGTATGGATACCAAAGTAACTACTCATATAATAATTTAATCTTAGCATAAATTAGAATATATTACCTCCTTTGTAAGATCTCTTGCTAACAATATATATCACCACTCCCTTTGAATCTTTGAATTTTTATCACCTTAGAAAAAAAAATCAAATCACAATAAACATAAATTCCTATATAATACTTCTATACTTCTAATTGAAATTCAAGAATTCCCAAAAATGTTCTTACCTCTTTGGCTCCATGGTTGAACTCAAAATAGATATAGAACCCTCACAATTTCGTCCAAGGTGAGTTTGAATGAAGAAAATAGGCCAAACTCTTCTTAAACAAGTTCTTTTATAAACTTAGCCAAATATCCTTAACTATTGGATTATTCTATGCATTATCTTGACCTTTCACTTGTCCTAGCACTTAAACCATGCAATTGTTGATTCAAACAACCTCCATGCACTCCACCAAGTGTCTTTGGACGTCCATATCAAGGGGAGGAGGTGTCACAAACTAGAACAAGCTATTCTAGTTAGTTTTCATGCAAAAATTTCTATCCAATAAGTTTTCATGCATAAATCTCTATCTAATGAACTTTTTTGAATGTAGAAAATCCTATGTGGCCACTAACCAACTTTGCTTCCTTCTTGACCAATCATTTGGCTCCAATTGTCCATCCTTGAGTGGTTTGCAACTTAGTCCCTTAACTTTTCTTAATTGCATTTAAACCCCTAAATTTTAACAATTTACATTTTTGGTCCTTATGAAATTTTGTTTGAAATTTCTTAAATATGTGAAATTTCATTTAAATATCTTTATTTAAGTGTGTGGGTCTTCTCTTAACTATTTTTGACTTCTTTAGGCCTTGCCGGCACTTTCCGAGAAGTTTTTCGTCCTACCGATAAAATTTTCGGTTTTAGCGATTTTAATGTGAAATCTCAAAATAAATAAATAGATAATTAAATAGATGTCTCGAAAGGATGTTTATATATTTAGAAACATGAGGAGTAGTACATGATATACAGTCACCGAAAATCGGTGTTACAGCACGCAAGTGAGGAAGAGGGAGACAGAGGAGGCTATCGCACGTGGGAAAAAGAGAGAGAGAGAGAGAGACAGACGAACGGCCGCGAGGGTTGGTGGTGGTGGTCGGAGGAAAACGCAGCCGTGAGAGGTAGAGAGGGAGAATGTGGCAGAGAAGAACAGAGCGAGAGTCAGAGAAACAGTGGGAATTCGGGAGAGAGAGAGAGAGAGAAACAAAAGAGAGAGAGAGAGATATGCGGTTGTCTAGACAATGGCAGTGGTTGGAGGAACCACCAGTGAGATGCAGAGGGTGGCAGGAGAGAAGGAAGAGCGCGGCTGTGTGCGGTGGAGGGAGAGAGACAGAGAAAGATTTGGGAAAGAGAGCGAGAGAGACAAAGAGAGGGAGTGAATTAAGGTTTCAATCCCTAATTCACTATAAGGGGGACGCAGCGTCTCCTCCACTCTTTTTTATTATTATTATTATTATTTTATTTTTTTCATAAATAAATAAATATATATAGTCATATATATTTATACCCACATTTAATTAAAACTCTAAATTTATCATCAAAATAGAATGTACTTCGAATCGGAAACACGGATATTTTAAATATGCCTAAAATTCTAATTTAATACCCCAAAATTGAAAATCAATAAAATTTAAAATTAAGATATTTACAAATTTCGTCCTCAAAATTTCAAAATACGATTTATACATCAAATAGTTGCGGATGTTGTTTTCGCATTGATTCTTCAATCTCCCAAGTCTGTTCTTCCATTTGATTTTTTTCTCCACAACACTTTAACCATAGGAATCTGTCTATTTCTCAACTTTTTGAGCTGCCGATCTAGTATTTGCACGGGCTATACTTTGAAACTCAGATCTGGGTTCAACTCTATCAGAGGAGTTTCAATTACATGAGAAAGATCCGGTAAATACTTCTTATGATATGTTAGGATCGACATGCTTTAACTTCAGAATCAATAACTAAGCTATCAAGACTCCAAAACTATGAAAATTCCTTAAATTATCTTTCAAAAGAAACCCTAAATAAGAAATAGCCACTACCACGTCATGCCCATATCAATTGCAGATCCAAAGGTAGAGAAACACAATTTATAAGGTACCAGAATGAAAGATATAAGAGAAAAAGATAATAGAAAATCACATTTGTCCCTACTTCAAAGATTAATTACATGAATTATGAGTGTAACCAAAATACATATATTCCTCGAGATAATAATAGCTAAAACTCAATAATCCCCATCAAGATGGTGCATATGACAGCCACAGTTCTAAGACTTAGTGTGAGAGGTATACAAATCGATATATCATCAAACTTGGGTATGATAAAATGTAGATCAACCTCAATATGACCCAGACTAAGTGTAGAAACTTAATCCATAGACAATATTAGATCGCTTCCAAGTTTTAAATCTCAAATCCCTAGTTAGATAACTTTTTAATCAAGGTACTTCTATCATGATCATTCTCAATCAACCTTAGTATCATGCAATACACCAATATTCTATCAAAATCAAATCAAGCATATATAACTTTATATCACCCAGTGTTTGCATTAATGCCCCCAAATTATCAAAGTAATAACCACTTCTAGTGCCTCTTATATTTATCACTATTACACTCTAGACATTACAATCTTCTCATCTGCATACAGTGCTTTCAATACAACTTTCCTATTTGAACTAAATTTCAAGAAAATACTAAATGATAACAATTTCCATGTCTCATTTTATACAGAATCTTGTACTAGTTCTATATCTATGGGTGGTATGCTTATCTATAAACCACATACATGCTGTAATACATTTGGCATTAAATAGAGGGGAAGACATCAATAAAATAAACCAAAATTTCATTTTCACCCCTAACATTTCCAACCTGTTGAAATATATCCACATTAATCATCTTAATTTAGCCATATGCAATCATAGTAGGACATCTGTATAACTCTCCATCTACTTTTGAACCTATTGTTTAGTACCTCTTTAGTTTTCCCAATTCTCTAATGATGTTATATGCTTAAGGACTAATAATTCCTCAATGGGAGATTTAGTAGTATCGAAATCAAGGTATACATAATTTTGCTCATAGTTTTGTACATTACAATCTTTTATATCACGATACTTTTCCATATGGAATTTCATTCTTCTATCACATGTGCCTAGCTTCAAGTTTACTTTCTTTGTAGTAATCATCACTCACCAATTCACTAGTTATTTCATCCTTTGTAGTAAAAACAAATTTATTAAACTTCAAAGAAAATATTATTATTTTGGGTGTAAAGTATAATCACATAAGAAATCAACACTTTAAACATCAACTCAATTATGTACCTTACATCCTGAAAATAATATCGAATCAATTCATTTGGAGATGTTTGTATGTTAGAGAAATAAATTGTTTTTACAACAAATTCTTCATTCTTTAAGTTGTAATTTTGCATCTTTTTACAAAAAGATCTCTCCGACCATGATAATGCTACTCCTCTCATATCAATAATTTAAAGTAACCTTATCCTCACAATACGAATATCCCTTCAAAGAATCATAATCATTGGTTATAGACGATTAAAAGGAACTTTCTAGCAATTCCTATCAATATCATTTCTGTCTACTCTTACCAACTTCTAACTCATTCTGCCAAATGTACCAAATTCACATCCCATACAATATTGTTCAAACAATCTTGAATTCATATAGTATTTAAAATAGCTAATACTTGAATTGATAATACTTATTGATAGTCTTATAACATTACTATCTAAAGAGAAATACACTAATTTCCATAATAAATATACTTTTCATACCCTCATTCCCTCTTTTTTTTTTATACTAAGAACTTCTAACCTCTTTAGCATTGTTTGAAGATGACATTCAAAAATAGAAAAGGATTATATTACCATGAGAGGAAACATATAATGCTTGTAACTTTCGAATAGAATGTGTAAATAAAATGAGTACAAAGGCCCTACCTTTTACCTAAGACTCACCTTCTGATAAATAAGTATCATAAGCAAGTACTTTAAATATCCAACCTATGAAACATCCATCTGATCAAGGATGGTACTCTTCTTTACCCTAATATTTCCAGAAGTTTCTTTATCCAACTTTCAGAGACTCTTTGAATTTATGATGTACTTGAAATCCTCCATCTTCGATTTCTCTCTAACAATCACTACTACCTTTTTAAGACCTCTATCCATAACATCTCGGACAAATAGAATACATACATGTCATATGTGTCTAAGAGCATCGGCAAGCAACATGACATAATTGCAAGTGCATTTGCTAATTTTACCTCCAACTAAATTTACACCCTTTCTAATCAAGTTGTAGTCTTGGACCACAGAATTGGCTAACCTCGCCAGATAATATAAAGGCCAGAGAAATACAATGAGTTCTAAGATAATGTTACCATTAGGGCTTTGATCAATGGTCATAATAAGTAAGAGAGATAGAGAGAATTTCAAATTCTAGTGGCATCTAATTTACCATCAATATTTAGACTCTTACTTTCTTTTAGTCCCTATAGGACCGATTTGGAAACTTTAAGAAATTCTCCTCAATAGGAGGGGTAATCTTACCTCTCACATTCTTCCAATGGAGTAACATCCAAAAATCCTTTACCAAGAGAGGTCAAGAATTGATTAAAGTGCTTAACAAACTCCATATTTATAAATGAGTTATTAGGCCCCATGAAAATTAACACCCGTGCATTAACTCAAAAATACTCATCATACCTAATAAGATAAACCATGAAAACATTTATCAAGCCTTAACATCTACTTACAATTACAATCTTTCAAGAGTATTTTACCCTATATCATAATCATAAGCAATTTCATATTGTCGTGCCTATTAAACAAGTATGTCAAACTTCTAGCGTCAAGATATTGATTCAAAGGAATTTCTACAAGGATACTCATCATTTAATCAAATAAGCTAAGGAAGGTTTTCAATCACAATTGAGAAACTATTCATAAAGCAATACATCACTCGGGTTGTGGGGGTAGAGTGGAAAATATAACATTCGAGTTTCTTATTCTTCATCTGGGAAGTAAATCTCTACAGTGAGGGTCTAAACTTAACAATTAAAATAGAATCTAACCCAAGTACTTAATCCCCTAAAAATAAAAATTAAAACTAGTCCATAAGGATCCATGGAAAGTTCTGTATAATTCTTAAAAGTAAATCTTTAAAATCGAGATTTTCAAAAGAAAAACGCTTTTAAAACCTTTGGGACATTTGGAAGTAGTTCAAACATTTAAATATTTAAAATCGTGAGCCTATGCTCTGATACCAATAGAATTGTCATGTCCCAACCCTCCCGTCGAGCACATAACAATCTTCACGTTATCTCGACATACGGGCATGACCTCCCCATATACCAGGATAGTATAAGGCATTCCAATTGTATAATAAATTTTCTAAAACATAAATCTCATCAAAATAGGAAATCATATAAACAATAAACATGCAAGGGACTCATCCGGTTCATCCTTATTCATACAAGCAACATCGGCACACATTTGGGGAGGGTTCATATACATGCATACATGCAGTGTGGCCATCTCAACCAATCCAGAGTTCTCAAGCATTTTATAGGGTTTACAAAACAAGTTATAAATCCAGAAATCTAAGGGAAATATTCCAAATATCCCATTTCAAAAATAAATATCTTTTAAACATGAGTTTACACAAAATAATAAAATCCCAAATTATAGTCATTGGATTTTATCAATACTTGCTCGAAAACTCAAACCAGTATCAGTAAAATCCACAGGGTATGAGATGTACAGAACTTCATTTCCATAATCCAATGACCTACAAACTCCCAAAATAAATACATAATCCATACCTACCCAATTCTAATAAAATAAATCTCCAATCAGCACTAGTAGGCGTCGTCTCTCAATACTTCCTCTGAAAAATATAAAGGAGAGAGGGTGAGTATTTTAAAATACCCAATAAGTGGAGTACAATGGTATGCAACATATAAATGAGGGGTGAGGGTGGTGATACCAAATACATGTATCAAATATAATTTAATGTAATAAAGAAATTCATTCATATAAAATCATTCATATTAAACCACCATGACTCATATAATCAAGTCAAACTGTTTAATTTCCTTTTTTCATAATTTTGGGGTGTGTCGAAATCATTATCCTACCAATGGCCGTTGGTAGGACTCGCCAAGGTTTTTTTTTTCACATTTTTATAAAATCCCTTTTTTCCTTGGTGTTAGCCCGAAACTCCGTGGGGTGCTACCATGTTATCTGGCAGCCTGTGGAGACTCTCCAACCCACCTCCCCCAAGCCAATTTAACCAGGCTTAACCACACTGCCCCGATGGCCTGGTCCGTGGTAAGACTTAGACTATAGTCATTTTATTCAGCACCACTTTTCTAAATTTCTATTTGCAAATCAAATCATGCTCAAATTTACAGTCTAACAACATTCAACAATTCACATAAGCATTCATTTGTATCATAGAGCAAACGAATCAATATTCAACTCACAAGTCATGAATTTGTCACAAAATTCATTTCAGACTCACCACAATCACAAAACATTATAAATTCATTTCAAAAATCAATTTGCAAAACATATTAAAATCATTTACTCATTCATACGATACATAACCATCCACTCACCTCTAAGGAGGGTATTCACACCATATTTCCATAATTACTTCAAAATGACTCCTTTCGAGTCTCCAAAAGGTTAACTTAGACCAATAATCACAATTTATCATCAAATAAAGTCTCGTTAAAGGGTTTTCAAATTTCCTCCTAATTTAATATAACCTTAATTTACACATTCACATTTCTAGATTCTTATTTCATCAATCTAGGATTATTTGCCTCACCAATGACTTTAATTCCCAATATTCCTCAATTTTTTCAATTTTTCTCCCAAATTTACATAACCCTAATTTAAATTTTCATGCACATTTCAATCAAAATTCTAGAAAAACTATTCTAATCAACCCAACAAAGTTCTATTATCATCTAACATGTTTCTTTCATATTAGACAGCCTAATTCATGTAAAATTGTAGACTTAATCTTAATAACTACATGCAGAATTTCAGAAAAATGCATTTCCTTCAAATTTAACATATATTTTCAGGATATATATATACACTTATTCTCAACCTAAATTCAACAAAAATTGGTTTCAAATATTGAAGGGATTAGAAATTCCCTCATCTAGGGTTTCACAGTTCGCAGCCCTATAGCCCGTGAGCCTTCAGTTCAGTCCAAAACCTACAGTGCTTCCAAGTCGAAGCAAATTCTATCAATTAGGCTAAATCACCGAGAGAATCAAACCCTGGATCTATTGTCAGAATTCGGCCCTTACTTGCGCAATGAAGACAGTGCAGGTTCGGGCTAAGATTTTCTAACAGAGTGCTATCACGGCAGAGAGCAGCGAGGTTACAACATTGCGCATAAGCGAGGAAGAGGGAGACAGAGGGGGCTATCATGTGAAAGAAAGAGAGAGAGATAGAGAGAGAGACGAATGGCCATGAGGGTTGGTAGCGGTGGTTGGAGGAAAACGCAGTCGTGGGAGGTAGAGAGAGAGACGGTAGAGATGGAGAACGTGGCGGAGAAGAACAGAGAGAGAGTCAGAGAAACAGAGGGAATTCGGGAGAGAGACAGAGAGAGAGAAATGAAAGATAGAGAGAGATGTGCAGTTGTTTAGGCAGTGGCGGTGGTCGGAGGAAACACCGGTGAGAGGCAGAGGGTGGCGGGAGAGAGGGAAGAGCGCGGCTGTGTGCGGCAGAGGGAGAGAGACAAAGAGAAAGATTCAGGAAAAAGAGCGAGGAGACGAAGAGAGGGAGTGAATTAGGGTTTCAATCCCTAATTCACTATAAGGGGGACGCAGTGTTTTGCCCCAAAATGCTGTTTCTCCTCCTCTCTTTTTGTTATTATTATTATTATTATTATTATTATTATTATTTTCTTTTTTTTTCATAAATAAATATATATATATTCATATATATTTATATCCACATTTAATTAAAACTCTAAATTTATCATCAAAATAGGATGTACTTCGAATCGGAAACACGAATGTTTTAAATTTGCCTAAAATTATAATTTAATACCCCAAAATCAAAAATCAATAAAATTTAAAATTAAGATATTTACAAAAATTTCTAGCACCGAATTTTCGGTATTACACTAAACGACACGAATAGATAGGCTCACAATCTCATAGAATGTAGAAATATTAGAAAATGGGGCGGGTCCACCCATGAGGGTAGACCTGCCCCTTCATTTTGCTTAAAATTCAAATGAGGGAGGGAATGGTTATGGAGAAACCACCCCCAACCTCCCTTTTAACAAATACCAACTTCCTTTTTTTTTTAATTTTCGAATAACCATCTCTCTCTCTCCTTTTGTGGATGTGAATGAGAAGAAAAAAATCATGGATGACTTCCATTTTTTACCAACATGATGAGAAAAAAGCCATTTTTGTCTATGAAAGAAAGTATAAAGAGAGGGCATGAAGTTTGTTGATCATTGTTTTCACCATGGCATTTGGATTGTAGAACATAGAAATTGATTTGATTTACATGATATCTTCTTGATCTAGAATATCCAATCGTCAAAAGAGATAAGTGATTCTAACCCAATTTAGATCCTAGAATTTTCGCATAAAAATATTTTATTGGTTTGTACGAAACGCATCATTGATATCAGAGTATGCATGAATTGTTTTCTACCTCATTTGGGAATTTAAAAAAATTAAAAATGTCATACATGACTTTAGAGGTTCATTGATGACAACTTGAAATTGGATAAACGACAATTTAACACAGTAGCACACCTATGATATGTAGATCTAACCTGAAAAATTTTACATGCAATAGATGAATATATTTAGAGATATTATAAACCCTAACCGAAATTTAATGTACTCATAATTTTCAAAATACTGTGTTTCATGATATAAAATTTATATAGTTAGATTTGTCTTGAAAAATACTTTTCAACCATATAAAGATTGCAAAAAAATGGTTAAAAATTGAGAGATAAATGGCCTATTGAAATTTCGTTTGAAAACCCAAAAAAAAGAAATGTAGAAGAAAATGAACAATAAATAGCCATTCCCACTCTCGGTATAAAGTGAACTCCACCTCCCATTATAGAGAAGTTCGATTGCAAATCCGAGACCACCATTAAATTCCTAGACATTAAAAATGGGGGGTGTCCAAATTTTGGTATCGGGAAAAGCTGGGAAGGCGGTGCGGCCACTATTAGCGTTGAAAGCCATTTTCTTTATTTTGTAATAAATAGGTCTGGCGACACGTGAGGGTGCGTGAATGATTATTTCTAGTCCCAATTTTTACCAAAATAAATTTTTTTATTTATTTTGATTTTTCAATGATTTATAATTTATTTTTCAGAGGTGAAAAATATTTTAATTGATTATTAAATCAATAAACAGTTAGAAAATTATAAAAAATAATTTTTCAGTCTAAAAATTTTGAAAAATTTTATATGAGTTTGAAAAATCATTTTGGATTTTTTTTTGGTGAATTTTAATATATTTTTTGGAATTGAAATTATTATTTATTGATTTATAATCAATAAATTATTACGAAATTACAGAAAAATCATTTTTCGGTCTAGAAAATTTTGAAAAATTTTCTACATGTTATGAAATTATTTTATTAATTTTGGCTATTTGAATGTAATTTGTTTACACACATTTGATTTTATGCTTATTTTTTATGTTTGAAAAATTTGTCTTTTCAACTTAAAAATTAATTAGAATTTGAGCATATTGTTGAAAAAAATGCCTTTGGGATTCATTATAATATTATAATTGGCTGCGTACCTAACCTAATATTGTTCTCATTTTCAAGATAATGGTGATATTCGAACGCAATATTGGAGCTCTCCACGGGGAGAGCTAGAGCATTAAAAAGTTCAAATGGATTGCGAAGTCGGGTCAAATATTGTTCCATAAGGACTCAACTCAAAGCATAACATCTAGAACTTCTTGAATTATGTCATTCTTTTTGGGAGAATGACAGATATATTTTAAGACATTCTATACTTCGTTATTGGGCTAGAGTACTTGATGAGATGATTGCCAAGAGAGAGAGTATGATTCTTAACAATGTGAGGTCTCATATTAATAGAAATGTGAAGGGTCAAGAATCTAGAGATCTAAAATAAAGAAAAACTATCCCATAGCATAGATAGTACTACCTCACGTGCTATAAGGAGATTTTTTTCACCTAGGGATAAACAATCCAATGGGATGGTGGACTGATTACTCGAATGGTCATGTTATGAAATAACGAATTTACATATTTTTTATTTTGCATACTGTGATTGTCTGTTAGGACCATAATCATGTAGTGGAAAAACTTTTAAGTTTTTAGTACAAAGTTTCCATTGAGAATATGATTGACCATATTTATTTATTTTTTATATGATCATAAATGCAAAAGAAAATTAGGGTCTCTTGAAGAAAATTTGAATTAATAGAATTTAAGTAATTCTCATCCAAGATTAAAATATTATTTAAATATTTTGTGTATTTAAATAAAAAATTTTTATTGGTAGAATTTGAGTAATTCTCATCCAGAATTATGATATTATTTAAATATTCTGTGTATTTAAGTAGGAGATTTTAGGTTGAAAGAATTTGAGTAATTCTTCGCTAAAACTTATAGAATTTTGTAATTTTAAATTAAATTCATGATAATGATACATTAGGACCATAGATGATGATTGAGAATCAAGTGAACTTTTGATTCTATAACTGATGTTGACTTGTCATGGATGTTAATCTTTAAATACAAAATTACATGTATGATATGAGCATTAGTTCATGTGTCTATCTTTTTAGAAAACCCAAACCAAAGCATCAAAACCTATTATTAGGAACTTGAATTGAAGTGACAATTAAATGGTGACGATCATAAAATATGACATCATAAAATGTGAAATGTTTTGAAAGAACAAGGTGTCTTGGAAGACATCAAATATGTCATGTAATATCCTAGCGTGGGAACTAACCAAGTGTGGAAAAGGATAGACTCCACTACTCGAGTGATCCTAGTTAGCTCTATAATTAAAGACATAATGCCCGAGTGTAAGCAATATATGATTGCTTATGATATTTGGATGTACCTCAAAGAGAAATATAGAGGTACTAGTGACTCATCTTAGATAGTTAACCATAAAGTTTGATACCTA
Source organism: Dillenia turbinata (assembly GCA_037126225.1). Taxonomy (NCBI): domain Eukaryota; kingdom Viridiplantae; phylum Streptophyta; class Magnoliopsida; order Dilleniales; family Dilleniaceae; genus Dillenia; species Dillenia turbinata. The sequence goes on from JBAMMX010000013.1 coordinate 11,218,163, forward strand.
TAAAAGGCGAAATGATTACAATATCAAATGGCATTTAAGGGTCATGTTTAACATGATTAGAAGTGAAGTCAGCTAGTCATATTCTCTCCAATGAACAAAAAGTTCAAACCTTGATTCGATTCCTTCCCACCAATTGGGAGCACTTGAAAGTTAGATTGATTTACAATAACAGTGTGAAAACTTTCTCAAACAATGCTTGCCACGTTAAGATTAAGATGAGCGATTTTATACTAAAAGATCCATAACTGATACGTTCGTTATAGAATTTAAGTTTGAAGAGAGCTTCGGGCTTTAAGTGTGAGAGGAACTATAACAAAAACAAGAAAAGGAAAGGAGATTATAAACGGATCACAAAAGAACGACACTAGATATAAGCACAGATAGAGAAACATTTATGAATATTTCACTGATTGCTTTCTGGTAATAAATAGTATGTGGAGAACAATATAAGAGTGAATGTTAGAGAAGTTGGAACTTGTAAATTGGAGTTACGAAGTAGCCGAACTCTCATTCTGCATGTTGTTCTTTAGGTGTCAGAAATTTGACGAAACCATATCTGTTCTTGTTCTTTTGAAATTTGGCTGTATTTTGAACTTTTAGAGATAGAGTTGATTTATATTTGAATGACATATATATTGGTTTTGGACAGTTGGTAAATGGTTTTATCATTTTGCTAATGTTGATGATGTGACATGGTATGGTAGATTTGGTGACATTAGGGCAAGACATGATGAATCAACTGGTGAGAGCAGAACCATTAGGTTCACTAGCAAAAGTTGATTTACTAACGTGTGAACATTGTCTCCCTATCAAAATGACGAGAAAGTTATTTGGAAAAGTCATACAGGCTAAATTTCTATTACTTTTAGTCTATTGAGACATTCATGGTCTAATAAGTGTGAATGCTAGATATGGAATTTAATATTTCATTACATTTTTTAATGATTTCACGCATTAGACAATATCTATTTGATTTCTCACTAGTCTGAAGTATATGAATACTTTAGACATTATGTAAACAAGGTAGAGAGTCAGATGGATAGATGACGTGAATATCCATCAGATTAATTTAAAAATTTGAGTAATAAATAAGTCATAACCAGATATTTGACCATTTTTTATGCAACTCAGTAGAGTGGTGTTGTAGTGAAAAAGAATAGAGCATTGTTGGATATGACAAAATCCATGATGACACATGTTAACTTATCAATTTCCTTTTGGGAAGATGACTTGTTGATTACGACTTTTATTTTGAACAAAGTGTCTTCAAGTTTAGTACCAACGACATTATATAAACTTTAGATTGGTAAAAGGTCATGTCTAAGTGACCTCAGACCTTGGGGATTTACTATCTATATTTAAAATTTTTCTAATAAGTTTGGAAAATTAGATCCCTATTGAAGAATATTTTTATAAGATACTCAAACCAGTCTAAAAGTTAAATGTTCATTGGTGAACAAAATGATGGTACTGAAGCAGAAATTGAATCATTGAATGTCACTTTTTTAGAGATTGAATTTCCTAGCTGAAGTAACTTGAAGGATATAGAGCCTTTTATCTGAATTAGTTAATTCAGAAGGTGGCTTTGTCCATTGCAGATCGTTGGAATGATGTTGATTCCAGTGAGAGGGATTTAAATTCTAGCAATCCTTTTGAGTTACAAACTCAGAAAAGTGCTAGAAAAGTGGTGTCCAAGTGTCATTTTGAAGATTGTTAGGCACGTATTTATTGTTTCTCTGGGAAATGAAGAAGTGTCACGCCCCGAACCGGGATCGTGAACAGCCGCCCGTTGCCCTGGATGCCGGCTGTATTTCTACAGAAAATCGGACAGAACCTCCCCATAAATCGGAGGTCTCCCATGTACAATTTAAACCTGTATAAACCTGTATATTTACATGATCTTGTAAATAAAATAAAATGGTCATCCCGGCCTCAAAACCATCCACCAAATTCCACAACCGACATCCAGACAACGCAAGGCTAAATAAATCCCCAACAGTCCTAACCACAGACCTCTACTGTCATGCCCAACTAGAGCATGAGCAACCGCCACATCGAGCGGACCTAAATTTTATATAATATACAATAGTTTCCCAAGTAAAAAGTTTAAATGTTTACAAATGCCTCAATGCAAGCATAATATGAGAGTTTCACAACAATGTCCATAAATATTACAGTCATCCCATAAAAATATACACGGTCAACTTCGGACCTCAATAAGACCTCGCAGGGTCGAAATAAATTTCGTAATTCATCTTTCAATTTAAACTTTAAGTCTCACCTTCCTAAACGTCAAGTACACCCAAACTATGTCGCTCCAGCACAAATATCCTGTCTGGGGGAGGAAAGAAGAGGGGTGAGTATCTATGGGAGGATACTCAGTGAGTGAGGGGAAGGACATCGTGCTATCAATATCAAGTGTGAACTTGGAGTGTCAAAGCATGTAATACAATATCGGGCATAGGAAAACAGCGTGCAGTTTTAAACATATCTCAAGGCACACAGCACAAAATAACATATGCATCCATCTATGTATCAAATCACATGAGAAGAATGGCCGAATAAACAACCCCGGCAATGGTCTACCTCGACCAAGAACGGGCGCATTGGGGGTTTTCACAATGCAATTATCAAAAATGGCTCTCTACCCCAATGTTGGCCATAGGCTACTCCAACTAGCCTGTAAATAATAATAATAATAATCATATACGTATAAATAGTCGGCCGTGTATGATGCCCCCGCCCAGTGCTAGACAGATACAACTCATGTCCTCCCCCGATGAGGGTTCAACCTGGGACAACCATACACACGACAATCTGGCGGATACCTTCGGCCGAAGCGTATTCGGACACAAGGGGTGCCGCTACCAGACGTCCTTCGTAGCTACGGAACAATATCAAATCGGCCGGGCACGTGGCCCCATGCATCCCAACACCATTTCGGCCGGGCATATAGCCCCATGCATCGTATAATAATATCAGCCGGGCATACAGCCCAAATGGTACGTATAAATCCATTCAAATCATGTGCCAATGCAAGTGGAAGCATTTAAAACACGTCAATATATCAAAATGGTGGCACAATATTCAGTTATCAAACTCATAGATGCATATCAATGAAATCACAGTTGGGACACTCCAATGATCGCAAAAATATGTACATATATTTATCAAAATCCAAAAGTTCAATTTTCACACGTATAGAAATCATGTCATTTGAAAATCGATAAAATATGGTTTATCAATCAATAGTAGATGTCGTAGTCCCACTCATAGTATGAGGGAGGGTAGTGCACTCCCCAATAATACCACGAATTGAACCAAACTCGACTCCTCGAGTCTCTAAGAAGTCAACCTAATCAAATAAACACTAATTTCATCAATTTTCCAACAAATTTCAGGGTTTATCCTTTCCCTTAAGTTCGTACAAACCCTAAATTCATCAATTTATAAATGTACTCCAATGTAATCAATTTCATTCCATTTATAAATAAATAATGAAATCAAAACCAAATCTAAATTCAAACCTAAAACCGTTCAAAATCGAAAACCAATCTAAAATAAATAAATTGCCTACAAATTGGAAAAATCCGTTGAAAAATCATACACTTTTCATTTCTCATCCGATTTCTTCAAACCATAAGTTATTTTAAAGATATTGAAGCCTATTTTCACAATACGGAAATTGTATCTTGATTTCCTATATGCAAAACAAACTATAATATAAAACAGCACATCAATCCTTAAACTTAAATCCCAATTTCCAACTATTTTCATGCATACGTCAAATTAAACTCTAAGAGAAATTATTTCAAATCACCAATGACTTTAAATTTACAATATTCCTTAATTTTATCAATTTCTTCCGAATTTACATAATCCTAATTTAATTCATGCCAATTTCAATTCAACTCCCAAGGAAAACTACGCAAATTAATCAAATAAAACTCTAATACTATCTACGACATTTTAACATGCTTCGCAGTCCAATTTACATCAAATCCTAGACCTAAATTCAATCATTTCATACAAACTTCCAATAATAACGCATTTTTTTACGAATTCAACTCATTTTCAATTCACATATAAAGTTTCTCATCCTACATTCAACCTAAACTAAATCAGTTATTGAATGCATTTAGCAATCCCTCTCACCTAGGATTCCACAATTTGCAGCCTAAATCGAACGCCTCCTCAGTCCATTCCAAAGCCTGCAAAAGTTCCAATTTGCATTAATTTCATAAATCTAAACCTAATTCCTAATAAGGTTTGAAACCCTAGAATTAGGGTTAGGGTTTGATCTTACCTTTGCAGTGAAAGTGGGTTGCAGTCTAGGGTTTTCAGTCTCTCAAGGATGGGTTGCAGTCGCGCGCAGAAGAAAGGGGGAGCTAGGAGTTGTCGCGTGCGCGCAAGTCGCGTTGCAATCGCACGCGTGCAGGGGCGGTAGTGCAGCAGTCGTGCACTGCAGGAGCTGTCTCGCGCGGGGTCTCGCGCGCCTAGGGCTGTCTCGCGAGCAGTCGCGCGAGCAGAAAGAGAGATAAGGAGAAACAGAGAGATAGAGAGCGAAATGGAAAGGGTGAATCGCGAGACCGCAAGGGATAGAGAGGGAAAGAGTGTGATAGAGAGTGAGACCAAGGGGGAGATGGAGGGAGAAGTGATTGGTGGTTGGATGGCGGTTGCGGGTGGCCGTGGGTGGCGGAAGAGAGGAAGGGAACGGCGGAGAGTGAGAGAGTGTAGAGAGATCGAGAGAGAGCGTCGCGGGTAAGAGAGAAACCGAGAGAGAGAAGGAGAGAGATAGAGAGATGGCGATGGTGGAGAGGATGAGCGATGGCTGGGTGGTGGTTGGCGGCCGTCTGCGACGGAGGAGTGAGGTCGCAGCGGTGAAGGGGAAGGGTCGCGCGGGAGAGGGAGACGAAAGGGGAATGAAATTGGGAATTAGGGTTTTCATCCCTAATTCCTTTCCCTTTTCTTTTTTTTTTTTTTACTATTAATATTATTATTATTATTATTATTATTATTATTATTATTATTATTATTATATATTTATATGGATAGATTGGGAAATAAATAAATGAGGATATAAATGATTTAATAAATGAAAAGAATAATATATTTATATATATATTTTATATATATACTTTATTATTCTATTTTAAAAATTTAATATACCAAAGGTTTGAATTAAAACCCCAAAAATCAAAATTTAATAAAATTAAATATTTTTCTCTATATATAAATTGAGGATTATTTTATTAAATTCAGGAAATGGAGTACAAAAGTTCGGCACCGTAGAATCGATGTTACAAGAAGAGTCTAAGAACTTGGATGAGACTCTATCTTGTCTCACTAAGGGTAAATGGAAAAGGCAATGGAAGAAAGAATTGGAGTTAATGAGGTCTAACCATATTTGAGAATTGGTTAAACTTCTATCAGGGGGCAAGGTTGTTGAGAACAACTAAGTTCTAAAAACAAAGCGTAGGGCAGATAGAACTATTAAGAGGTAAAATGCTCAGTTGGTAACAAAAGATTACACTTAGTAAAAGAGTATTGACTATGATGAAACCTTTTTCCTGATAGTGAGATCTATTTCTATTCGTGTACAGTTGGTGATCGTGGCTAATTTGGATTTAAGAATTACGTCAAATAGATATGAAGACTGCCTTCCTCAGTGTTAAACTTGAGAAAGAAGATTGTATGACACAACCAGAGGGTTTTGTTATTAAAGGCCAGGAATATAGAGTTAGTAAATTGAGTAAATCAATTTAAGGCCTTAAATAGTTTTCGAGATAATTGTGTGAGATTTCACAGAGATGTGATTTCTTATAATTTCGTCATGATAGATGAAAATCATTATATCTATATGAAAAGTCTAATGAAAAGTTTGTGCTTTATCCCTACATGTTGATAATATATTATTAGTCACGAATGATAATAAGTATGACCTTTAAACCTTGAAATGATTATTCTTCAATTTTTTTTTAAATAAAGGATATGGGTGAGGTAGATTGGGAATTGAATTACAGAAAATTGTTCCAAAAGATTACTGGAATTATCTCAAAATTCTTATATTATAAAGGCTCTGGAGTGATTCAGTTTAAAAGACTACAAACCTGTTGATACCCCTATGATTATAGGTAATAGTTCAAGTGATGATATATACCCTAGAACTCTTAATGAATAGTGAAATGTCCAGAGTACCGTGTTTTAGTATAATAGGAAACTTGAAGTACGCTATGATGTGTACTCATTCTGACTTTGTCATGTTATGGGGTTTGGTCGGCAGGTATATGTCCAATCTAAGAATAGTGATTGGTTCACTGTGAAAACAATACTGGGATACTTGAGCAGTACCATAGATTATTTCTTTCATTATTAAAGAAATGATCAAGTATTGAAAAGATACACAAATGCTGATTGGTAAGGAGATTTGCATGAGAGAAAATATGCCTTTGGTTATGTTTGCTTGCTCAATGATAGTGTTATCTCATGGAGAAGCAAGAAACAAACCTGCATATTACTTTCAATGATGGAAGCAGAATTTGGGGTCAATGCTTCTGTAGTTCAGAGAATGAGTTTAGTTGAGTAGGTCTAAAATATTTAAGAGTAGTAAACAACTCAGTGGGAGTTTGACAATTTATTGTGATAATCGGTTAGCTGTTGTTTACACGAGAGACTCCAAATATGATAACAAAACCAAACATAGATACAAAGGTCAATATTGTCAAAGACATGATTAAAAGAGAGGGAAATGACATTGAGGTGTATGACTACGCATTTGGTAGTGACATGTCCTTTTTTTAGAAAGCTAATACCTAAAGACATGTTTATGAGATATGTTAAAGAATATGGATTGCGTAGATTGTGACAATATTTGTTACTATGGTTATGATTGTGATCATATACAGATATTATATATGATGTAATGCTCATATTTGATAACATTTGAATTTTGTTTTTGTGTCTAAAATTCTTGTGTCTGGAATTGAAAGTATGTCAAGAAAGTTTTGAGATTGGATCTCTCATATGAGCAATCGTCTCTAATATCTGTGTGACATGTATAGATGAGGCATATTAATTTGTGGTGGATTAACATACATATAAACCACTTTAGTTAAATACTAAGATGAGATTACCGGCTAGATATATTATACATATGGTAATCGAAATGGATTTCCCATAATCTATTAAACTTTTTGAATGGCCAGGTATGGTTTTCCTTGATGTTGTGAGATTTTAAAGGACTTGTGAGATTTTAAAGGACTTGTAAGAAGGAAAACTCAGTTTAAGTGTTGTATACACTTGGACTAAGATCTGCAAAATGCGTTATTTTAGAAAAGATGACATATGCTTCCAAATGGAAAGGAAAAGTATCGTAGCACGTGTTTCATACCATGTGTACTTATGTGACCATATAAGTAATGAGATGGTACATCCCTCCTCATCTCACTATGTCCATCTCATTGTGTGAAACTCAAAAGTTTATACTTAACCTCAATTTATACCCTTAGAACTTTCATCTATTTCTTGAAATTTTATTTTAGTGTTACTACTTTAGCATATCACCAAGAAGTGATGAATGATTCGGTTTGGTAATGCATTTTTAGAAAAACAGTTAAGATAAAGTCGAAAGTTAGTAGTATGAAAAGAAAGCTGTCTTTGATCAACACACTATTCAGCATTCATAGGTCGGCCAATTATATCTATGACTTAGTGTTCAGAGACATAATTGTGAATACATGATTGGGATTAAGGAAGTATACTCATACGTTATTTTGATGGATGGGAGATAATTGACCGTGTCAAGAAAAAGAGGTCTATGATATAGCGAGATACAATGTCCTCATCACTACTTTAATGATCAGTTACTATATATCCTTAACCGATGTGTAGCTCTAGAGCTCTTAGTATTCTCGTGGTCACATGATACTCTTGCCTATATGAAATTGGTGTTCGATTATAATGATCATGCTCTGTACGAGTTTAATCCTCATGTACGAGTGGGAGATGTTGGAAAATGGGTGAGTCTGTCCATGTGGTTAGACCCACCCCTTCATTTTGTTTAAAAATCAAATGAGGGAGGGAGTGGCTATGGAGAAACCACCCCCTCAACCTTCCTTTTAACAAATGGCAACTCCCTATTTTTTTTTTTTTTTTGAATAACCATCTCTCTCTCTCCTTATGTGGATGTGAATGAGAAGAAAAAAATCATGGATGACTTCCATTTTTTACTAACATGATCAGAGATGGAAAATGAGAAAAAGGCCATTTTTGTGTATGAAAGAAAGTATAAAGAGAGGGTATGAAGTTTGTTGATCATTATTTTCACCAAGGCATTTGGATTATGGAACATAGAAGTTGATTCGATTTACGTGATATCTTCTCAACCTAGGATATCCAATCGTCAAAAGAGGTAAGCGATCCTAACACAATTCGGATCCTGGAATTTTCGTTTGAAAATATTTTATTGGTTTGTATGAAATTCATCAAGAAACTTGAATAAAGAGGAAATAAATAAACAAGTAGGGTAATTGGCTTCACCTCTTAAATGGCATGTTAATGTTCTACAATGTCTATTGAAGCAATTTTGAATTAACACCAACAATTTCATTTGCAAGAAAGCTCCTTTGATCTTTCTCTCCAAACCAAAGCCCATGGAAAACATGTTTTTGTTCCATCTCACAAAGTTTCTTTTTAGCTACAATAAGGCGTTGCTACAGCTTTTTCCTTTGCTTCCATTCCTTAAATTGTTAAGGTTCAAAATATTAGTAAACAACAAGAAAGAATTATATATTTAACTTTAGGATCAAATAAATTCAAATACTGACATCCAAAATGACAAGGTTTATGCTGAAAGGTATTAAAAACCATAAAGTGCTGTAATAGAAGTTATGGGTGGTTTCCTGGACCCACGTCCCGCTTAATCCCACCAGGGTTTATTAGCTTAAAAAGCCTTTGGACTAGCTAGCAAAATCAATGGTTACCAAAGAGGGGCAAAAAAAGAAAGGCCAAGGACAAAGTGGTATATTTTAAGCAGGCCAAATATGTGACTAGCCTCACCAAACAATCATTTCTATAAGCAAAACATCCATATAGGGAATAAGACCAAGGATCATCATTTTCATGTTGTTGTAAACAGCAACTAGTCATTGGATTTAACCATTTTTTGCAATTATATAGGAGTAGACCCACCAATTGCCACATTCTTTCTTTAACCTTTCATCAGAGTGCAAATTTAACTCTAGGAGTCCCTTTGGAGGTGTAATAGGCATTTCTCTTCTATCCACATCAACATGTGGAACTATAGCTTCAACAAAAGGCACCCATACAAGCCTTTTGGATGAACAACAAGAACTTGTTAAAGAGAATTAACAAAAAAAAAAAAAAAAATGGCAGAGATTAAACATTTTGAAACCCTAAGCAATGAATGAATTCAAGAACTCTATAACGAACACTGAACTCATAACAAGAAGTGAAGAAGCAATCAGGAAAACTCTTCAAAGAGTCTCATAAACAAGAAACTATACACCATTTAAGGCACCAACAAAGCAACAGAGGAAGAAAAATGTCCATAAATAAAAGATTCAAAAAGTGAAATCGAGAATGGTGAGAAATGTAGAAAGAACTAACTTGAGGGAAGAAGACGAATCAAAACCCTAATTTGGAGAAAGAAAGATGAAAATTAATGGATATGTGCTGCCTAGGATTCTAGGGTTCCAACAACTGTGCTTTAGCGGCGGCTTCAACAGAACAACAAGCAAAATGAACGCATCGTTTTTCCTTCAAATCCCTAAAAATTAAAATCCAATTCCAAATACGTTAAACTTGAAAATAAATTTATGAGTCATATACACTATATATGTATATATATATATATAGAGAGAGAGATAGAGAGATAAAGAAAGAGAGAATGAGAAGGGCTTTAACTTAGGTTAGAAATTTGAGACGATGAAGAGATGGAGAATTGGCGACAGCAAGAGAGAGCAAGCAAGAGCGACAAAAAAGAGGGATCGGTTGCTTCAACAGCAAGCGAGAATGAGAGTGAAGAAAGACTCAAACTTGATTGACAACAAGTGAGAGTCATTGATCGAAAATGAAGATGAGAGTCATTAATTGATAGCAAGTGAAGTGTGAGAGTGAAGAGTGAAGGTGAGAGTGAGAGAGATGAGAGCAAGAGTGAGAGAGTTATCGATCAAAGGCGAATGTGAGAGTCATTGATTAAAGATGAAGGGGAGAGCCATCAATCGACAGCAAGTGAACAGTGTGAGTGAAGAGTGAAAGCGAGAGTGAGAGACGAGAGCAATAGTGAGTGGGAGAGAATTTTCATTTTGTTTTTACTTTTAGTGAGAGTGAACAAAAACAAAGCCCGTGGTTTTGTTAGTGATGAATCTAGTTTTCTGTAGCTAATTTGGCGATGAATTGCCTTTTCGTCACTAAATTTAGCGACAAAAGCAATTATTTGTTAGTAGCGACAAAAGCAATTATTTGTTAGTGAATTAGCAATGAAAAACATTATCATCACAAAGTTATCGACAAAAAAGCTAATTAATCACTAAATTTAGTGCTAACTCCCTATCCCATTGCTAAATTTAGTGACAAGAACGATTATTCATCACTAAATCAACGACGTAAAACATTATTGTCTCAAAGTTAGTGACGAAAAGCCAATTCATCGCTAAAATTAGCGATGACTCCCTATTTCATTGCTAAATTTAGCGACGAAAGTGATTATTCATTACTTAAATTAGAAACGAAAAGAATTTTCATCATTCGTCGCTAAATTAGCGACGAAATTTGTGATGAAATCTATTTTTATCCATTCTTTCAATAAATTTAGTAACAAAGTAGTTGTTTGCATGAAATTAACAACGAAAAAATAGTTTCAAAAATTTACAACAAAATTAGAAATGAAAAAATAGTTATCGTATGGTTCAAACTTGGTTTTCAAATTTACTTAATGACGAAATCACTTAAACAAATTTATAATTTTTTTTGAAATTTATAATTTATAATATTTAGAATAAGTATAAATTCCTTTGTCTAATCACTAAAAGAATTGATCGATACCCAATGTAATCTTATACTTGACCAAAAAATAGAATAGATGATTATATAAGTAAAATCCTTTTACTATACATGGTAATATTTTGTTAGAGATTGGTTGAATTATTTATTATTGAGATGGTCAATTTGATAAAAATTGTAATATTTACTATGTATTCAACTCAATTCCGTTACTAAAAAAAGGTCAAAAAGAAAGGTACGGTTGAAAATATTTCATAAGAAAGTGTAAAAGGAATTTAGTGATAAAATTAACCATAAATTCCCAAGTACCATTGCAAATTAACAATAAATTTAATCACAAATAATTTTGTGTGACAAATTAGTCATGAATTTAATCACAAAAATATTTTTGTAACAAACTAGCGATAAATTTAGTGACGAATTAAAAAATTCGTTGCTAAATTTTGTCACGAAAATTTATTTATGGCTAAATAGCAACGAATGAATTCGTTGCTAATTTTACTAGGAAAATGTTTTATGGCTAATTAGCGATAAATTTTGTCATAAAAATATTTTCGTAGCTAATTAGCCACGAATTTGAACACGAAAATATTTTCATGGCTAATTAATCACGAATTTAGTCATAAATACTCTATTCCAGATATTTTTTTATCACTAATTTCATAGCAAAATACCGATGAAACCCATTTTCATCCTTGATTTCGTTGCAAAATAGTGACAAATATTTTTTGTCACTAAATTCCATTGCTAATACCATGTTTTTTGTAGTTTTTATTATTATTATTATTATCACTACAATAATAATAATAATAATAATAGAAAATATTTTGATCATTTTATATCTTAATATAAACAAAACTTTGCGAGAAAACTAAAAGGAACCTTTTGAATTCCTATAGATTGTGCTTGGATGGAAGAAAAATTATGGTATTCAAATCTAAATCCATTAAAAGTGAAGATTTGCAAATCAACAAAAAAAGAAAATAAAGTGAACTTTATAGGAGTTTGGAGGTCATATATGAATTTTTTGTAGATCTTATTAGATAATAATTTTAAAATGAAATTTCAAGATCATTTAATTGTTTCAAACAATGAAACTTAATTGAAATCCATACTTTCCTTTTGCACTCTAAACAAAAAGACATTTCGAAATGAATTGAATTAAAAATTTTAATTGAAATTAATTAGATTTTTTTTTTGTTCATTTGTTTCCAAACACTATTTTATAAAACAATCAAACCCTATTTACAGATAACAAACTTATGCCATAAATTATGTATGTGTAGCATTTCATACTAAATAAAAAGGAAAATTACACAAGTTAATTTTTGAGAATAAATTACATTTAAAATACAATTAAATTACAAATTCATGGTCCAAACTTTGGGTTATATGAGCACTTCATATTATATATTGCATATACACAAGCAAAATGGCTTCATCAGTCCCAATATTAAGCTTTGAAGAGCTTGTGAAAGAGCCCTTGTCTAAAGTCTCAGATTCATATATGGTTGCTGATGAGCAAGACGCTTTGATTGTCTCTAACATGTCGTTCATGCCATTGATCATGGAGGAAACAGCAGATCATAACTTAGAGAAGTTACACTTGGCTTGCAAACAATGGGGACTCTTTTAGCAAATGCTAAGTGTTGGAGTTGATTTTTACACCACAAAACCTGCTCTTCCAACTCGAGTGGGGAACTGATGCCGGTGGTGTTTGTTGGTTCTTTATGGATGAGAAACCTGTAAAAACCTCACCGGGGCTGGTCCGGCGGGAGGACTCCGACGCTCAAATCAGTATAAGTGATAAAATAAAAATTAATAGTAACCATAGATATAGCCCTTGCGACCTGTAACAGAATCGCTAATAGCCATGAGTAGCGCACGAGAAGTTTGCACAAAAGGACACAAGCAAAAATTGAAAAGAAAGGCCACGAGCAAAAGATACCAATTTGGAAGGAGGTTCGTAAGGAAAAATTTTCGAAGGAGGTTTGCAAGGACAAATCTTTGAACGAGGTTCACGTGGACAAATCTCCTAAACCAAGAGCTACCAATAAAGAGTTATCAATCCCATCCAAACAAATGCCACCATTTGAGAAGTCCCTTGAGTATCTATCAAAGTGCTCAAGCAAAGACAAGCATAGCTCGAGAAAACTCACTTGGCGCCCAAGTAACCGTTTACCAAAGGACGCAACCCTTGAGCCAAAGGTCACGACCTTTCGTGTTACACCGAGCAGCCATTAAGCAAAAGACACCAAGGATACATAAGAGTCATGCCATGGCCAAAAGACATATGCAATAGGTGTAAGTGAAGAGTCACAAGTCACCAAGCCAAAGGATACCATTGCATGAGACACCATTGAGCAGCCCGTGCACAAGTACATACAAAGACATGTGCAAAATAATGCTACAACATGAAGAATCACCAACCAGCCCATGTGAAGAGTCACCATTGCAAGTAAAGGTGCAAGAAATGATGAATCAGCATGAGCTAAGGACCATTGGAGACAATGCAATGCATGATCCAATCTTAGCACACTATGAGCAAGGTCACAATGCCAAGGAATCAAGACCCAGTGAACCAGCACATGAAAAGCCACTAGTAGGAATGCTAATGCACAAAGAAACCGCCCCTTTGCTCGAAGAAATAGAGGTTTGGCTTGATAGAATGCCCCTGCACAACAGCCAGCATGCACGTAGCTCAACCAAGCCTAGGTAGCCTGCCCAATCTGTGTGCAAGTATTGTGCATCAGCAGTGAAAGGCCATCAATCTCCTGCATGTAATAACTATTTTTATGAATTAATTCTATGTATTTTTCAAGTAGTTCAAGTCCTATAATAAGGGTAAATAAATTACCTGCTAGTTATTAGAAATTTGTGCATTATAGGAGTCCTTTAGCATGAAAGGACTTATATAATTGAGCCTATTAGCCTCCCAGCACTTAAGTATAAATAAAGGCTCCCTCCTCCTCTGTAATTATCACATTTTATCACATTTCAGAAGTAAAATAATAGAGTATTGTTCTCAAACCATTGAGAGACATAGGGCTTAGGAGTGCCTGCTTTCTAAGTAGCATCACCCTAGCATGATATGTTCTTGATCTTGGATATACCCGCCAAGGAAAATTCAATCCACTTCCACCATTCTTTATTTCTGTCCTACTCCATTTACCCTATTCCCATGAGCCATCCTTCTACTTAGGTCCTCATTGTCATGCCGGAAGGGTACTCCAACCATGAATTCCCAAGTACACTAAATTACCAAGTACCATTGCAAATTAGCGATAAATTTAATCATGAATAATTTTGTGACTAATTAGCGATGAATTTAGTCACAAAAATGTTTTTGTGACAAACTAGCTATGAATTTAGTGTCGAATAAAAAATTTCGTTATTAAATTTTGTCACGAAAATTTTTTTATGGCTAAATAGCAACGAATTTAGCCACAAATAGATTCGTTGCTAAATTTTACCATGAAAATTTTTTATAGCTAATTAGCGACGAATTTTATCACAAATTTATTTTCATAGTTAATTAGCCACGAATTTGGTAACGAAATATTTTCATGGCTAATTAGCTGTGAATTAAGTCACAAATACTCTATTCGTTGCTAATTCTGCCACGGATATTTTTTTATCACTAATTTCATCGCGAAATACTAATAAAACCCATTTTTATCCCTGATTGTGTCATAAAATAGTGACGAATATTTTTTGTCACTAAATTCCATTGCTAATACCATGTTTTTTGTAGTGTATTATTATTATTATTATTATTATTATTATTATTATTATTATTGCAATAATAATAATAATAATAATAATAATAATAATAATAGAAGATATTTTGATCATTTTATATCTTAATATAAACAAAACTTTGAGAGAAAACTAAAAAGAACCTTGTGAATTCCTATAGATTGTGCTTGGATGGAACAAAAATTATGGTATTCAAATCTAAATCCATTAAAAGGGAAGATTTGGAAATCAATAAAAAAAGAAAATAAAGTGAACTTTATAAGAGTTTGTAGGTCATATATGAATTTTTTGTAGACCTTATTAGATAATAATTGTAAAATTAAATTTCAAGATCATTTAATTGTTTCAAACAATGAAATTTAATTGAAATCTGTATTTTCCTTTTGGACTCTAAACAAAAAGACATTTCGAAATGAATTGAATTAAAAATTTTAATTGAAATTAATTAGATTTTTTTTTTTTTCATTTGATTCCAAACACTGCTTTATAAAACAATCAAACCTTATTTATGGATAACAAACTTACGCCATAAATTATATATGTGTAGCATTTCATACTAAATAAAAAACGAAAATTACACTAGTTAATTTTTGAGAATAAATTATTTTTAAAATACAATTATCGGACAAATTCATGGTCCAAACTTTGGGTTATATGAGTACTTCATGTTATATGTTGCATATACACAAGCAAAATGGCTTTATCAATCCCAATATTAAGCCTTGAAGAGCTTGTAAAAGAGCCCTTGTCTAAAGTCTCAGATTCATATATGGTTACTGATGAGCAAGATACTTCCGATTCTCTCGAACATGTCATTCATGCTGTTGATCATGGAGGAAACAACAGATCATGAGTTAGAGAAGTTGCAATTGGGTTGCAAACAATGGGGACTCTTGTAGTTAATGCTAAATGTTGGACTCTATTTTTGCTCTACAGATATCTGCTTTTCCGAATCGAGTGGGGAACCATGTCAGTGGTGTTTGTTGGTTCTTTATGGATGAGAAATTTGCAAAAACCCCACAGGGCCTAGCCCAATGGAGGGACTCTGATGCTCAAGTTAGTATAATGATAAAATAGAAAATGATAATAGCCGTAGATATGGCCCTAGTGACCTGTAACGGAACTGCCAATAGCCATGAGTAGCGTACGAGAAGTTTGCACGGAAGGACATGAGCAAAAAGTGCAAATGAAAGGCCACGAGCAAAAGACCTTCGAAAGCGGTTCGTAAGGACAAATCTTTGAAGGAAGTTCACACGAACAAATCTCGTCAACCAAGAGCTACGAATGAAGTGCCATCAATGCTATCTGAGCAAATGCCACCATTTTAGAGGTCCCTTGAGTATCTAGCAAAGTGCTTAAGTAAGAAAAGCATAGCTGAAGCAAACTCACTTGGCACCCAAGCAACTGTTCGCCAAAGGATATGACCCTTGAGCCAAAAGTCACGACCTTTCATGTCACGCTGAGTAGCCATCAAGCAAAGGACACAAAGGATACAGAAGAGTCATGCCAAGGCCAAAAGACATATTCAATAGGTGCAAGTGAAGAGTCACAAGTCGCCAAGCCAAAGATACCATTGCACGAGACACCATTGAGCAGCCTGTGCACAAGTACACGCAAAGACATATGCAAAATAATGCTACAGCATGAAGAGTTACTAACCAGCCCATGTGAAGAGTCACCATTGCATGTAAAGGTATAAGAAATGATAAACCAGCATGAGCCAAGGACTATTGGAGACAATGCAATGCATGATCCAGCCTTAGCACACCATGCGCAAGGTCACAATACCAAGGAATCAAGCCGCAATGAACCAGCACATGAAGAGCCATGAGAAGGAATGCTAATGAACAAAGAAACAGCCCCTTTGCTCAAAGAAATAGAGGTTTAGCTTGATAGAATGCCCCTGTACAACAACCAGAATGTACCGCTGCTCAACTAAGCCTAGGCAACCCACCCAATCCGTGTGCAAGCAGTGTACATCAACAACGAAAGGCCATCAATCTCCTACATTTAATAACTCTTTTTATAAATTAATTCCATGTATTTTTAAAGTGGTTCAAGTCCTGTAATAACAACAAATAAACTGCCTAGTAGTTATTAGGAATTAGTGCATTATTGGAGTCCTTTAGCATTAAAGGACTTATGTAATTGAGGCTCTTAGCCTCCCAACCCTCAAGTATAAATAGGGGCTCCCTCCTCCTCTATAATCATCAAATTTTATCACATTTCAGAAGTAAAATATTAGAGTATTCTTCTCAAACCATTGAGAGACATAGGGCTTAGGAGTGCCTCGCCTTCTAAGTAACATCAACCTAGCGTGATAGGTTATTGATCTTGGACATACCTATTAAGGCAAGTTCAATCCCCTTCCACCATTCTTCATTTCTATCCTACTTTATTTACCTTATTCCCATGAGCCATCCTTCTGCATAGGCACTCATTGTTGTATAGGAAGGGTACCTCAACCATCACCCTAACCTCGCCAAGCCAAACCACAAAGTTTTTGTAGTAAACTTAGGGTCGTACGGCCTATTTTGGTGCAGTAAACCCATGGTTTCCTTCCATGACCTCTGTACATGTTATACATTATTTGAGTGGATGTCGAAGCCCCCGCGCATGTATGTAGTGTTCATGAGTACTGTAAATAAGCACTGTATGCGAGAGCATATCATATGTTGCACGGGTAATGTCACATGATATAGTTTGTGTGATGTATATGTATAAAAGCATACCTCCGATTATGCATAGAATTGAGTATAAATCCATACCTTTGATAGTTTAGAATCGGTTGTGGATTCATACCTCTGTTCATATAGAATCGGCTATGGAATCATACCTCTGATCGTATGGAATCGGCTATGGAGCCGTACCTTTGTTGGTGTATAGAACTAGGTGTTAAACCCTTTCTGGATGGTGTATAGAATGGCCTCTCTCTCATCTATCAAAAACTAAGTCTCCTGCTGAGAGTTGCCTATGCTCTGTATGTATAGTCTTCCTAAGGGTGTAGGAAACCCTAGTTTCCTTTTTGTTTGAAATCTTCCAAAATGGCAGGTGCTTGTTGCAAAAGACCTCCAAAAGATTTAAACTTTCTTGGGATCTAGAAAGGTTTAGGATTTTAGGAAGATTTCCTTCCGTATCAAGAGTCCAAGAGAATTAAAGTTCTATAGGAACAAGGAAAGTTTCTTGTATCAAGGAGATATCCTTCCTTACCAGATGATTACAAGAGAATTGAAAACTGTTTAAACTAGGTACCATCATTTGGCCCCCACTCCTAATGGCATTTTGAAAAAATGATTTTAGAAGTAGAGTGATTCTAAAAATCAAGGTATTGGTGACAAACTATTAGAATCGTTTGGGGAAAATTTTGATTTCTTACCATGAAGTCGAAAAACTGAGAGGTTAGGAGACATGTGGTCAAGAGACCGATAGGTTGAATGATCTAGAGGTCAAGAGATCGATAAGAAATTTAGAGACCAATAGGTTAAACAATTTGAATTATTAGGAGGTCGAGAGACCGAGAGATCAACAGGTCAAAAGGAGGAGAGACCAACAGGAGATTAAAAAGTTGATAGGCCAAATGGTAGAGAGTCCGACAAGAGATTGAGAGGCTGATAGGCCGAACAGAGGAGAGGCCGACAAGAAATTGAGAGGCCAACAAGCCGAACAAAGGAAAGATCGACAAGAGATTGAGAGGCTAACGAGTTGAATGGTGGAGTGACCGATAGGTCAAATAATCGAATGATCCAAAGGTTAAGAGATTGTCAAGAGATTTAGAGGCCGACAGTCCGAATGGTGGAGAGACCGACAAAAGATCGAGAGGTCGACGGACCGAACGGAGGAGAGATTGACAAGCCAAACAGTGAAGAGACTATCAGGTCGAATGATCAAATAATCTGGAGGCTGAGAGATTATCAATAGATTGAGAGGCCGACAAGCCAAATGGTGGAGACACCGACAAGAGATTGAGAGGTCAATAGACCAAAAAGAGGAGAGACCAACACGAGACTGAGAGGCCGACAGGCCAAATGGTGGAAAGACTGATAGGTCGAATGATCGAATGATCTGGAGGTTGAGAGATTGTCAAGAGATTGAGAGGCTAACAGGTCTAGCGGTGGAGAGACCAACAAGAGATTTAGAGGCGGACAAGCCAAATAAAGGAGAAACTGACTAGAGATTGAGAGGCTAACAGGTCTAGCGGTGGAGAGACCAACAAGAGATTTAGAGGCCGATAAGCCAAATAAAGGAGAAACTGACTAAAGATTAAGAGGCCGACGGGCCGAACGGAGGAAAGATCGACAAGAGATTGAGAGATCAATAGGCTGAATGGTGGGTAGACCGATAAGAGATTGAGAGGCCAACGGACGGTGGAGAGACCGATAGGTTGAATGATCGAATGATCCAGAGATCGAGAGATTGTCAAGAGATTGAGAAACCGACAGGCCGAACGGTGGAGAGACTGACAGGTTAATCAATCAAGGTTGGCATAGGCCTGTTCAGGGTGATAAATCCCATTGGTAGATCTGGTTGACATAGGCCCGTTCGGGGAGATAGATCTCATCAGTAGATTAGGGCGAAGATAGATCTCATCGGTAGATTTAGGTGATATGGGCCCATTCGGGGAAATAAATTCCATCGGTAGATCAGGGCAATATAGGCTCATTCATTCGATAATATACCATGGGACAGATAGTTGACAAATTATTCATACGAGGCAGAGAGAATGAGGGTGAGAGAATTACCTAATGAGGGATACCCCCGACTATCTCGTCCTGATTATCGCATAGTTAAATAAACTTAGGCTTTCGAGAAGAAGTGAAGCAAGGCTTGAAATTTTTATGACTGGTCAATCAGTTATTCCCATAAACGGCACCAATCTGTAGGAGTCAATTTTTGCTCCATAGATGCCTGCTCTTTTGGAATCGATACTTGTGGTGGTTGTTGGCTCTTCACGGATGAAAAACCTGTAAAAACCCCACTAGAGTTGGCTTGGTTAGTATAAGTGATAAAATAAAGACTGATAGTATCAGTAGATATGGCCCTGGTGACCTACAGCGACACCTTGATGATTTCCTAATGAAAACACCAAGTATGCGATGACACTCGTATCAAGAAGAGGATCATGGCTTGATTTGGCTTGAAAAGGATGGGGAGGCTTGTAAAAGGGTGGGATACACCTTGCTACATGGCAATTAGGTCCTATGCACAAGGGTGGCTCAAAGGGAGAAAGGAAAAGGAAGAAAAAATAAGGGATGAAAGATTGGGTTTGGAAAGGAAGGGATATGACTCACAGTTTTGAGTGGACAAAGGCTTTGCACCATAAGGATATCTCAAGAAATTGCTCTCCTTCAAAGGACGTAGGCCTGGCTTTGTTACACTATAGGGATCACTCATAAAGCAATGTACATTAGATAAGACAAGCACTGCCCGAAGACTACACTATGAAATGCCTAATGTCCTACACTCTTGTCTCTCATGAATGAGAAGTAAAAGGGACTGAATTCGGGAAACTTAACTTGGATAATATTCTAAAAAATGAGGGGGATTACATGGCTATTTATAAGCACAGTTCGGCCAAATGCAAACCTTTGGCTAGAATATGACCTCCTTTGGCATAAAACTACCCATAACTACTCTAAAAGTGTCCTTGCATCCCAGACATTGATATCCCACTTATTACAACACTTAAACTACTAAATTAAAGGGTATAACTATTGAACAATAAAGATAGAACTATTTTGTCCAGAATTAGGCAGAATGCGAGCGGTTGCTTACCCAATGCTTATGCCTCCTAGCTGTCCGTGTACTCTTGCATTCCTTCTAGTGTCTACTCACTTCCTACCGCCTTGAGAGGCATTTTGGAGGCTGCCTTGACTCGTACACCTTGACTGCTCATTGGTGGCTCATCATTTGGTGGCTCATCACATGCTAGTGCTAATGTTTTCTAGCCTAGCGCTTGGGCCTTGTGATATGGTGCTATTGCTTGAGTACTCTCGAACATTTCACCTCCTTTGCACTGCTTCATTGGTTCTTCTATTGTCTTTTGGTCTATAGTGCATGTATGAGGCTTGGTGGCATCATTTAGTGATGATTGCTCGATTATGGCCTTGGGTTGAGAACATATCATCTGAACCTCCATTGTAATTGTTTCTGTGCCTTGCTTGCTGTCCACTGCTTGATGCTTGTTGTTTAAAGTCTTTTGATCATGTCCTTGTGACATATTGCTCGTGTCATTTTGCTCGTGGCCTGCTGCTCCTTGCACGTTGCTCGTGCCCTTCCACTTGTAGTTTGCTCGTTCGTTGCTCGTGGCCTTTCAAGTGTCCGTTACATTTGCACCTTCTTGAAAAGGAACCTTATCCTCTATGGTGATGAGAACTTCTCCTCTTCACGTCTTGACAATGCATCAGCTAAAAGATTTTCTCTGACTAGGCAGTAGATGACTTCGAACTCATATCCTTGTAGTTTCAAGACCCATGACTGCTGCTGAGGGGTCATGACCTTTTGCTCAAGTAGTCCCTTAAGTGGTTGCTGGTCCGTGATGATTTAAACCTTCTGCCAAGTAGGTAGGGTCTCTAAGCACAAATTACTTTAATTACGGCAAGCATTTCCCTTGAATAAACTGACAAGGACTTCTTCTGAGGGCCCAATGTCTTGCTATGTATGCTAATGGTCTTTTCTATTGGACAAGTACTGCTCCAATACCAACTACACTTGCATCGGTGTGAATTTCAAGGTCTTTATCGAAATTTGGCATGGCTAGGATTGGAGTGGATGTCATGGCTTGCTTGAGGCCTTCAAATGCTTTCTCTGCTTCAATTGTCCATTAAAATGAATCCTTCTTTAGCATGTTTGTGAGTGGTCGAACAGTGTTGCCATAATGTTTCACAAACTTTCGGTAGTATCCAGTGAGGCCTAGGAATCCACGGAGTTGTGTGATGTTTGTAGGCTTCAGCCAAGATATAATTGCTTTGATTTTCTTCGGGTCCACTTGAACTCTATTGGCCGTGATGATGTAGCTAAGGTATTCAATTTCTTGTTGTCCCCATGTGCACTTGGATGGCTTGATGTGGAACTGATTGGATGCAAGGATATTAAGTACTCCCTCCAAATGATGTAAATACATGTTTCCTCAGTTGTGACTGAAATGTTTCATTCATACATGCTTAAAAAGTGCTAGGAGCATTTAACAATCCAAATGGCATAATGAGATATTCATAATGACCATTGTGTGTGCGAAAAGCCGTCTTCTGAATGTCTTCCTCCTTCATACGGATTTGATGATATCCAGATCTACGATCAAGTTTAGAGAAGTACCTTTCTCCTCCTAATTCGTCCATCATCTCATCGATTGTTGGAATTAGAAACTGATCCTTAATAGTGGCTTTGTTGAGGTCCCTATAATTAGTGCAAAATCTCCACAATCTGTCCTTCTTCTTGACTAATAGCACTGGACTTGAAAAGAGACTATTACTCTGTCGAATGAGGCCATTCTCCAACATTTCTTTTACTTGCTTCTCTATCTCTTCTTTTTGGAAGTGTGCGTACCAGTAAGGAGGGACTTTCACCGTCTTGTTGGGTTCCTTCAAAGGTATGGCATGATCATAATCTCTTGATCATGGTAGACTCTTCGGCTCCTTGGTGACTTGTGGGAATTTGGCCAGAGTTTCTTCAATCTCAATTAGGATGTTGTGTTGATCAGGTTGCACTTCTTCCGATGTGTGTAATACTTAGATTGCATATGCTTGTGTGCTCTTATAGATTGCCTTTTCCACACTTGATATTTCCAATCCTTTGGATGATTCCTTACTGTCCATTTTTATCTTGATCCACTATCCTTCATGTATGAACTCCATTTTTTGCTTATTGTAATTCAAAATAACTCTTTTAAGTGTCTCGAGCCATTATACCCCTAGTGCAATGTCCATTCCCATTAAGGGTAAAGAGTAAAGGTTGGTTTGAATGTCGTACCCTTGGATTTGAATGGTGACATCTCAGTAGATCTCATGACATGGTAACTTTTCTTCGCTTATAACTTTTACTTCATAGGGTGGCACTTCCTCCATTGGTAACTTTAGCATATTGGCTATCTCATGATTGATAAAGTTGAGAGAGGATTTGTTATCAATGAGAAAGGTTACTTCTCTATTGTTGACTCTTGCCTTGGTACGCATTGTTCATGGCCCTTGAATTTTGGCCATTGCATGCATTGATATGGCTGGTCCAACTTCATGTTGTAGGACTTCATCTTCTTCATACATGGCCTCTTGAAATGGTGTCTCTTCTTCTTCATTAAGTGTTTCGATCATGAAAAGTTTTGGCTGCTTGCACTTGTGTTTGGGGGTGAACTTCTTGTCACAATTGAAACATAAGCCCTTGCCTCGTCTTGTCTCAATCTCGGCGTAGGTAAGTTTCTTCACTCCTTGTGGGCTCTTGCTTAATGCGGGCTGTGTAGGGACCTTGGAAATAGAAGGTTAGGGTATGGTTTGTACCTCCTATTCCTTTGGTTACTTGCTACTGTATGGCCTTGTTGATCTCTTGAAGTTGCTGTTCTTGAGTCTTGCAATCTCCCATGCTTGGATCAATGTCTTCGGTCTTAGGATTTTCACTTCAGTTGCAAGTTCAGGTTTGAGTCCTCCTATGAATGTGCTAATGAGTGCCTTCTTGAGCCAATCTATACTAGTAGAAATCTTCTCGAACTCTCTTTGGTAGTCTCGTAGAGATGTGGTTTGCTTGAGGTGTGTGAGGGCTTCATCATAGTTGGTATACTCAGTATCTCCAAATCTCCTTGCAATCTCCTTACAAAGTATTCTCCCTAATATGTCTCTTTTGTATTGCAATTTGAGCCATTGATACCAAAGTTGTGCTTCTCCTTCAAAATAGAAACTTACATACTTACCCTTTTATTTGAGACTGTTGGATAGTATGCAAAGTAAGTTTCTGCACGCGCGGTCCATGTTGTAGGGTCTCTATCTTGAAAATGAGGGAACTCCAATCGATGTTGCTTATTTTTGTGCCTTCCTCTTGGTGGCATCACTTCCACTGGATGGTGGTTCTTCATCTTCGATAATGGATGATGGTGGTGATGGCACTTGATTGGGTAGTGTAGATATCTCTCCAATATTGGCAGCCGATTGTTTTTGATGGTGCCTTTGGCCATGTATCCGTGTGGTTGGCCTACTCACTCTCATCTCTTGAAGAATTGTAATGTTGTTAGCTAGTCTTTGTTTAATAAGATTGAACCGTTGGTTCATCTTTTACCTTTCCTTTTGTGCGGCCTCAAAGTTAGACTCAAGGTTCTCAAGACGTTCCCTTTGAGTTGGTACTTTCTTGGCCATAGTAAGATGATTTTGTGTTTTTTGTTATTTGAAAAAAATAAAGAATAAGTTTTTGGACAGGAGAAAAAGGGGTGTTTGAGGAAAAGGGTGGAATGTTTTCGAAAAGAGAATGACAAAAAAGAAAATGGAAGGATGGAATGGACACTCTCAATGAAAAGAGGATCAAGGGACCCCACTCAACGAGAGCACCAAATATGTGGCGACACCTTGATGATTTCCTAATAAAACACCAAGTATGCGATGACACTCGTGTCCTAGAAGAGGATCACAACCTGATTTGGCTAGAAAAGGATAGAGAGGCTTGTAAAAGGGTGAGGTACACCGTACTGCATGGCAATTAGGTCCTATGTACAAGGATGGCTCGAAGGAGAAAGGAAAAAGAAGAAAAGAATAAGTGATGGAAGATCAAGTATGGAAAAGAAGGGATATGACTCACAGTTTTGAGTGAACAAAGGCTTTGCACCGTAGAGATCTCTCAAGCAATTGCTCTCCTTCAAAAGACATAGGCCTGGCTTTGTTGCACCCAGGGATCACTCACAAAGCAATATACATTAGACAAGATAAGCACTGCCTGAAGACTGCACTATGAAATGTCATATGTCCTATACTCTTGTCTCTCACAAATGAGAAGTAAAAGGAACTGAATTCTGGAAACTTAACTTGGATAATATTCTGAAAAATGAAGAGGATTACATAGTTATTTATAGGCAGGAAAGGGGAACCTCGGCAAAATGCAAACCCTTGGTTAGAATATGACCTCCTTTGGCATATAACTACCCATAACTACTCTAAAAGTGTCCCTTCGCCCCATACATTGATATCCCACTTATTACAACACTTCAAACATGAGTCTTAACAATTAAACTGCTAAATTAAAGGGCATAACTATTAAAATAATAAATATAGAACTATTCTATCCAGAATTGGGCAGAATGCGAGCGGTTGCTTGTGTAATTCTCATGCCTCTTGGCTGACTGCATACTCTTGCATTCCTTTTGGTGTCTCCTCACTATCTACTACTTTGAGAGGCCTTTTGGAGGCTGCCTTGATTCGTACTCCATGACTGCTCGTTGGTGGCTCGTCATTTGGTGGCTCCTAGCATGCTAATGCTAATGTCTTCTTGCCTAGCACTTGGGCCTTGTGGTATGGTGCTATTGCTTGAGACTTCTTGAGTATTCTCCTCCTTTGCACCACTTCATTGGTTCTTCTATTGTCTTTTGGTCCATAGTGCATGTTCAAGGCTTGGTGGCATCCTTGGGTGATGATTGCTCGATTGTGGCCTTGGGTTGGATTGTGGCCTTGGGTTGAGAACATATATCCATGTGAACCTCCATTGTAATTGTTCTTGTGCCTTGCTTGCTATCCACTACTTGATGCTTGTTGTTCAAAGCCTTCTGATCACGTCCTTCTGCTCGTGACACATTGCTCGTGTCCTTTTGCTCAGGCCTGCTACTCCTTACACGTTGCTCATGCCTTTCCGCTTGCAGTTTGCTTGTTTGCTGCTCGTGGCCTTCTGAGGGTTCATTACATGACCTTTGTACGTGTTATGCATCATTCGAGAGGGTGTCGAAACCCTGTGCGTGTGTGTAGTGTTCATGAGTATTGTACAATGAGCGTTGTTTGCGAGAGCATATCATATGTTGCACAAGTAATGTCATATGATGTAATCTGTGTGATGTATGTGTATAAAAGCATACCTCCGATTATGCATAGAATTGAGTATGAATCCGTACCTCTAATGGTTTAGAATTAGCTATGGAGTTGTACCTTTGATCATATAGAATCGGTTATGGAGCCGTACCTCTGATTGTATAGAATCGATTATGGAGCCGTACATCTGATCGTATAGAATCGACTATGAAGTCGTACCTTCGTTGGGGTATAGAACTGGGTGTGAAACCTCTTTTGGATAGTGTGTAGAATGGCCTCTCTCTCGTCTGTCAAAAACTGAGTCCCCTTCTGAGGGTTGCCTATACTCCGTATTTATAGCCTTCCGAGGGGTGTAGAAGACCCTAGTTTCCTTTTTGTTTGAGATCTTCTGAAATGACAAGTTCTTATGGTAAAAGACTTTCAAAGGATTTAGACTTTCTTGAGATATAGAAAAGTTTAGGATTTTAGGAAGATTTCCTTCATAATCAAGAGTCCAAGAGAATTAAAGTCCTATAGGAAGAAGGAAAGTTTCTTATGTCAAGGAGATCTCCTTCCTTACCAGATGATTACAGGATAATTGGAAACTGTTTAGACTAGGTACCATCACTAAGCTACCCTTTCTTCTCTTTTTCCTTTTCATTTTGTCCCAATTTAAACATATTATGAGACTTACTATGAGTTCTATATGAGAGGAAAAATACATCTTTTAGATAAGTATTTTGAGGACAAATATTTATTTATTAAGATTAAATGGTCATGTCTCAACTTATGTAGTTGCATATTCGAAATATTGTATTTAAATCATGAAGGGCATGTAGGATATATGCACATTATTATTAAGGTTGTCTTTGTTTTCCTATTAACCTTCAATACGAAAAGTTCTCGAATTATATGTCTTTTATTTGCCAAGATCTTTTATATGTTGGAATTCTTGAAAAAATCCCTAAAAAAGGTCCTTTATGATAGAAAAATAACATGTAGAAAAATTTTCAAATGTTGTTTTCCCTGATTTTCATTCTTTCTTTGAAAATATTATATCACACTTGAAAAAAATATCAATCCAGGAACAATGGGAGCAAGGTTTTAAATCACTAGATTTGAACTTGAGGCCGATCTTAGGGACAAAAATAAGGACACCAATAAACCCAAACCCAAGGTAAAAAAGCATATGCTGAAAATAGACTATGGAGGAGATAAATACATAAACCACACCTCCTCTATCTTTGTATTTTTCTTTTTACTTAGAATTATTGTTCTATTGATTTGCAGGAAGGCTCCTCATATGGGTGCGTACGAGTGGATCACACCTGGCAAAGGGTGCGCCTTTTTATTCATTCAAGAATGTGACTCATCTCACCCAAGGGAGTGTTATGCCCCTTTACCCACTTTTATGTGTTATCATTTTGAATATTGAGGACAATGCTCAATTTAAGTGTAGGGTTTACAATATTTTTCACTTGGACTTCTGCTTATTTCTCATATATTTTTACAATCTAGAGTAATATAAGTATACTAAAAACTGTTTTTAAACTAAAATTGTATATTGTGCAATAGAAATCCAAAATTAAAAAAAAAAACCCTAAATTTTGAGTACAGTAGCTATAAAGGCCGTTGTCTTAAAACTTGGAATAAGTAAAAAGAAAAAAATTGTTTTTATTTGAATGCAAGATAGTACATTCTATGATTTTACTCTCAAATCTATTTGATAATATCTCGAGATGAATTCAAAAATTTAGACATGAAAATAAGAAATGATTTGACCATTTTTCTTTAGACTGTTTGAACGTTTCCAGTCTACCCATGACATTATCCCTAGTCACCTATTTTGTAACCTTAGAATGATAGCTATAAATTTCTTTGGAGCCGCATCAACCGCCTCAAAAACCATGGAGCTCATGAATGACTATCGGTGAATATTTTTCCTTTATTATCATATACACAATTTTTTTTTTTTTTTTTTTTTTTTTGAGAAACATAGCATAAATCAAAGCAAGTATTTTTCATCTATCTCAGTCACCATGATTCAAGTACTTCTCTTCTCTTCGATTCATCTTTGAAGACTTAGAGTAGCATTTATGTAGATTTTCATTCATTTTATAAGCATTCATTGATTGGAAGTTTAGAAAAGAAAAAAAAATAAAATAGAAAAAATGAAATGATTGAAAAAAGAGAAAAAAAAAAAGAGATGAAAAATGGGAGTAACAAAAAAAAAAAAAAAACACTGATTCAAAAAAGGGAAGTGTATGTTTATCATCCGTTATCATCCATCATTGCCTCCACATAGCTTAGGATATGCATTATATTTTCTAATAATTTTGAATCCCTAAATCACTAGAAAAAGGTCATATCTTTCCCAACCATTTATTTGCTTATTCTAGATATTTTATAACCGTCACTAAAGGGTGGATCACGAAAGAAAAAAGGGTTGGGAAAATGTGGGGAAAAAAATTGTCAGGGATTTTCCCGACATTTACTTGCACTTACTATTTTGATGTCTGGAAACATCGGCATCATTGTTATTGGTCGTCATTTAGTACGTTAAAAGCATCAGAAACATGTGAGGCTTTCTCGACATTTGTGTATAAATATTAGTAAAAGTTAAGACATTTGTTGACGTTTCTATACTCAAAACATTGGCAAATGCTCAAAATTTGCTCACATATATTCTAAAAAACGTTAGTAATTCTTTTTGCACTTAGCAACATTTTCTCATACTAAATGTTGGGAAAAGGTAGTATTAAGTCTAAAAATTTGGTTCATTTACAAATGGTACCAAAAACTTGCTTCAAAATCAATTTATCAAACATTCATTAACCACAATATACATGTTTCATCCATAATTTATATTTTATCCACACTTTATTGACACAATATCCATCAACAACATTTCAAATATCACACAAATAATCATCAACCACAAACATAAAATATAACTACAAAACCCAAAAAGGTCATAAACCAATTATTTATCAGTGTGTATTAATCGATCAAAACTCACAAGTGTAAAATCTAGTCATCCTTTCTAATCTCTCTACCACTTAGCACATCAGCCCAATTACATTAAAATAGAACAACCTTTGCTTTTTCATAATAATTTAACTCAATAATGTCAGTCAAAATGTTGCAGTAGTCCACACGTTCTTATTTTGGATTCGTGTCTCTAATACTTACATAGCTTGTTGCTGATGAGTTCACAACAACTCTACAATTTTGAGTATGTTTATTCATCACATGATCTCTAATAAAAAAATCTAAAACCATTAACTGTATCTTCAATATATCTCTTAGTAATAGAAACAGATCCTTGAGTTAACCATTTTAGTTCTTCAGTAATGTAGCTTGGTTTGAAATCTAAAATAAAATAAGATGTAGATAACTCAAATTAATATAACTAAGGTAAACATAACATGGAACATGAAACTATAACTAAGTTAGTATATATCTTAAGGTTTCCTTTAACCAAATATGAAAGTTTTCACAAGTGAGCATATCAATCTTACAACTGGATAACCGTCTCCGATTTGGCCTCCTTATAAATTGTTGATATTGACGGAGAAAAATTACTAAATTAAAGTTATTTGGATTTAACATATTAAACACATAAACTTAATCAATTTACTTACATGTGTAAAGGAGCAATGCTTTCATGGTAGTCGAGAACATAACGGTGCATCTAGCTCCATATGATATTATCTAACCTTACAACATCAATATTTTCCAATTATCTTTCTACAAATGTTGAATAAATATAATCTCGACTCTTCATCATCCATTAAGTTAGAATTTCAAGACCCCCTTGTAAATTGTGTCTCAATTCCATGAAGATATCTCAAACAAAAGGTTAAACACTTTTCTATAATATATCCTTCTACAACTGGACACTTTGGATGAGTCTTGCCACCAACATAGGATTTAAATCTAGTCAAACACCTAAAAAAATATAATTATTTTCATATATCTCTATAAATTGAAGAGGTATATACTAATGGAGTTTGAGACCTGGATGCAGAAAAAACCTCTCAATCGGATACATCCATGGATAATGATCTGGTCTACCTAAGACTGCCTCATTTGGAAAATGAATCACCAAATGGATCATAACAGTAAAGAAGGAGGGAGTATTTTTTTTCTAGATGACAGAAAAATTGCAACATGAAATTGAAGTTTTTGTAGATCCCAAATATTTAAAACTTTTGTACAAAATACTTTAAAGATGTTAGAAAGTCCAATCAGCACCAAAACAATCTTCTTTTGCATAGAAACTCATAAGACAATTGGAAGGAGATCTTGTATCAACACATGATAATCATGAGACTTGAGATTCCTAAGTTTAGACTCCTTTACGCTTATATACCTCGAAATATTTGAGGTGTAATCATCAGATGCATTAATTTCTTTTAAAACATTGTAGAAAAGTTTTTTCTCATTCTTTGTTAAGGAATAACAAGCTATTGGTACATGTCTTTTCCTATTAGAAAGCAAGCATGGGTGCAATTCAGACCTGATACCCACTTCTCCCAAATCAAGATGTGCCTTTAAATTATGTTTGGATTTTTTAGGATCATTAAGAATTGTCATAATTGCAATTTCACAAACATTCTTCTCAGTATGTATAACATTAATATTATGACAAATAAGTTGTACTCCCAATGAGGTAACTCAAAGAAAATGCTTCCCTTCTTCCACAGTTCAACATTATTTGGGTCATTTTCATCTTCCATGTTGTCTTCCATTTCTATCTTACTATGATTCTTAGTCCGGTTCATACTAGCTATTTTCCTTGCTTGCCTACCGCCCACTCTCAAATCCTATATGTCACGATTTTTACCATAAATGAAAGAACAACCTTGAAATATCTCTGAATCCAAAACTGGGGTAAGAGCTTCTCTTTAGTCTTTGGTCCCATCAAACAATTGGCTTTGATATCAAAATCTATTATCAATATCTAACCGTTGTCGATGACTGATGTAACAAAATTTTAGACTATTAGATAACCATTTTGAGGAAATATTAGCACTACAAGTTAGAGAAGCATAATGACCTTTTGTACTCTAGTCAGACAAGTTAGCTTATGCTGGAAAGTTATTAATGGTCCACAATAAGGTAGCACGCATACTAAATGACTCTTTCTTTGAAGCATCATAAGTACTAACTTCTTGCTGTAATCGATTCTACTCTTCAATCAATGGATGCAAATAAATATCGATATTATTACCTGATCCTTTTTTATGGGGAATAATCATGAAAAAAAAATCAAAGAGTTATGCTTAATACACAATCATGGTGGTAAGTTATACAGAAGAAGCACAATTGGCTAGATATTGAAGTAATGCTTATTAGTTTGAATAGAATGAAACCATCACTTGCTAATCTAAGCCACACCTTTCTTGAAAGAGCTACAAAATTAAGATCAAGTCTATCAAAATGTTTCCAAACTTACACATCTACAGGATGCCTTATCAATCCATCCTTTCTATGACCCTTATCATTCCATTTCATGAAATCTGAGGTTTTCATGTACATGACTAACCTCTTAAGTCGAGGAATCAAAAGAAAATATCATAATTTCTTTGCCAATTTTTTCTTCTGCCTCGTTTTGCACCTCTAAGTAGCCACGATAAAGTTATTACTCGTATCTTTAAGCAATTTCATGAATATTGAATTATTCATATTCAGCTCATCTATGCCATGAACTGTGTCAGCTGTACATTGATTTGGCATATCTATATTCTTTGTTTTTAACTTTTCATCATTTGGATCATCATTATGAGTTTCGAATCCATCTCTTAGTAACCCTTTCATATCTTCAACGCTAATATTTTGATGTTGGTATTCCGCAAGTTATAGTTGGGATTGTGAAATGATAGCAATAATTTTATATACTTGAACTATATTATTTCAATATTTATTTATTAATTTTAGGACTATTTTAAACTTTATTTCATGAGATTTCACAAATTAAATTTGTGGGTAATGATTTAGGAAACATTGGGCTTATTTTATAAAATTTGGACCGGACAACCAGTAGTCAATATTTTAGGTTTATCTCTCTACTTCAATGTCCTATTGGACTGATTCTTGTTGGGTTTAACTAGATTTCAACACCTACAAATCTTGTAAAGAGTCCAAAAGCTCATTCAGACAAGAGCATATATGAAATTTAGGTGGAAACTGCTATAGTGCTGAAGGTCAAATCCGTGTTGAAAAAAGAAACTAAGTGCACATGATAATGGAGTGATTTTTGGAAAAAAGTTGATGTTATTTCAAAAGAAATGTTCCAAAGTTAGGAAAGCTTTCTAATTCATGGGAATGCAAAAGATCTCTTCTATTACAACAAAAAGAAGTTTTCAAAATCGAAGAAAAGAGAAAGTTTCTAAAAAATTACCTACAGTTGACTTTTGGACTAGTGTTTTGGTCCTATAAATAAAGCCTCTTCTTCAAGGATGTCAGATAGAGAAAAATAGATAGAAATGCATTAGAAAAATATAGAGAGAGGTGGAGAAAGAGAGAAAGAGGCAAAACCCTAGTAGCCATAACCAGAGGACGTGATTTCCACCTTCTTCTTATGCAAAAAGGGTTGTAATGTCTTTCTTTTTTTTTTCCTTTTCTTGTTTTTCTTTACAATGTCTAGCCAAGTATTTTTGTTCCTAGAACTCAATAGATTTTGTTCTTTAATTAATTACATGGATTGAATTTATTTCCTTCCCTTAAGTTTTATTAGCATGATTATCATTTGATAAGATTTTATTGCTGATCTTAATGCTTCAAAATGGAAAAGTCTATATTTTGTATGATTTGAGATTGAATGCATTCATGATCAATATAATTACATGATATTAGCTCATAACAATAAAAATCCACATGAAATTATGATATCGACCGAAAATTAATTTTGTGTGTGGGAATTTAGGGTAAAACCTAAATACAGTTTTTCACAGAATTTAATACAATCCAAATTAATCAAAATTACATGACTATTGGGTTTTGATTAATCGAATTAGGGGTTTCATTACATAACTATTAAGTGGAATCTAATTTTAGGGAAGCTGTCATCATCTACAATAAGTCATTTGTCAATAAACTTAGGGTTTGAAAAGATTCAGCTATGTAAAAGATTAAAAACAAATGAAGTTGAAGTCTAGGATTTTTATCCATTGATCATAGTCTTTCAATTTCATCACTATATTGATTTAATTTTTCTAACTTGGATAGGGTAATATCCTCGTGGAAACAACATATGCTTGCTTTATACACAACACTTGATTAGAGTATGCTTGTCTGAATTCTTGATATCAAAATCACGTAACATGAAACACTAGACAATGAATATCTAGAAGCTATAGAAATAGTTTTCCTATAAAATACCCAACAATCATATGTCTTAGTGATACCATCACATATCAAATGTTTCTTAGATTTGTCATGTGTTTGCCAATAAATATTACAACTCCATACACAAGCACATGCAAATTTTCCATTCTCACTTGAATTTTCAAATGAAAATTCCAAAAATCTTTGTATTCAATTTCATATTCAGTTCTCAGCCTTCACTTTAGCATCAAAGATTTATCCATTGTTTAAAATATCTTACAATAATCAGTTCTCATTAAATGATAAGTATGCCAAAAATCTGCTTGATAAAAATATGAATTCATCTTAAGTAAATATTTTCATACAAAATATATTACTAGAAACATGATACAGTATTTGTATGTTAGTATAAATAAACAGTTTTCATGACATCATTTTACTAGAAGCACCAACATCATTTACTCTTCATGATATCAACTTGCTAGAAATGTTATCAACATCATTTGCATATTAGTGGAAATAAATATTCCCCATGATATCACAATGCTAGAAACATGATAGAATATTTACATATTAGTAAAATAAAGTCTCGATGACATCATATGCATGCCAAGCATATAAAAATGAGAAACATATATAAAAAAATTTTGTCTTAAGTGTTCACTAACTTTGCCTAACTTTTAACCTAATATAAATTATTTTTTCCATAATTTTAACTTAATATAAATTAATTTTATCTTAATTGTGCCCTAGTTATACATTGAATCTGGGTTAATGTTATCATAGTATAAAATAATTATTTATAAATTAATTTAGCCTAATAATACCTTAAATTTGCCCAAATGTTATTCTATAATAAATTAATTTTCCCTAATTATGCCCTAATATGGGCAAGTGAGAAGTGAGAGTAGTGAGAAGACTAAAGCAGAAGGTAGGGAGAGAGAGCAACCTCCAACAAATAGCTATGTCAAACAATTTTCATTGATAGCGGGGAGCAAAGGTAGCAAGATTAATATGGGAGGAGTAGTGATGGTAGTAGAAGAAGAAAGTAGAGAGAATAGAGAATAGAGGAGAAAAGAGGGTTTTGTGGATTTTCAAAATTTCTTGATATTTAACCCAAAAACGTCGACAAAAATATGCCTACGCCAACGTTTTTAAGTAAAATGTCAGTATATCCTCTCTTTCTCTCTCTATCTCTCTCTCTCTCTAAAAAGCGTATCTCTCTCCACTCCATCCCCCCACTCTCTAAAGCCCTCACTAAAATATGTCTGTCTCTCTCTAATGTGTCTCTCTCTATACCCTTTTCCAACGTTTCATTTATAAATTGGTAAAGCTAAAAGATTTTTCCAATATATATCGACAAATGTAAGCAAGATTTGAAACTTTTATCGATGATAACAATATTTTTATACACTTAAATTATATTTTTTAGCATTTATTTATGAATTTTAGGACTATTTTAAACCATATTTTATGATTTTATATTGATTAATTTCGTGGATACTGATTTAGTAAACATTGGGCTTACTTTCTAATTTATGGTTTGGATGACCAACAGTCAGTATTTTGAGCATAGCATTTTACATTGATTAAGGTGATTCTTGTTGGGATGGAAAGAAGACTTCCAGTCCTATAAATTTTGTGAAGAAGCCAAAAACTAATTCAAATAGGAGCTTATCTGAAAATTGGGCCGAAATTGATGTTGTGGTGTTGAAAAGTCAATACTATGCTGGAAGAGGAGACTTGAGCATAATAAGGAGGGATTTTTAGAATTCAATTGCTAATAATTTTAGGACTCTCCAAATTCAAGGAATAGAAAGTTTTCAAGTTTTAGAAAAGCAAGAGATCTCTGTCAAATAACAACAACAAGTTTTCAAATCAAATACAAAACCTCAGTTTCCTAAAAGTTCACAACTATTAATTCTTTTAGAATTTCTAGTCCTATAATTACAACCACTCCTAGAGCAGATAAAACATTCATTAGATGACTCTCTTCTCAATCCATGACCTAAGAACCCTAATAGTACCTTCCACCTCCTTCGTCATGTGCAAAAGTGTTGTTATATTTCCTTTTCTTTTTTTTATTTTTCTTTTCAATGTCAAGCTATTTTTTTTATTTCTAGGACTCAATGAATTCTATTTTTGATTAATTACATTGTCTGATTTATTTCTTTACCTTAAGATATATTAGCATGTTTATTATTTGATAAAATTTTATTGTTATTCATAATGCTTCAAAACGTTTAGGCCTATGTTTTGTATTATTCGATATTGAATGCATGCATGACCAATATAATTGCACGAGATTAGTCTGAACAATAAAATTCATATGAGATTATGAGTATGACCATTGAATTAATTTCATGTACGGGGAAAACCTTAGAATACAGATTTTTTATAGAACTTAATGCAATTTGACTTAATTAAAAGTGCATGATCATTAAATTTTGATTAGTCGAATTAGAAATTTCATTGCATGACTATTTGAAAAATCTAATTTAGGAAAAATCTGTCATCATCAATAATTATTCATTAGCCAATAAATTTAGGGGATTTTAAAAAATTCAACCAGGTAAAAGATTAAAAATAGATAAAATCGATATCTTAAGGTTTTTATTAAATTAGGGCTTTTATTATATTAGGATTTTGTATCAACTAGGGTTTTTATATTCATAGATTTTATATTCTTAATTTTCTAATATCTTTATAACTTTGATTTGACATGTTCAACTTAGTTAAGTTAATTCATACTTGGTAATATAAAATATCCTCATGGGAATGATACTTGATCTAATCTTTATTCACAATATTCGACTAACATATACTTGTCCTAATTCATGGTATCAAAATCACGTATTAAGTTTTTGGTGCCATTGTTGAGGATGTCTTGGCATATCAATTAGAATTATCTTGTTTAAAATTGGATTTTAATATTTATTGTTTCTTTCATTCTCAAATTAGGATTTAGGGTTATACAATGGCTATTTTTAAGGTTTAGGTCCAAATTTGGTAGGAGTTTTTGGTGTCCAAAAAATAAATTTTGATTTAGAGTTAGACGACCACTTTTTCCAAAAAATTTTTGTTTGCTAATTAAAACTCGTCGCTTTGCCATGGGCACCACCTTGTTTTGGCCAAATTCCATTGTTTTCATAGGGTTTTTTTTTCCTATGATTTTTTAGTTTTTCAATAGATTGTTTAGGTGTCTTTTGTGCATTCATTTGCTGTATTTTTGTGATTTCTACTTTTATATATGTAATCTAGATTTATTTGAGTAGTTTTTGTAATTTATTTTAAAGATCTAATTTTTTGTTCGTACAGAGATCTAATTATATTATTTTTTGTGTTTGTGAGGAACAAATCGTTCAGGAGAATAGAACTATGAGAGAGTTCTCAATGCTCAGACTTTAGGACGTACAAAGTAGCATTGCATGGTCTCCCCTCGAAGCAAACTACTTTGAGCTTAAACCAAGTCTCATTGGCATTGTGCAAGCTGATCAGTTTAGAGGAGAAATTTTTGAAGATCCTAATAGCGACCTGAAAAATTTCTTAGAGATTTGTGACACCATCAAGTTGAACAAAGTGAACCCTGATATAATAAGATTACAATTGTTTCCTTTCTCTCTTAGGGGAAAGAAAGGCAAAGGTGTGGTTTAACTCTTTTCTTACTAATTATTTTACAAATTGGGAGAATATATCTCAATCATTTTTAGTTAAGTATTTTCCATCTGGTTTGACTGTTAAATAACGTAATGATATTACTAGTTTTAAGAAATTCGATGGTGAGCCTTTATGTAATGTTTGAGAAAGCTTTAAGGATTTAATTAGATGATGTCCACATCATAGTATACCTCATTGCTTAATTTTGTAAACTTTTTATGGAGATCTTTTGAATTCTATTAAAATTACCATTGATGCTATGGCTGGGGGTGCATTCAAGAGTAAATCATATAACAAAACATATACATTACTTGATGATATGATCTCTAATCAATATGATTGGTCTAATGAATGTGAAATTTCTAGACAAAAAGTTAGGTGCATGAGGTCAATAGTTTTACCATTCTTAATGCAAAAATGGACTCCTTGATTAATGCAATAAAAGCTAATCAAATTAATGTTGTTACTAATCAAGTTTATTATTATGAATCATGTGGAGATTGTTCTCATATCATTTTTGAATATCTGTAGGTACAGCAAGCAAACTATGTTTATAACTTTGGTAGGCCTCAAAATAATCCTTACTCCAGCACATATAATCCTAGGTGGAGGAATCATTCAAACTTTTCATGGAGTCAAGGAGTACCATAGATTGTGAATATTCTATCAAGCTTTAATTCAGGGAATCCACAGCCAAGGGAGAGCATGGTATCATGGGAAGTCATCATTGAACATTTGGCAATAGCGACAAATGAAAAGTTTGAGAGGCTTGAAAATAAAATTAATCAATTGCCTAATGCCTTTCATTCTCATGTGCCAGATAGATTTCCAAGTGACATTGAGAAGAACCCCAAAGAGCAGGTTAATGCAATCATATTGAGGAATAATAAAGAATTGCATAAAGTTTCAAATAAGGATGAATAGGATAAAAATGATGAAAAGGAACAGCTCTAAAAGTCTACAAATGAGGAGGTTTAGACACCATATCCCAAACAGAAAAATACTTTACGTTTTAGTGACTATAACCCCATATTCCTTTTCCTAGACATCTTTTATATGCAAAAGTAGAATTTAAAAAATTTTTAGAAATTTTTAAGAAAGTACACATTAATATCCCTCTTTTGAATGTCATCAGCCAGGTACCAAGATACAACGAGATTTCTAAAAGAAGTGATCACTGAAAAGAGAAAACTTAATGAGGTTTCAAAGGTCATGTTTATAGAGGAGTACTCTGCGATTTTGCAAAGAAAGCTGCCACCAAAATTCAAGGATCTAGGGAGTTTTTCTATCTCTTGTACCATAGGTTCTACTGATTTTTCTAATGTTTTATATGATCTTGGTGTTGGTATGAATATCATGCCTTATTCCATATTTTTAAATTAAGATTTATGAAATGTTGACCTACAAGTATTTCTTTGCGATTAGTAGATAAAAGTATAAAATATCCAAATAGCATTATTGAGGATATATTGGTTAAAAGCAATGTTTTTCCTATCGATTTTGTTGTCTTGGATATGGATTAGGATGATGCCCTTCATTGATTTTAAGTCAAACTTTTCTAAACACTACTTATACATTGATTGATGTTTTATGATGGGAAGTTGATTTTACAAATTGGTGATGAAAAAATTGAGTTCAAAGTTTTTCATTCCAAGAGAGATTTTGAAAAGCAAACTATTTTTTAGAGTGGATTGATAAGATTACTGAACATGATCACAATCTTAATGTCTTTCATTTTAGCAATCCTATTAAAAAATTGCATTGTTAATTCATTGCATGAAAATCATGACTTCCTAAACAATAAATATGTTGATGCATATGCTATCTTGAGTGTGAAGTTAATTAAATTTTAATCAAAAATGAGTCTTAATGTTAGCAAAGAAAGAAAGTTGTAGATAAGTAAGCTGGAGGAACGACAAAATAAAGCATATAAGATTGAACAAACTTAGAAGGAAATGACAAAGGCATGATATGGTGCAATGAATGGACATTGTGTCAAGACCTATGAGGATGAAAAAAGTTACTAAAAAGGAGATTGGAAGTTTATCTACTTTATTAGATAAGTTTTTTGTTCTCTTTTCTTTTATTTCATTTATCATGGTTTGTTTAAGTGTAAGGGGGAAGCATTCTGATTTGTGACTTTGATTTTTTTATAGAATTAAATTTAAAAAAAAAAAAAGAAAAAATTCTGAGTTTTGGTAGAATTGTTTCCATGCCAATAAGATTTTTTCGAATTTTCTATTCCTTATATGTTACTTGTTTTGAATTAGGTTGTATGAAGGATGATTAGTGTTAATGGTTATTTGGTACATGATTAACTATTCATCTTTTTATAGTTGATCAAAAGATAGACATGTAAGATTTAGTACAAAAAATTATCCAAGAGAGGATTCGAGCCTTATAGAGTAATTTTATTCTCTCATTATTTTGTTAAGTGTATATCACACGTGAAATAAACATTCTAGAACTCGATTTGTTATGTATTTTGAGACCACATTCTTGATTTTCATGCACTAAATAATTAAGGCACATAGGTTTACATTCTTTTAGCTTTTGAAAAATATTATCCCTAAAATTTTATATCCTCTAGTTAACGCATTTGAGTTTAAACCTTTTCTTTCTTGAATTACCCAAATAATTTTCATAAATAAACTATTTTTTTCTAACCCCAGATTTTGAACTCAAGTTCACTAATTTACTTATAGTTGATAGCATAGCATTATGATTACATTTTACTGTTTTGGAGTTTTTTTATTTTTATTTTTTCTAATACTATGACAAGTTGTGACTCAGTGTAGCAAAAATGAAGAGAATTGTCATGTTGAGTTATGAAAAAAAGAAAAAAGCAAAAAAAAAAAAAAAAGAAAAAGTGAAAGTTGAAAACAAAAAGTCGAAAAAAAAGTTGAGAAAAAAAGTTGAGATATTACATTACATGTTTGGAGTTGGAGTGCTATACATATTTTGGGATTGAGAATTATTTAAGTTAGCATTTTTATTATTTTGATTTAACGAATGTCATGTCTAGATGTTTAAGTGTATTTAGTGAATTATTTATAACCCAATATTTTTACCTATTATGTTATCCTTAACCCTACCTCTATTACAACAAAAAAGAAAAGACTTTTTGATTGGTACAAGGATTCCATATATTCAAATGGTGGATATTTGATATATTGGTAATCTTATGCTAATGTCATCCCATTGTATTGATTTGAGTGATACACATAGCCTTCCATAAAATTGAATACATTGAATAGTCAAATCTTATTTCCTTTATCATATTTCTCTTTGCATTAAGTGAACCAAGTGTGAGGGTGTTTGAATCTTGCATTGTTCTTGATTTCAAGGAGACTATAGGAGATGCAATAGATTTTCTCTAATGTTAAATGCGACGAAATATTGGTTATTTTGATTTCAATTCTGGTCTAAAATTGTCATACACAAGACTAGGGACTTAGAAAAATTGAATTTGTTTTTGAGAAAATGTTTTCTGGTTTGAACACAAGCAAATATTCAAGCTTGGGATATTTGATTACAATAATTTTATACACTTGAATTATTTTTTTAACATTTATTTTTGAATTTTATGACTATCTTAAACCATATTTTATGATTTTATATTGATTAATTTCATGAATATTGATTTAGAAAATATTGGACTTATTTTCTAATTTGTGGACTGGATAACTAGTATATAGTAATTTGGGCATAACTTTCTATTCCAATATCCGATTAAGGTGATTCTTGTTGAGTTGGGAAGAAAACTTTGAGGTCCACAAATTTTATGAAGAGCCCAAAGGTAATTCAGATAGGAGATTATCTGAAGATAGGGCCGAAGTTGTGATGCGCAGTATTGAAAAGTCACTGCCATGCTGAAAAAGGAAACTTGAGCATATTAAGGAGGAATTTTAGGAATTCAGTTACTGATAATTTTAAGACTCTCCAAATTCAAGGAATAGGAAGTTTTCAAGTTTTAGGAAAACAAGATATCCCTATCAAACAACAATAGCAAGTTTCCAAATCAAACATAAAACCCTAGATTCCTAAATGCTCACAACTACTAATTCTTTAAGGGATTTTAGTCCTATAAATACAACACCTCCTAGGCAAACAAAGCATTCATTAGACGACTCTTAATTATTCCATGACCTTG
The DNA here is from genome assembly GCA_037126225.1 of Dillenia turbinata. Lineage (NCBI taxonomy): Eukaryota > Viridiplantae > Streptophyta > Magnoliopsida > Dilleniales > Dilleniaceae > Dillenia > Dillenia turbinata. The sequence continues at coordinate 11,259,047 of JBAMMX010000013.1, forward strand.
GAACCCTAGCAGCCACCTTCCACCTCCTTTGCCATATGCAAAAGGGTTGTAATATTTCCTTTTCTTTCTTCATTTGTCTTTTCAATATCTAGCTAATTTCTTTTGTACCTAGAACTCAATGGATTCTATTTTTGATTAATTATATAGCTTGATTTATTTCTTTCCTTTAAAATTTATCAGTAAGATTATTATTTGATGAGATTTTATTATTATTCATAATGTTTCAAAATATTTAAGCCTACGTTTCATATAATTTGAGATTGAATGCATGCATGACCAATATAATTATATAAGATTAGTCTATATGAGATTATGTGCATAACCATTAGATTAATTTTATGTGTGGAGATTTAGGGGAAACTCTAGAATATAGATTTTCCATAGAACTTAATGTAGTTTGACTTAATCAAAATGGTATGACTATTGAGTTTTAATTAGTTGAATTAAGGATTTCATTACATGAGTATTGGGTGAATCTAATTTAGGAGAAATATATCATCATCAATGATTATTCATTAGCTAATAAACTTATAGGGTTTTGAAAGATTTAATTTTGTAAAAGGTTAATAATAGATGAAATCGATGTCTTATGGATTTTATTAAATTAAGGTTTCATATCGGTTAGGGTTTTTCTATTCATAGATTTTATATTCTTAATTTTTTGATATCATTTTAACTTTGATTTGATTTGTTCAAGTTAGATAGGTTAATTCATACTAGGTAATATAAAATATCCTTGTGAAAATGATATTTGATCTCATCTTTATATACAATATTTGACTAGGATATATTTGTCTGAATTCATGGTATTAACCGATGTTTAATGCTAAAATATCAATAGAAATCCCACTATCACCCAAATTTGCATGCCCATGACTTTTCCCAATGTTTTAATCACTAAACATCATGATTGAGTCTTTTAGCTAACGTTTTATCAAAAAACAAATGCCATGGAAAGAAATTTAATGGCAATGCAAAACTTAGAAGTCGAGAAAAATTAATCAAGAAAAGTACTGTTTTTGTAGTGAATTTTCCTTCTTTCACTTTAAAACTATCACCTTTGACTCCATTATAATCCAATAAATGCTAATCTAAGCTTTTACATGTGAATTCTTTTAATGGATAGATGGTTTGAAAAGTAGGCGTATAAAGCACCCTAAAATGATTTGATTTTGAAAACTCACCTTCTTATATAAAATATGATTTTTTATTCTAACTTTTATTGATGTTGAGCAGAATATTATAATATATGATAAATGAACTTTTTTCTTTTATAAGTAGTTCGAACTCTTGCTATTTTGTGTTAGTATCTCTAAATTGTCATATACATTTTGTTTAAGGACAAGTAAACATTCAAGTATTTGATAAGTGTCACACCCCGAACTGGGAATCGTGAACAGCCGCCCGTTGCCCTGGATGCGGGCTGTATTTCTACAGAAAATCAGACAGAACCTCTCCATAAATCGTAGGTCTCCCATGTACAATTTCACCTATATATCAACATTCATCCTGTAAAATAAACAAATAGCCATCCCGGCCTATCCAAAATCAACCAAGTCCCACAGCCAACATCCAGAACAACGCAAGGCTAACTAAATTACCAGCAATCCTAGCCACAGACCTCTACTGTCATGCCCAACTAGAGCATGAGCAGCCGCTATACCGAGCGGGCCTAAGTTTTTATACAATTTACATAAATTTTCCCAAATATTATTCAAATACGTACAATTGTCTCAATGCAAATGAAATATGAGAGTTTTGTAAATAAACATACATAAATTATACAGTCATCCCAAAATAAGTACACGGCCAACTATGGACCTCAACAAGACCTCGCAGGGTCGAAAATATAATACGTAATTCATCTTTCAAATTAAACTTAAGATCGCACCGTCGTGAATCACCTAAATCCACCAAAATCTCCAAAATCTGAAACGTCGCTCCGACGCAACAATAATCCTATCTGGGGAGGGAAAGAGGAGGGGTGAGTACTCAGGGAAGAATACTTAGTGAGTGAGGGGATAAATCTCAAGTACTAATAGTATAGGTGAAAATTGGAGTGTCAAATAATATCATACATAACCAATAATTTCAAGTTTCTGTAATAAATCATGATATGTTCGATAAAATAAACTTTTTTAATCATTCACACGATATCATACATATTTGCATCCATTTAAAAATCAAGTATAACATAGAGCTAACCGAAAGAATCCTGACAAGGGTCAACCATGACCATGGACAGGCGCATCGGGGGTTTTATTATGCAAAGTGTTTCAAAAGTAGCTCTCTACCCTGACGTTGGCACGTACAAGCAACTCTCAGTGCTAGACCGCCTATTCTGACGGACCTCCCCAATACATGGTTCAACTGGGCCCATACGGAACATCACAATCATGTACAAGCAACTCCCGGTGCTAGACCGCCTATACTGACGGACCTCCCCAATACATGGTTCAACCGGGTCCATACGGAACATCATAATCATGTACAAGCAACTCCCGGTGCTAGACCGCCTATGCTGATGGACCTCCCCAATACATGGTTCAACCGAGCCCATACATATCGCAATCACGACGTTTGCGGATACCTCTGGCCAAAGCGTATCCGGGCAACCCGTGCCTCTACAAACGCCCTTCGTAGCTACGGAATCAATCAAGAACATCCGTCCCCCACCGGGACTCAATCACATCATATCAACACAAAACTAGTGGGCATCCAACCCACATAGTTCATCAAAACGATTCAAATTCGTGTGCCAATACATTTCATCAAAATCATTTCAAATCAACAACCGATACAATGGTAGAATAGAAAACATTCAAGTTCTCAAATCATGGCACAATTTTATTTCATTCAAACATGGATGCATAGTCATAGAAATCATAAGTTTACGACACTCCAATAGTCACAAAACAGATTTGAGATTTAATATCACACGTCGAATCAATGCATATCAAAGCATGTTTTGTTTAAAATACGGTAAAATCAGATTTTCACTATTTCATGCAAGAGATTAGAGTCTCACTCACATGCCAGGGAGGGTAATCACTCCCTATTTTCATAATAAATCCGAATTGACTTCTCGAGTCTCCAACAAGATCAACCTAATCAATTTATCACAATAGTCATCAAATTTCCAATTATGCTTAGGGTTTATCATTTTTCCTAAGTTTGTACAAACCTTAATTCTCCAATTTTTTTGAATATACTCTAATGTCATCAATTGCATTTCATTTATAAATAAATAACAAAATCGAAATCAAGCCTAATTCAACCCTAAAACCACTTGAAGTCGAAAATACACTTAAAATGAATAAATTTCTTACAAAATAGAAAATCTTTGAAAAATCATACACTTTTCGATTCCCATCCGATTGCTTCATACCATATGTCATTTTCAAAGTATGGAAATCTATTTTCATAATATAAAAGTATTTTGATTTCCTATATGCAGGACAACTTATAATGAAAAGACCGCATAAATCCTTAAACTCAAATCTCAAATTTTCGACTGTTTTTATGCATTCGTCAAATTAAACTCTAAGAGAAGCTATTCTAATCAAGTCAATACGATTCTATCATCTAAAATAACCCAATTCATTTAAAATTCTATACTTAGCTTTAATAATCACATATAAATTGTCAGAAAATGCATTCTAATCAAATATAACATATATTCTAAACATACACAGATCTTTTCACCCTAAATTTCATTCACTTTATCAAAAGGGTACGAATTTCCTCACCTAAGGTATTCGCAGTTCACGGACTTAGCCTCCCTGTGTCATTCATTTCAGTCCAAACCTGCAATGTGTCTGATTCGAACTAAAATTTCAATAATTTAGCTAAATCACTAAAAATATCGAAACCCTAGACCTAATTCATCCTTACCTATGCAGAAAGTGGAGTCAGCAGATTCGGCCTAGGGTTTTGAAGGCTTCCTGCTGCTGGGGTTTCTGTAATGATCGAAACAGGTTCCCAACAGTGAGCGGTGCACGGTTGGGAGAACAAGGGAAAGATCGTGGGCCATCGCGCGCGCGCAGGGGCAGTCTCGCGCAGGGTCACGCGCGCGTAGGGGCTGTCTCGCGTGAGCAATCGCGTGCTGTCGGGTAAGCAGTCGCGCTCTGTTTCGTGCGTAGGGAGTAGCAGAGCGAGAAAGAGACTGAGGGAGACTGAGAGACAGAGATGGAGGTAGAGAGTAGAAGATGGTTGGTGGTGGTGGAAGGAGTCGGCGGTTGAAGGCGAAGGAAGCGAAGAGAGATCGCGAGCGGGAGGGAGACACAGCGGGAGATAGAGAGATATGGAACCGAGAGAGAGAGAGAGAAATAGAGAGAGGGATAAAGAGAGACAGTGGTGGCTGCGGGTGGTGGCGACGGCCGTCTGCGGCGGAGGAGGGCAGTGGCGGCAGCAGGGCGGTGGAGATGGGCCGCGGGAGAGGGTGAGAGAATGAGAAGAGAGGAAGAAAGATTAGGGCTTTTAGCCCTAATCTTCATTTGGGAAAAACGCATCATTTTGCTATGTTTTGTCCCACCTACAATTTTTTTTTTACAAATAGATTAATTAATACATAAACAAATATATATATATTTTTATACCCACTTTTCTCTAGAATATAAATTTCATAGAAATGGGATTTACTGCGAATTACGGACGCAACATTTTAAAATATACCAAAAATTTAAATTTAATATCCCAAAACCGAAAATCAATATAATTAAAAATTTCTCTCTCTATATATAACTGAGAAATATTTTATTTAATTTCATGAACAGGAATACTAGTACGGATACCGCAGTGTTGGTGTTACAATAAGTCATTTATATGTATATTTTAGACATAACTTTTAGGACTTATCATATGTTTTGAGTAAAATTAATTAGATTTTGTTATAGGGTAATTATACTTACAAGTGTAAAATGGAAAGGAAATTAGGAATTGAACAAAAAATCTAGGTTCAACACCAACTCGAACAAAGTCCAAGTCCAAAGTCAAAGCACAAATAAAGCAAGACCATTCTCAATTAAGTCCAAATCTCAAAGCGCAAATCCAAGATCCAACTCAACCTAGGACAGCCAATAATGGATTCAAGCCCATCTTAGTCTGCACCTCCTATAACTTTGCTCATCATCGACTTTGGTTCGCCACCATCTAGTCATAACCATTGTTCGATCATATACCATCCACTACAAAAAAAATGTGGTTTTAACGATGAAATTTAGCAACGAAATAAATCTATTGCTATTTTGCAATGAAATTAGGGATGAAAATGAGTTTTATTGATATTTTGCAATGAAATTAGTGACAAAAGAGCACTCGTGGCAAAATTAGCAACGAATAGATTATTCATAGCTTAATTTGTGGCTAATTTAACTACGAAAATATTTTCGAGACCAAGTTCATGGCAAATTAGCCATGAAAAATTTTTGTGGCAAAATTAGCCACGAGATTATTAGTTTATGGCAAATTTAGCGATGAATAGCAATTTTGTGGCTAAATTTTTTCATGAATCCAATTTTCATCGCCACATTTAGCAACAAATCTCAATTTTATCACAAAATGTAGCAACGAAAATAGGATTTATGACAAAATTGGTTGTTAATTAGCCATAAAAATATTTTCATAGCAAAATTTAGCAATAAATTCTGTGGTTCATGGCTAAATTTGTTGCTAATTAGCCACAAAAATATTTTCGTGACAAAATTTAGCAACGAATTCCTGATTTATGAATAAATTCATCACTAATTAGCTATACAAAATTATTTGTGGCTAAAATTATCAATAATTTACAATATTACTTAGGAATTCGTAGCTAATTTCATGACTAAATTCTTTTTACATTCTCTTATGAAACATTTTCAACTGTGTCCCTTTTTTGACCCTTTTTGAGTAATGAAATCAGGTTAGAAACATAGTAAATGTTATAATTCTCACCAAATTAACTATTTTCAACAATAAATAATTCAATCAATTTTTGACAAATTATTACCATGTACAGTAATAGGACTTTACTTATATAAATATATATTTTATCTTTTAGTTAAGTACATGACTACATCAAGCATCAAACAATTCTTTTAGAAATTAGGTAAAGGAATTTGTACTTATTCTAAGTATTAACAAGCATAACTTTCAGAAAAGTTATAAATTTATTTAAGTAATCTAGTCATTATATAAATATGAAAACTAAGTTCCTTTTATCAATGAACCACACAACGAATATTTTTTCATCTCTAATTTCATTATAAATTTCTAAAGACTACTTTTTCATTGTTAATTTCATCACAAACAACTAATTCATTGCTAAATTCGTTGTAAGGAGTGGATAAAATTACGTTTTGTCGCAAGTTTTGCCATTAATTAGAGATAAAAATGGTTTTTGTCGCTAATTTAGCAATGAATAACCACTTTCGTTGCTAAACTTAGCGACGAAAACATTTCATCCTAATTTAGCAACAAACATTTGCTTTGGTCACTAAATTTAGCAACCAAAACACATTTCATAGCTAAAAGATAATTTAGCAACTAATTTACTGATGAATAGTCTCTTTCGTCACTAATTTAGTGATGAAAAACACATTTCATTGGTAATTTTAGTAATGAATAGTACATTCATCACTAATTTAGCAATGACTATTTGTCGCTAAAATTAGCAACGAATGTACTATTTGTCGCTAAAATTAGTGACGAAAGAGACATTTTGTCGCTAAAGAGGATTTTTATTTTTTAGTGTTTGATTTCATTTTGTTTCCATTCTCTTCTCAATTCTCTTGCCCTAGCCACTCATTGCCCTAGTCGCTTGCCCCACCTCCCATTGTCTCTCTGTTGCATCCTTTGATCAATCTCCCCAACCTTCATCACCGACCTCGCTCAGCTTTATCGGTCTTGATTTAGTTGACTTCGATTACCGACCTTCAGCTTTGTCAACAACTCCATTTTGTTGAGGTAACCTAGGAGCTGAGAAATTGTCATCTATTCCATGTTCTCTACAAAATTCTTTCATTATCCTATTCAATTATGAGAATTTGAAGTGATCATGGTAAGGAATTTGAGAATAGGATAATGAAAGAATTTTGTAGAGAACATGGAATAGATGACAATTTCTCCGCTCCTAGGTTACTTTAACAAAATGGAGTTGTTACAAAGATGAAGGTCGGTAATCGAAGTCAACGAAATCAAGAGCGATAAAGCTCAGCGAGGTCGGTGATGAAGGCTGGGGAGATTGATCAAAGGATGCAACAGAGAGACAATGGGAGGTGAGGCAAGCGACTAGGGCAATGAGTGGCTATGGAAAGAGAATTGAGAAGAGAATGGAAACAAAATGAAATCAAACACTAAAAAATAAAAATCCTTTTCAACGACAAAATGCCTCTTTCGTCACTAATTTTAGCGACAAATAGTACATTCGTCGCTAATTTTAGCAACAAATAGTCATTGCTAAATTAGTGATGAATGTACTATTCGTTACTAAAATTACCAATGAAATGTGTTTTTCATCGCTAAATTAGTGATGAATGTACTATTCATCACTAAAATTAGTGACGAAAGAGACTATTCATTAGTAAATTAGTTACTAAATTATCTTTTAGCCATGAAATGTGTTTTGGTTGGTAAATTTAGTGACCAAAGCAAATGTTTGTTGCTAAATTGGATGAAATGTTTTCGTCGCTAAGTTTAGCAACGAAAGTGGTTATTCATTGCTAAATTAGCGACGAAAACCATTTTTATCTCTAATTTAATGGCAAAACTTGTGACAAAACATAATTTTATCCACTCCTTGCAACGAATTTAGCAATGAATTAGTTGTTTGTGATGAAATTAACAATGAAAAAGTAGTCTTTAGAAATTTATAATGAAATTAGAGATGAAAAAATATTCATTGTGTGGTTCATTGATAAAAGGAACTTGGTTTTCATATTTATATAATGATTAGATTACTTAAATAAATTTATAACTTTTCTGAAAGTTATGCTTGTTAAAACTTAGAATAAGTATAAATTCCTTTACATAATTTCTAAAAGAATTGTTTGATGCTTGATATGGTCATGTACTTAACTAAAAGATAAAATATATATTTATATAAGTAAAGTCGTACACGGTAATAATTTGTCAAAAATTGAATGAATTATTTATTGTTGAAAATAGTTAATTTGGTGAGAATTATAACATTTACTATGTTTTTAACCTGATTTCATTACTCAAAAAGGGTAAAAAAAGGGACACAGTTGAAAATGTTTCATAAGAGAGTGTAAAAAGAATTTAGTCATGAAATTAACTACGAATTCCTAAGTAATATTGCAAATTATTGATAAATTTAGCCACAAATAATTTTGTATAGCTAATTAGTGACGAATTTATTCATGAATCAGGAATTCGTTGCTAAATTTTGTTATGAAAATATTTTTGTGGCTAATTAACAACAAATTTAGCCATGAACCATAGAATTTATTGCTAAATTTTGCTATGAAAATATTTTTATGGCTAATTAACAACTAATTTTGTCATAAATCCTATTTTCGTTGCTACATTTTGTGATAAAATTGAGATTTGTTGCTAAATGTGGCGATCAAAATTGGATTCATGGCAAAATTTAGCCACAAATTGCTATTCATCGCTAAATTTACCATAAACTAATAATCTCGTGATTAATTTTGCCACGAAAATTTTTCATGGCTAATTTGCAACGAACCTTTGAGTTCGTCGCAAAATTTGCAATGAAATTCGTGTTCGTCGCAAAATTTGTAACGAACCTAGAGTTTGTCACAAAATTTACAATGAACCTTCGAGTTCTTCACAAAATTTGCGACGAACCTCCGAGTTCGTCGCTAAATTTGCGACGAACCCTATGTTCGTCACAAAATTTGTTGTAAATTTTCTATACTTATGAATTTTTGCTTCCTTATTTTCCATTTGTTTTGCTTCATTTCCACTTAGAAATTTTTTTCCTTTCTTCGAATGGATTCCAATGCTCCACTCCACTCCATTGGTAGAGGTAAGCTCTCTCTCTCTCTCATTTCTCTTTTCTCTCTCTCTGTCTTTGTCTCTCTGTCTCTCTGTCTCTCTCTCTCTTTTCTCTCTCTCTGTTTGTCTGTCTGTCTGTCTCTCTCCTCTCTCTCTCTCTCTCTTTCTCTCGTACAGATCTGGCGGCTCTCCGCTGGATCCATGGGTTGCAGAGCAGATCCGACAATAGAGCCGCCGGATCTGGCGAGACAGCCCTCGCGGGGCCATGCCTGTCGCTGCCTCTCGCGAGGGCCGCGGCTCTCGCAGCCGCCATGGGAGGGAGGGGGCACCCCCTCCCTCCCTTTTTTATGTTTTTTCTTTTTTTTTTTGAATTTTCTTTTTTTATTTGTTTGAATTTATATAATTTTTTATTTTTTTATGATTTGTTAGTTGTGATTGTTAAATTTTCACATTCAACCATTAACCAAACTCTTTTGATTAGAACCTTTTCCATTCTCCCTTTATGTAATATATTTTCATCTGGGGCAATATTGGATGTTCAAATAGATCCCATGACCTAAGAAATTTGCCTTTGTGTTATTATACATCATTGAGATTTCAGCAAGCAATGATTACTCAACATTGTGTTGTTTGTGACGATTAATAAACATTATTGTATAACACGATAAAGATAACTCCAACCATAGCTAAGAATTAGTTTGATTCATTTTGTGACAGGCTGCCCAAGTCTTTGAGAGTCAGTTGGCAGAGTCTATCTTGCAAGGTGATGAGCAGCTTGCATTTAAGAAGCTTGCAATAGAAAACCAGAGGTTAGACATGCTTTTTAATTTCTTAATATTACTATCTAAATAAAAAAATAATTATACTAATTTTGTACCTCCCTTCTCATAAATAATAGTAAATAACATTATATATTTTGTATTGCAGAGGTATTTGTTCCAATTACTCGGTGAATTCAAGTAGAGGAGAGAAAAATAGATTTCTAAGCATTTGAGATATTTATTTTTCGGTCATATTATCTTGTTATCTTTTGTTTCTCTTGTTTATTTATTATCAGTAAATACCATATTATATTAAATGTTGATTGTTTTAATTTGTAATAATTTTTTAATATGCATTTGAACGAATTATTTTTTAAAAATTATGAATATTATATTTATTTAATTTAAGTAATTATATGTAACTTAAATATTTAAATTTAATTAATTTTTTTTTGGTTGGATTGTAAAAAGATATTAAGTTGCATGTCACTTTGAAAGCAAAATTAAGTAGTTTCATTTTAAAAGCAAAATTAAGCAAAATTAAGATATAGAGTTAAGGAGTTAAATTTATGTTTTTACAGAGTCATTTCATAAAAGAGTAATTTAATTCCTTTTTTATCTATTTATTGTATCTAAAAATTTGATTGATCCAGTTACAACATGCTCGCTCTATCCAAAAAGAAAAAGGGGTAAAATTTTAAAATAGCAAAGATAGTGCCTTGTGGGACTTGTTTAACATATGTCATAGGGTTTTGGCTGATCGGATTCATTATGATAAATAATGTTTTTAATTCTAAAACCTGTTTGGTAATGTGTGTGTATATATTGATGTACTTATTATAAGTTCATATGTGACAAATGACCTTTCTCACATAATCACATATTTATCAATGTAATTTTTTTTAGATTTTATTAATGTAAATTTTATGACATGATTATTTTTTTTTCAATCAAATACCTTCTCTTAGTAGTGCATTTCATTGAATATTTTATAATTCTTGAAATTGTAAACAGAGAAAATACAGAACGAAAGAAGTTGGATGTATAAAATAACTTACCGGAACATCAAGATTTAACTGATGAGTTCATTTTTGAGTTGGAACAATTTTTGGATTTTACTTATAGTAAAGTTGAGTTTATAGATAAGAATAAGTTAAGGTGTCCCTGTAGAAAATGTAATAATGGTAAATTTTTTGAGTATGATAAAGTGAAGGAACATCTTTGTAGATTTGGTTTTACCCCGAATTATTATAATTGGATTTGTCATGGTGAACTATTTGTATCTGATGAAAAATATCGACGAAACATGCAATTTTTAGTTAGAGTGGATCAGACTTATTATGATCAATTCAATCCACATCAGATAATGGTAATTGATGCAGTGGGCCATAATTGTATTCCCGAATCAAGCGTGCAAGTACTAGTTTTACTCCAACATTTGAAGAAGTTTATATTACTTATGCATCACCATTAGAAGAGTTTGAAATTACATATGTTGATGACAATGTGAATAATGAAACTTACGCAAGTCATCAGTTTCAAGAAATGTTGAGAGCTGCAGATCAACCTTTATGGGATGGTTGTGATAGTCACAGGAAATTATCTCTAACCGCAAGATTATAGAATGTCAAGGCGGAGCATAATGTGTCTAAGAATTGTTTTAATGATTTTGTTTAAGTTATTGGAGAAGTATTGCCTCGTGATCACATAATGCCCAATGATTTCTATAGTATAAAAAAGCTGGTGAAAGAGTTAGGTCTTCCGGTGGAAAGGATTGATATATGTAAAGATGGTTGTGTGTTATATTTGGGGGATGATAAAAATGTAAAATCTTGTAAAGTCTGTAACCAATATAGGTACAAGAGTAGCAGAAGGTCATGTCATAATCAATGACGTAAACCATATAGGTAAATGTTTTATTTGCCTTTAACTCCTAGAATGTAAAGGCTCTATGCATCTAAGGCCACTGCTGAGTACATGACATGGCACACAAATCATAAAACAGAAGAGGGGTTAAGGTGTCATCCTTCGGATGTAAAGGCATGACAACATTTTGATAGAACATATCCTCAATTTGCAAAAGAGACTCGAAAATTAGGTTTGGTCTCTGTACTGATGAGTTTGCTCCATTTGGTAAATCAGGAAGAACTTATTCATGTTGGACAGTTATTTTAACTCCGTACAATCTTCCACTAGTTATGTGCATGAAAACCCCCTATTTGTTTTTAACATTGGTGGTGCCTAGTCCGTAAAATCTGAAAAAATTAATAGATGCTTACATGCAACCACTGATTGCGGAGTTAAAACAATTATGGGATGAAGGTGTTCCTACATATGATGTTCATATTGATCAGATGTTTATAATGAAGGCTACTCTTCTTTGGACCGTAAATGACTTTTCAGCTTATGGCATGTTATCGAGATGGAGTACTGCAGTAATTTTAGGATGTCCGATATGCATGGAAAGATCAAAGTCAGTTAGATTAAAATATGGCAAGAAGGCGAGTTATTTTGACTGTCATAGGCAATTTTTTACCGCTAGATCATAAATTCAGAAGGAATAAAGAAGAGTTCACTGAGAATAGAGTTGAGAAAACACTTCCTCCGTTGAGATTAACAGGTGAACAAATTTGGTATAGAGTGTTTCACTTTCCTTTTGTTATTAAAAATCCAGATGGTACAACACACGGCTATGGAAGTTCGCATAAATGGACTAAACAGAGCATATTTTGGGATCTACGATATTGGAAGACCTATTTGATTCATCATAATCTCGATAATATCATAAATACAGTGATGGATATACTGGAAAAACAAAAGACAACTTGAATGCAAGGAAAGAAATGCGCCTTCTTTGTAAAAGACCCACACTTGATGTCGATAGTAGTAGGGGACCAAAACCAAGGTAGTTTATACATTAAATAAGGATCAAAGACAGACTGTTTGTGAATGGTTGAAATCATTGAGGTTTCCTAATGGTTATGCCTCAAATCTTGGGAGATGTGTCGATTTGAAGGAATACAAATTGATTGGTTTGAAAAGTCATGATTGTCAAATATTTATAGAAAGACTAATTCCTATTGCTTTTAAAGAACTCTTACCAAATTTTGTATGAGGCGCCCTCACGGAGTTGAGCAACTTTTTTCATGATATTTGCTCAATAGTGTGGAGACCATCACACATGGAGAAATTAGAGATAGATATTCCTATTATTTTGTGTAACTTTGAAAGGATCTTTCCTCCTACATTTTTTGATTCTATGGAGCACCTCTTAGTTCACTTGCCTTATGAGGCCAAAGTTACAGGTCCCGTCCAATTTCGATGGATATATCCGTTTGAAATGTGAGTTTATTATCTTTTACGCTTTATTTTCTATGCACTTAAAACTTCTAATTTTGCGGTTTTGAATTTACTAACACTTTGTTTCGTTACAATTAGATTCATATACTATTTGAAGCAAAAGTGAAAAATAAGGCATGGGTTGAAACATCTATTGTTAATGCTTACATTGTGGAGGAAACCACAACATTTGTCTCATTTTATTTTGAGCCTCACGTACAATGCAAGAGGCGGAGAGCGGGAAGAAATGATGAGGGTCCTGTTGATCCTAATTTGAATTCATTCTCCATTTTTAACTATCTTGGTCGACCAAGTGGAGCATGTAAGCTTAGATATTTAACTGATAAAGAATGACAGGTAGCTCACACATATATCTTACTGAATTGTTCAGAAGTGACATCATATTTCGAGTTAGTGTACTATTTGTCAATAGATGTTTTTTTTTGTGGATCGTAAATATCTTGTGACATAAATCGTCATCTTTTATGGTAGAATTTTTCAAAATTCATGGTCTGAACTATCGATGAATGAGTTCGATCGTCTGTGCGATGAAAAATTTGTAGCATGGTTCAAAACATATGTAAGTTGATCATATAACAAATTTACATCATTATTTAACAAATATTTTAACACAATTATTTAATTTTAGGTTCATAGTGATGAAGCACAAGTCGTGCAAGAATTCCTACTCTTAGGGTCCAAACTCAAGGGTACAAAATTGGCCTGCATATTTTATAAACGGATATAATTTTCATACTCAAGCATATAGAATGAGCAAGTCTACAATAAATAGTGGGGTTTGTGTTCAGTCATCCAACGATGGAGGTGTAAAAAAGGAAAGGTTTGTTTGATAAAATATTAGAGTTAGAGTACCCTGAAACAGAATTGCAAGTCTTTTTATTTATGTGCCAATGGTTTGAACCCTTCAAAGAAATGAATGTGCATCCAACATTTAATTTAGTTGAAATAAATCATAAGAAATTATATAAGAGATATGAACCATTTGTGTTGGCACAACAAGTGATTCAAGTGTATTAGGCATCATATCCTAGTTTAAAATGTGATAAAATTGATTGGTGGTCTGTTTGTAAAACGAAAGCATAAAAAAAAATCGAGGAACACTGAGAAAATATAGCATATTAGCAAGAGGAAGTTGCTAAAACATTTCAGACCGAGGAATATAACATTCCAACATTACAAGATCCATGTGAAGTAGTGATAGAAGTGGATCCAAGTGAAATTCATGAGGATGACAATGAAGATTCAAATTTTGAGATAGGTGATGAGATTGAGGAAGAGAATGATAAGGATGTTGAATCTAATTTTGAGACTGATGATGAGGATGATGATGAGGATGGGAATAACAATGAGGATTTTGATTTTTGATGGCAGGTAAGTCTTCTTTTCTTAATACATTGAATTTTATTTTAAAATATGGTTTTTTTCCTTAGTCATTTGACAACGAAAATACATTAAGGTCTAAATTATGTGATATGAAATTACTTTTTTTCTTTTAAAAATCATGGTGGTAGAGGACAAACTATCAAAGGTGGTTGTGCTCGTGGTTTTCGACCAATTCTTGACTCTCGTACGGCTTCTCCGACTTTTTTTGGTAAAGATCATAATTTTCATTTTCTTTGAATTTTTCCATTGATTTATTATTGACTTTACTTATGTCAAATAAAACCCTAATATCGTCTGGTTTTGTTGATTGTTGAATTTCATTTCTCAATTTGTTTCATATTTAGTGGATCATGTTTCATTTTTTGCATTTTGCTCCTTAATACACTATTTTCCTTTTTATAGATAATGTGAAATGAATTTTTTTAGTTTTGGTGGCTTGCGATAAGCTATTATTTCGTTAATTTAAATATGGTAAGTATTTTTATATACTCCATTATATTTTTTTAATGTTGATAATTTTTATTTTATTTATTATCTTAACATTTATAATTGACAATATCGACGTGGGGGGCATAGACGAAGTAGTGATGGAAGACCAGACTCTTCAGGGTCGCAGTTCGCTTCAGCTGGACCTTCCCATTTCCCTTTACCTACTACTGCTGCACCATCGTCGTCCCCTTCGGTTGCACCTTCGGTGCAACATTCGCATATCGAGAAGGAAGACATGCGAGAGGTGATTGCCCCTTGTGGAGATTTGTAAGTATTAAATTTGATTCTTTCATCACTATTGATTCTTTATTTATTTATGTAGCATATGAATTTTTTAATTATCTTATTTATTTACCATTCTTTGTTCGTAATTTTATGACAGATTCACAAATCATGTACATGTTGTTCATGAGCTTAATCAAATAGTGAACAACCATTAGAAAGGGGAATGACTATCTCTCACAAGCACTCCAGATGAAATGAAAGAGTTGTGGTGGAGAGAGTTTAAGGTAAATAATGTCTTTCAGTTCAAATATAAAACTAAATTTATAATTTTAATACAACTAATTATTTTTTCATTTATTGCAATGATAGTTCACTTGGGACGAGGCAAAGGAGCTTGAAATAAGAATAATTTTTAACAAGAAATGTGGTCATCATATTCGAGGGGTATTAAGTAATGCAAAGACTAGTAAAAGGAAGCCAAACTGCATAACAGATAAAAATTAGTGCAGGATTTTGGATTTCTGGGAATCCGATGAGAGCCGACGAAGGAGTGAGCAGAATAAGAAGAATCGATATTTTAATTCTGGGAAAATGTCTGTTATGTATGTGGGAGGCTCAATCAATATTGATGAGCATAGAAATAGCATGGTAATATTATTAAAACACAAATTTTTTAAATTTAATTTATTTATTTTATAACTATTTCATTATATTTAACAATGTTTTTTTTTTAAGCCAAGGAAATGGGATCCCGCCATCATTTATAGAGACTTTCATGCGAACCTTCTAAAAGAAAGACAAGAGCTGGAGTGGAGAGAGAGCTAAAGCTATTGTGGTATTTAATTTAAAAACTTTCTTTTATTTTATAAACACTTTTAGTATTGATTTAAATTTATTTTATTGAATCTGTCATAATAATTTTGGATGATAAATTTATTAGGTTAATCTCTTTTAATTTCCATTTTATGATTAATTTAGGAGATGAATAGTGCTCTTCTAAATACATGACTAATAACCTCCCCTCTCCTTATGGTAGGTCAATTTTCTTACGTAACTATATAAAGTCCCCACACCCAACCACAATATTTTTAATTTAAAACAATAAGAGGATACCTCATTAAATTTGTAATGTGTGATGCATATATTATTTTTTATATCATATTGTTAACTGTCAATGGCTTAATAATTAATGTAATTTTGTATTTTGATTTTTTTTATATATGATTACATTGTTAAACTAGAAATGAACACTTTGCTTTCTTTTTTTCGATATTATATATGTTGTTATTTTAATTTCATTTGAAATTAGCTAATAATAATGTATGAGAGATATGATGAGCTACAACGGAATTCAATCGGTACTAAAGATGCTGGCTTATCTGAGCCATCTGTTGATAGTATAGCTTTATGGGTCGAGGCAAGTGGTGGTGCAAAAAAGGGAGGAAAAATACTTGGGATGGGCTCTTTGAGCCAGACTTGTAGAATCGTCGGTCAATTTTCTTCCACTCCAGCAGTTGTAAGGGAAGAAATGATGCAAATAAACAACCAGATGAGCCATTTGAAGGAGTTACTAGCAGAAAAAAACAATCAAATTGAAGAATTACACACATAGCAAAGGCAAAATGAAGACATAATCAGCGAGCTAGGCATAAACCAGAATTTCATAATACGGCATCTTCAGTTATTTCCCGGTTTAAGTCAGATGACCCCATTTCTATTTTCTTTTGATAATCCTCCTGATGGTGATAATAGTGATAATGGTGATGATTAATTTGATGATGATGATGATGATGGTGGTAGTGGTATTTCTGGACATTTCTATATATTATTTAATGGTTACATTTGAATGTGATTTTTGCATACTATTATCTTTGAATATTGTGACTTTGTATTATGTTTATTATTGAGATTATTTATTGTTATTTCGTAGTTAATAAATGATGATGTTGATAATGTTGACGATGTTGATAATGTGGTTTGTTGATGATATTGTTATTGGATGGTTGGTTGATGATGGTATTGTTTGATGGTTGGTTGATGATGTTGTTAGATGGCTGGTTGATTGATTGTTAATTAATTATGATGTTGGATGAGAGACAGGAATGGGGTGTATAGGAAAAATGGTCAAATTATAGAATTTAATTTGATTTTTGTTGTAAAATTTTCAAATTTGTTACAAAATTTATTGCTGATTTTGAAATTTGTCGCTAATTTTGTTGTTAAATTATCGACCCGAAATACCCAAATTTGTTACAAAATTCGTTTCTAAATATGTTTGCAATGAAATTTGTGACCAAAATGAAAACTGCAATAAATTTGAGCTCGTTGCAGATCAGCGACGAACTTAGCAACAAAAAAAGTTCGTCGCAAATTAGTGACGACCATCGGTTCATCGCAGAATTCATCACTAATTTGCAACGAATTTTAATTTTTGGTTACTCACATTTGCGACGAGCTGATAGTGACTAAAAATTATTTGTCACTAAATTCGTCGCATAAAGGCGATTTTTTTGTAGTGTGGATACTAATGTAATTACTCATCAAATAATTTAATCTTTGCATACGTTAAAATATGTTACCTCTTTTGTAAGATCTCTTGCTAGCAATATATACCAGCACTCCCATTGAATCCTTGAATTTTTTGTCACCTTAATAAAATCAAATCACAAGACACATGAATTTCTTTACAACACTTCCATACTTCCAACTTAAAATTCTAAAATTTTCAACAATGTTCTTACCTCTTTGGCTTCATGGTTGAACTTAAATTGGATATGGAGTCTAGTCTACACATTTGGCCAAGGGAATTTGAATGAAGAAAGAAAATAAGCCAATTTTTTTCTTAAACAAGTTCTTTTATAAACTTAGCAAAATATCCTTGACCATTGGATCATTCCATGCATCATCCCAACCATCCACTTGTCCTAGCACTTAAACTATGCAATTGTTTATTCAAACAAGCTCCATGCACTTCATTACTTGTCTTGTTGGCTAGCCATGTCAAAGGAGAATGCACAAGTTAGTCCACTTAGCTTTTCATGGATGAACTTCCATCTTATGAATTTTCTTGGTTGTGGAACTATCCCATGTGGCCACAAACCAACCTTGCTGCCCTCTTGACTAATCATTTGGCTCCAATTGTCTATCCTTGAGTGGTTTGCAATTTAGTCCCTCCACTTTCCTTGATTGCATTTAGATCCCTAACTTTTAACAATTTGTATTTTTTGTCCTTATGAAAATTTATTCGAAATTCCTTAAAAATATGAAATTTCACTTAAATATCTTTATTTAAGTGTATAGGCCTTTTCTTAACCATTTTTGATTTCCTTAGGCCTTTCGGCGCTTGCCGAAAAGATTTCAGCTTATCGATAAAATTTTCAGTTTTAGCGATTTTAAAGTAAAATCTCAAAATAAATAAATAGATAAATAAATTTTCATTTTAGATATCTCAAAAGGATATTAATATATATAGAACTATGAGGTGTGGTACATGATACACAATCACCGAAATTTGGTATTACAGTAGTAATTAGTAGTAATATATTAGTAACTAGTAGTAAGTTTGTGTTATGATTTTATGAGTGACAATGGAAGACAGCGGAACCACGGCGATATGTAATGTAGTGGCAATAATATAGTGGTAGTAACTAATTGTAACTAGTAGTAAGTAGTAATAGTGGTAACTAGTTGTAGTAACAATGGCAGATGGTGGAGCCGTGGGCTATGTAATATAGTAATAGTAATATAATAGTAGTAAGTAGTGGTAACTAATAGTAGTTTATGTTATGACTTTATAGTGATAGCTAGTAATATCTAGTAGTAACTACTAGTAATGGTAATTAGTTGTAAATTTGTTTTATGAGTTTATAGTGGCAATTGTGGTAAATAGTAGTAACTAGTGGTAATAATTAGTGGTAACTAGTAGTAGTAGTAGTGACAATCCATCGCCTCACATACTCACAGTAGAACTGTCTCTTCTCACAGTTCCACCACCTCCTATTGTCACACATAAAATCAAAACAATTACATACCCATGGTTCCACCGTCTTTCTATGGTTCCACCGTCTCCCACGGTTCCACCGCACTTGTTTAGACATTTTCTTTTTAACTTTTTTTATTTTTTTTTTAACTCTCTCTTTATTTTTCTTGCTACACATTTTTTTAACTTATTTTATTTTTTTAATTCTCATTTTCCCTTTCTTAAAACATATAAACAAATAAATTGAAATTAACCATTGGATCAATTGGATATTATATTTTAGAGTTAGCTCCAGCTGTCAGATGTAGTTTATCCAATTTGGCTTGACAACATGGTAGAAAATGAACCAATTTTGAATTGTTTTCATGGCGTGTGGTGACTTTTTAACAATCTAAAACTAAAACTAAAGACGGGTAACTAGCGGATAAAAATAAATGTGAAGGGCGGAAGACAAAATTTTTAAAAAGGACGGGTTTTGGAATTAGTTGTAAAAATAAGACGATCAATATCCCTTAAAACTATCAAAACTCTCTCATTCCCTCGAAAGCTCTCATCTTCTCCCCTCAAAGCTCTCAAAATCCATCTCCTCTCCTCCCTTCAAAGCTCTCAAAATCCATCGAAATATATAGCCTTATTTCTCATTCCCTATAATTCATAATCAACAAAAACTCTCACTCAACCAAAATCTGAGCTATATCAGCATGCATACCTATCCAAAACTCTTACTCAAGATCACTGAAACTCTCTTGTAAAGTTTAAGCTCACTATTTCTTCACTCTGTTGAGATGAGCATCCAGGTGGATCTAAAGTAGTCCAACCATTCGAGAGTTACTAATGTGTTTATATGTATTTTTTTATCATTAATATTATTAATATATCGTATTGTTGCAATGTTTATCTTTGGGTTGTTATCTTGGATTGTAATGTAACATTTGAAAGGATGGAGAATGGTATGTTGATGGTGAACTTGCATTGTAATAAACAAATGACCATGGATTACACACTTGTGTAATCGACAATAAAAGACATATTTTCATATATTTTTCTAACAACATTTCCTAACACTTCTGTAAGCTATAATAAAAGTCACTACATTTTCCTAACACTTGTGGTAGCCAATGATACAAGACGATAACTTATACTAACATATGTAACCAATAATACATGACATATAAAACAGATATGTGGTAACCGATGATATAAGATAGTAACTTTATCTAACGTTTTTCTGATCGACAATAAAAATAACTTTTCTTTACAATTATGTAACCGACAATACAAGACAACATTTCCTAACACTTGTCTAAATGACAATAAGAGTCACTATATTTTCGTAACATTTGTGGTAACCAACGATACAAAACAACAACTTATAATAACATATGTGGTAACCGACAATAGAAAACAGTAACTTATAGTAATATATGTGATAACCAAGGATACAAGACAATAACTTATAGTAATATATTTTGTAACCAATGATACAAGACAGTAATTTATAATAACATATGGTAATCGACGATACAAGATAGTAACCTATATTAACATATGTTAACCAACGATACAAGACATAATATTTCTTAACACTTATGTAATCAACAGTAAAAGATTGTAACTTTTACAAACGGTTTTCTAACTGTCATATATACTCAAGACATGCATCAACAGTTACCACAACTGTTAGGATAAACCTATCCTGACTGATGTATAGCCAACTGAAGTCTCATCCATTGAAGAAGGTTTTGCCAACGGTTTTTTGGACTCTGCAGATAGTTTTTTTCGATCCCTACATGGCATTTGTTTTGTAGTGTTTATATAACATGAAGAGAGCCGTTGAATTGGTAGGTGGATTCGAACGCTTGTCATTAGTGCTCCTCACCAACCTTAAAATGTTTCCATCGGTTCTCAATAAATGCTTTTGCCCATTGCTATACTTAGGCCAATAAGAGACTTCTTTACTTCTTTTGAATGGTTACTTTTTGTCTCACAAAAGAGATAATTGCTTTCCTACAAATAGCTTATTCATTCTAAAAAACAATAATAAAGATGTGTCTACAATGGGGTCAACTTAAATGTTTTACAGGTTGACTCAAATTTAAACAATTTTTAGCCCGGGTCAATCCATTGAATGGATGGATCAACCTATAGTTTAGTTGGGGTTGAGCTATATGATGTTTGGGTTAACCTAAGATGGATTTGGGTCGACTAAATGAGGTTGGGTAGACCTAAATTGTGCTTGGGTTCCAATATGTAAAATATCTAATAATATTAAGCATTAGGTAAAGGAGATTCTTGGCGTATCTAAGAGTCGGGCTTCAATAGATAAGAAGTCATGGAGATAAAATAAGAAAATTCAAACTACTATACAAACTAAACAAGAGTGTTATAAGAACCTTAAAGGTAAAAGAAGTAGCGATGCATTTGAAAAGTGTAAAATTACAAAAAAAAAAAGGTGATGAAGATTATTCATTAATCGAAAAGTGAGGTGTATAACGAATTATACAAGAAACTAAAAACTAAGATAGAAAAAAAGAGATTTACAAAATTGTCAAACTAAGAGAAAGGAAAGAAAATGATCTAAATAGTGTTACATATATTAAGAGTGAGACCAATAGTATTCTTGTAAGAAATGAGGACAAAAGAAAGCGTTAAAGAGATTATTTTGATAATCCCTTTAATGTTAAGGGTATAAGAGATATCGGTAACATTGTGATATTTGTATAGAAAATCAATAGTGATTTTAAACATAAGAGTCATCCTCATAAAGTAAAAGATACCTTAAAAAATGAAGAATAATAAAACCATAGGACCTTATGGCACCCGAATTGAAGTGTGGAATGTTTGGGTGAAATCGAGATAAGAATGTTAATGAATTTTTATAACAAAATCTGGCAAACCAGGAAAATGCCCCAGTATGGAGGGAGAGTACAATTATGCTACTATATAAGAATAAATAAGAAATATAAGATTGTTCTAATTATAGGAGGAATTAAATTTATGAGTCATATTATAAAATTATGTGTATGTGTGAGAGAGAGAGAGTAATAGAACATAGTTTGAGATTAGAGGTAAGTATGTTTCAAAATCAATTTTAATTCATATCAGGGCGATCCACCACTAAAGCCATTCACTTGCTAAGACATTTGATGGAAATATTTAGAATACAAATGAGAGACTTATATATGGTATTCATTGATTTAGAAAAAATATATGATATGGTTCCTAAAGACATATTATAATGGGTATTGATGAAAAATGGGATCTACTTGAGATAAATTAATCTCATTAAAGATATGTACAAGAGAGCTGTTACCAATGTAAGAAGTTGTGAGAGGTTTAACTGATAACTTCCCAATTAACATTGGACTTCACCAAGGTTCAACATTAAGTGCATTCTTTTTTGCATTAGTGATAGATGAAATCACAAAAAGTATCCAAAATGAAATATCATGGTATATATTTTTTGCAAATAATATAATGCTAGTCGATAAAACTAAAGAGGGTATTAATGTTAAATTAGAGTTATGGAGGAACATACTAGAATCTAGAGGATTTAGATTGAGTAGGTGCTAGGGCTATGAGTAGTTGCACTCAATGTTTAGAAGGTTATGGAGTGCAAAAGCGCTCTCATAGCACTTATGTCACATAAAAGGGTTGGCTTGGGCATACATAGTTGGATTAGGCCAAGGGTTAGGGTTAATAGTTGTGGCTTTCTCTCTCATTCATGGCTTGATTAAAAGTCTCACCTTTTTGCACCTAAGGATCACTCGAAAGGTGGTGTAATACTAAGGATAACAAGTCTCCTTTGCGCTCCTAAGAAAAGTCCTTGGAAAAAAAAATAAAAAAATAAAACTCTACTTGATAGTTTATTAAAGATAATCAACTTAAAAGCTTGAATATGGCATTGGGCCTCCTTAGGCATTTATAGAACTAAATTATACCTTGAGGCATGACACTTAAAGTACAACTCTAATGACCAAATCTAGATCTAGATCTGAATTTAAACCAATTTTTATCCAATCTAGTCTCTTAATCAACTAAACTACTCAATCAAGATTCCTAATCTAGGTTACATTGGCAAGAGTTCAACTTAATCTTGGAATCTCATCCCCTAATAGATTAAGCCACTTTTTTCCTTAAATAATGGTCTCCTTTGGGACTTAGATCTCCCTTCTACCCATCCTTTATCTCCTCGACTCGGGTTTGCCCACTAAACTTAAGGTTTTGAACTTTATCAAACCATTATCCTTCTTTCAGCTTGATCTTTGGTTTCCTAGAGTCATTGTTAGAGATAAGTTGATTTCTTAAAGCATTTTGTCAATCATGATAGTCTACTTGGAGGTCCTTAAGAAATCCAAATCTAGACAATGCCTTGTCTTGTGCTCCACTAGGACTCTCAACTCGATTGAGTAGTTCTTCTCTAATTCTCATGATTTTTGGTTTCCTCAAGCCTTTTCCTTAGTTATCTTGATTGCTTGAGTTAAATGTCATTTGCATTATGTTTGCTCGAGGCTCCTGAAGAACCCATGCTCTAGTAAGACACCTTAGCACGCAGCTCACAAGCCATTGCTTGATCTGTACCTTTTCCCACAAGCATACCTATGTCTTTTAGGCTTATTAGGAGTCCTAAATCCTTATGGACTCCTCCATTCATGTATGGCATGGTGTTAGGCATTAGGGTGCTCATTGCTTATGTGTCGTGTGCATGTGCTGCCTACATATGCTGTGGCTTGTACAGCTGGCTCAATGGCTCCTATAAGCTATTGCCTTGCCACTGCACACTTAGTTTTGAGCCTAGTATTCCTCATGGTATACCTTAGGTTTGCAATAATCACCCCCAAGACAATAACCTTACCCTAAAGATCGAAAGTTGGATAAGTATGGCTGAAGTGAAGTAGCTCTTCTGAAGTCGTATCTTCATCTTCGAGGTCTTTCCACTTTACCAAGACTTCATGTCACATCTGATCTCCATGTCTAATCTCTTAGCCACTCAAGATATCTTTTAGTTGTATTAGCACGTTCCCATCCTTGGTAAAGGGTTGAATATCCTCTTTGGACATGTCTTTGATGGCTGGTTGAGGTGAGATTTGGATGGCAAAGATCTAGCTACCTTTTTTGATCATGGACTGCATAGATGCCATCTCAACTCCCTTGACTATAGCATGGTTATGCATCTTCAACTTGATCCATTGGTCTTCATGTAAGAATTCCATCTCCATATGCTTGTAATTAGCAACAATTCAGCCTAATTTCTCATGCCATTGCATTCCAAGGACAATATCCAGATCTACTAGTTGCAAAGAATAGAGATCGACCTGCAACTCCAACCCTTGGATTTGTAGATTCACTTTTCTATGTACTTCATGACATTTGAGCTTTTTCCTACTTGCCACTCAAACTTCAAACTCTTCCACTCTTTTACATGATATTCCTAAGGATTTGGCAACCTTTGTATTCATGAAATTGAGGAAAGATCTACTATCAATCTGCACGGCAACTTGCCTTTGCCAAAGTGTGCATTTGTGCACATTGTCTCTGGTCCTTCGCTTCCAGCCATGGTATGAATGGTAACCAGTGAATGCTCCTTGAGATTTTTCTCTTCTCAAGCCATACTTTCATAGGAGAAAGGCTTTTGATCTGCTGGATCTATAGGCTGTTCAGACTCCTCATCACTTATGGGCTCCACCATAAAGGTCTGTGGGATTTTGCACTTATAGCCAAGCTGAAATTTCTCATTACAATCAAAATAGAGGCCTTTTGCTCTTCTAGCCTCTGTCTTTGGATAGGATAGCCTCCTAACTATTGATGGTGAGGCTTTAGGGTGATTGGGCATGGTTGCACTTGCGGTTGCTGCACTGAAAGATTACGATGTGCTGTTACGAGCTTGTGCAAAGCTATGGGAGTGTCAAAATGTTTTATGGCCTTGTTGTCTGTCAAATGTCCTACAAATGATCATCCTTGAGTCTTGCAATCTCCTAAGCATACATTAATGATTTCGGACACTATAACTTAACCTCAATAGCCAGCTTGTGCTTGAAATCAACCACAAAGGCTCTAATCATTGCTTTCTCAGGCCAATCTACTCAGGTGCATAGTTTTTCAAATTCCTTTTGGTAATCCCTCAAGGAACCTATTTGTCTTAACTTCGAGGTGGCCTCATTATAATCAACATAACTTGTATCACCAATGTGTTTCATCATCTCTTTGACAAAATGATTCCATGACAAGTTTTTATGACTTGCATGGTACCGTTCTATGAGTCATAACATCCATTGTTGTGATTCATCTTCTAGGTAGAATCCGGTGATTCTAACCCTCTCATATTTGTCTACGGGATAATAGTTGAAGTAGATCTCGACTCTAAACACCCATACACTCAAATTGCCTAGAGCAAAACATTTAAACAATCTTAGATCTATTGCAAAATATGCAACTCGCGGCAAGCACCGAGCAAAGGAGGAAACTCTAAGGCTGAGATCTACCCACTTTTCACGCTACCCACTCCATCACCAGTGGTTGTGTTATCAGAAGCTACCCTGCAGACTATAATTACTTTTGCTACTATAGAGGTTGAGTACATGGCTATTACAGATGCTTGTAAAGAGCTATTTGATTAAAGGGTCAATTCGATAACCTTAATAAGGATCTAAGTGATAGTTAGAGTATCATTTTTCTTTTAAAAGATCATATGTTTCATGAGAGGATGAAACACATATGTTCGGTATCATTTTATATGTGATATCATTACCCATGAAGATATCGTTATGAGCAAAATTAGTACCCGTGATAATTTTGCTGATACAATTACCAAGACACTTTCCAAATTTGAGCATTGCTTAGATTTGGCTGGTGTTAGTTGTCGTGTTTTATTCATTGCGGAAGAAGTGAAGAGTTTTGCTAATATATAATAGAGTTTTACATTTGGAATTCATGTCAAGGTGGAGATTGTTATAGTATGGGGAGTTGAATTTTATTTAATCTCACCGGATAATGCAACATATGTGGGAAAAACATATATGAGAATTTTTTGGGATATTAGGTGAAACAAAGGGATAGTGTTGTATTTTGGGAAAAAATATTTTTTGGGGATCTGTTATATTTTAGACTAAAGTTTTGTTTTTATGCATATATACATACTGTATATTAGGTTTTGGATATTGTGCATTCAGTTACTATTTATTCGATAATCCCTCATAATCCATTTTCTCAATTGTTGAATTTTTTCGTGTGCGTGGTTTTTCTCATATTGCGGATTTTTCATAAATTTATATGCATAATTATATTTCCATGCTTATTTAATTTCTAACACAAATATTTTTATCCATGTTATTAATGGATGATGGCTCCCCTATTAGCGAAGTGTTGCATACCATCAACCTATGGCTGCATAACCAGCCAACACTACAAAAGAACATGATTTAGCGACGGAAAAAATTCATCGCTTTTTAGCGATGACTTTAGCGACAAAAACCAAAATCCGTCGCTAATTAGCAAAGGATTATTTTTCATCGCTAAAATTAAAGACGAATTCATATCCGTCGCTAATTTAGCCACGGATTTAAAATCCGTCACTAAATTTAGCGATGGATTCATATTTTTGTCGCTAATTAGCGACAAATTTCCTTTTTCATCGCTAAATTTAGCGACAAAAAAAATTTGTCACTACATTTAGCAATGAAAAATGAAATCCGTCGCTAATTAGTAACGAAAATATAATTCATCGCTAAATTTGGCGACGAAAAAAATTTCGTTGCTAAATTTAACGACGGAAAAAAAAAATTTCACTAATTAGCTACGGAAAATGAAATCCATCATTAATTAGCGACGAAAACATAATCCATCGCTAAATTTAGCGATGAAAAAAAATTCGTCGTTAAATTTAACGACAAAAAACAAAATAAGTTACTTCCGTCGCGAAATTTAGTGACGAAAAAAAATTCATCGCTAAAATTAGCAACGAAAAATAAAATCTGTCGCTAAATTTAGCAAAAGATTTAGCTATCCGTCGCTTAATTCGTCACTAAATATAATTTTATGTTTTTATTAAATATATATTTATAATTTATATTTTTATTATATTAGGGTATTGATTTTTATTAAATATAATTTTATATTTTTTAAATATAATTTTATGATTTTTTTAAAGATAATTTTGTAATTATAGTAAATATAATTTTGTGTTTTTATTGTATTTTGTATTTTTATTAGATTAGTAAATTATATTTTTAATGGTGAGAGTTAGAAAAAAAGTATAGAAGTGAAAAAAACAATTATATCAGATAAGTTAATGTGGTATAGTGGTTAAGAGCGTTTCAGAAAACTCCTTAAATCCAAGTTTGAATCTGAGTAAAAATACATTTTCTGCAAAAAATAAATAAATAAATAAAGCAACAAAAGGTGGGCATGCACGGGCGGGCAAGAGCTGGCGGGGTGTGAGCATGGGCGGGCAAGCGGATGGGGCGGGCGGGCGGTGGTAGGCGGCCGGGTGGTGACGGGTTCTACAAATAAAAAAATGAAATGCGAAATTTAGTGACGGATTTGGATTCGTCGTTAAAATTAGCGATAAAAAATGATATCCATCGCTAAATTTAAAAATGAAAATCCAAATCCGTCGTTAAATTTTTGCGACGCATTATTAGCGATGGAAAAATTTCCGTCGCTAAAAGTTTTAGCAACGAATTTTTCTAAAATTTCTGTCGCTAAACGCTTATTTTTTTATAGTGCAATGGTGAAGGAGCCTTCAATTGCAAAGAAGCATCCAAACTTTTACGATAAATAAAATATGTTTTTTAAATGTGTTTATGTCCATAAACTTTTCACTCATCTTGTTTATAAAACTGGAAAGCAAAATTTTTTTACCATTTTCCAGCCATCTGGGTGGAGGAAGGAGGCAATTTTAGTTCTAATTCCAAGAATCGGTCTTGCCTGTCAAGTAATTTTTCCACCAAGCTCACCACCTCAGCACTCTTGTATACATCTGGCAATCTGGAAATATGAAACTTGAGTGAAAAACAGTTGTCATTTTCTTCTTCTCTCTGGGTGGGGGGGTACATAGGATCATTTATTACTGTTCTGCAAACCTGTGCATATGCATCTCCTTTGGTGAATTCCATCGCACCATAGTTATAAGTCAACCCCAAAAGAGTTGTTTCTTTTGCTCCTGCATACCCCTTCATTGCAAGTGTGCATTGCAAGGCAAGCAATAGAGAGAAAACTACACAAACTCAAAAAGGAAATAGTAAATCATGAACATCAGGGAATGAAATTTATGAAAACAAAAAAGAAAAAAGGAAAAGGGCCTTGTATTCAGGCCTATCACACCTTCCTTAACAGCTTCATCCCAATAATGACTACTCTTTACATGGAACAAGATATACATGAAAGGTATCATAACAATATGGCACTAGCCAGCATTGAACTCTTACACTAGCATGTTCTTATTTTCATGATATTGCTGTCTGAGTAAACATTTCATTTAGGACTGCATTGGTGAGAGAAAATATAACTGTGGCTATACAGTACAAATGTAGACCTGGTAGCAGTTTTATGAAACTTGGACCGAACCAAGTCCGATTGGTGAAACAATGAAGCAGGAGGTCAACAAGGCCTAACTTGATTGTCTTGTCAAGATCACTAACTCGATATACAGTACAACACGAAGAAACCTTCTATTATCTTCCTCTGGCTATTCTAAGAATGCAGATTGTTCTACAGGCATATCCTTAGCTATTTCGAGAGCAAATAAAGAATTGACTCTGTGAATGCTCACAAATAAGTCAATCATTGGCAACTTCCCTCAAAGTTTCAACCTAATAATCTGCAAGCGCTTACTTGGGTGCAATCAACGAAACAAAAATGGAAAGATTCATCTCAAAACAAAACTCATAAAGAATTGAAATCACATAAGAGGCACTGACAAACCTGGAGAAAAATTAAATTTGCTTTCGTGTATGATCTGAAACCACTTAATTACCCTCTCCCTCAAAACATGCCATAAATGTACCCATTGTGCTTTAATTAGTTTGCCAAAGTGATCCCTATGGTGAAGGGGGAGCCAACAAATTTTACATACTATTCGAGGTGGGTTTTATCATCACAAATCTAGCTTTTCCTAGGCTCAATCAGATAGCTATTTGTGAGGCTTGAGACCTGTAAAAGACCGTCGGAGGGTGTTCTAACGGGGGAGATTCTAACACTCAAGTCAAAAAGAATAGTTTATGAAAGGGAAAGTTAAACAGACTGAGAGAAGAGGGAGGACGGATCTCCCTCTGTACTCTGTGTGCGTTGTGTAGGGTTAGAGGACTTACCTGGTCTGATGCCTCCATTGTTGTTATATAATGTCTTTCTTAGATCCATACTGCTGAGGGCTTTGTGAAACCCTAGTTTCCTTAAATATTCATCCGGAGATTTCGGATCTATGATTATCAAAGATTCGATGTTGCGACTGCTTAGACAACTGAATTATACGGGGAGATTTTTTCACTTATTGATTAGAATTGTTAGGTTTCCTATCGTATATGGAAGACATGTTTCGTTTTGAAGTGGGGAACTCAGTTAATTAAGCAATACCAATTGGGTATTTGTGATGGAGGGAGACAGATGCATCTAGTCTGCTCGGTGACTATCGGTTGAGGGAGTTTGGTTCCACCGAACCCCTTGTAAATCAAGTCGGTTAGACGGCTGACTGAAGCCCTTTGGGAAGACAAGTCCCTTTGAGTGATCGGAGTGACTAAGGCCCATTCATGGAGATGAATCTCTTCAGTGAACCAGAGCGACACAGGCCCATTCTTGCTTGAATGCATAGATACTAGAAAAAAGAGAGGCGCACTTTACATAGCAAGGCCTTCTAAAAGAGGGTTTATCATTTGCCCCCAACTCATGGTGTCGTTTTGTGAAAAGAACCATGAGTAGCGGTTTTTACGATGAGTCGCCAAAGTCTTTTAGTATTAATGCATGCCCATTTGGCTCTCTTTCGAAATGCTTTAAAAGAGTTACGAGTTCAATATATTGAGTACTCTCTTCTTCTTTGTGTGCAAACCCTCGTTTGGTGAAGATTTTCACTAAGGATGTCGAAGAGCTCATCTTCTTCCCATCAATGTATTAAAGAGGTTCTGAGCACCATCACTAAGGAAGAACTAAAAGAGGTGCAGTTGGAGATGTCTTTAAGCAGCGACTTTGTTTTGATAGAATCTGCGGGTACAAATAGGGTGAATAGTGTGCCCGATGGCTGTGTTCCAATTTATAAGCAAGTGGTGAAGTACAAGGTGAAGATCTCATATACGGGCCATTGTCCGAAGCGATGCACTACTGAAGGGTATACCCCACACTGCTTATTCCTAGTGCCTGGCACTTTGTGGTGGCGATAATCTCTTTATTAGGGTTTTGTCGCCTTCACTTTGACGTGGAGATTCTAGTGATTCTTTTTTCCTTGACGAAATGTAAAGGTCAAGGTTCCACCCACGACTGGTATCGGTTGCAGACTCACCCCGATTCTCACTGGAAGTTCTACTACAGTGAGTCAATAGATAAGTTTTGGGCACAGAAGTTCTTCTTTGTAAAATTTTTTAACAATGATCTTCTGTCTACTTTGCAAAATCCAAAACAGGAACCTTTGTTGTGAGGAAAACCTCCGTTTCCTACTCACCATTCTCAATTTTTTAGATCTGTCAGGCGATATTGTGAATCCACTCATAGGAACATTTGGGTGGATTCATTGTTAGACGATGAATTATTGATTCTAGCAGGCTTGCTGATTGATGAGAGCAAGACGACCACTAAACCTCTTTTGTTGAAGCAAAAGGAGAAGGAATTGATGGGTGATCTAAAGTTAGTAGATCTCTCTATTCTAGACATGGTTTCAATCAACAAAAGCGTAAGGCTGAATGCTAAAAGGCTTTATGAACATGTAGAAACGTCTCCCAGTGGGGGGCTTTTAAATTTGAAAAGAAAGAGAGTGCATTCATCTGAAACCCCAGAGAGTCCTTGTAAGGAACGTGCATCTTCTCCGATGTCGAGATGTTCGTTATCTTTGGAAGCGAAAATAGAAAAAGTAGGGGTTCCCTTATCTGGTGTGCTTTTTTCTTCCGAGGGTACCAAAGAAGATAGTCGGGTAAGAGGGGTCCTGAAGACAGGGACACCTTCTATTATGCTTTTAGGTGAGACATCCGTGGGATTACATAGCCTTCAATAGGGGAGGTCGAACGAGGAAGGGTTTCCATTGTTCGTTCCTATGAAGCCCTTTGATTTCCAAAAGGACGGGTAAAAAGGAGAATCGGTTGCTGTCTGCCTGGGGGGTTAGAGGTTTGTTTGTATTGATGCCGGAGGATCGTTTCGATTGGCAGAGCGCTTTGACTTTCAAGACCCGAACCTGGGTTTAATGAAGGCTTCTTTTGATTATATGGATAGGGTTCTCCAATCCCTTTGCTTAACAATATTGCTTTATTCAAAACTTTATTGCTTTTGTTCCTTCTCTTTGATTGACTCGTGTAGTTCGCTCCTTAGACTGTAGCTTTGGCAGAAATTTAGAAATAGCAAAGGGGGCGACCGGAGGAACGGGTGCATTTTCTAGAGGGTTAGGCTTTGTCACTGCAGAAGGCCCTTGAAGAAGGAGACGCCCAAGTTCAGAGAATTTCAAACACTTCGTTGATTGAGAAAGATGAGCAGATTCATCTTTCTAAAGAAAAGTTAGTGTTAGCTAAGAGGCAATACAAAGAACTGGAGACCAAACAGCGTGTCCATGTGGGTCGCCTGATATCCGCTGAAACTTTGATACAGCTACAGGAGGAGTCTCTTCAAGAAGCTAATCAAAGGGTTTCATTTCTGGAGGAATGTAATTTGACCCTCAAACATTCTCAGCATAAGTTATTAAAAAGGCTTAGGTGCACCGAAGCGATAGTTCGTAAGGCAGGGATGTACAAAGCTTTCCCTTCCCATGAAGGGAGTAGCTGATCAAATGGCGATGGGTGAAGGTCCCACCTCTGTAACTTTGGACTGTGTCGGACCGTCCGTAGAACCTTCATCAGAGGCCTTAATGCCCCCTTCTCTTTGATTAAACTTTGGCTTTGTATTCTTATTATGGACGTTGAATGTGTTTTCTCTTCATATCTTTTTCTTTCGGTAGGACAGATGCCTTTTTTATGGAATTTTTTTATCTTGTAATCTCGTACAGATATGTTTTCTTCATTAAAGAGAGTGGTAGTTAGGTCGAACTAGGGCCATTCTGGGTAGATGTCTTGCTTAAGATTCTGGGAGTTCAGACAGTGTGTTCACTAGGAAAATCATTTGCCCGATATCTATTCTTGTAGAAGTCCTTAGTTAGCATTCCCTGATGAGATGAGGAAACCATGGCTCTTATAGATCCCTTCGAGTGTGTGGGGTGACTAAGGCCCTTCGGGGAGATAGATCCCTTCGATTGTACGGAACAACTAAGACCTTTCAGGGAGATAGATCCCTTTGATTGGGCGGAATGACTAAGACCCTTTGGGGAGATAGATCCCTTCGTTTGGACGGGGCGATTAAGGCCTTTCGGGGAGATAGATCCTATCAACTGTATGGGACAACTAAGGCCTTTCGGGGAGATAGATCCTATCAATTATACAGGAAAACTAAGACCCTTCGAGGAGATAGATCCCTTTGATTGGATGGGGCGACTAAAACCTTTCAGGGAGATAGATCCCTTTGATTGGACGGGGCGACTAAGGCCCTTTGAGGAGATGGATCCCTTTGATTGTACGGGGTGACTAAGGCCCTTTGGGGAGATCGATCCCTTCAATTGGAAAGGCTGACTAAGCGCCCTCGAGGAAATAGATCCCTTCGATTGTACAAGGCGACTAAGGCCTTTCGGGGAGATAGATCCCTTCGATTGGATGGGGCGACTAAGGCCCTTCGGGGAGATAGATCCCTTCGATTGGATGGGCGACTAAGGCCCTTCGAGGAGATAGATCCCTTCAATTGTACGGGGTGATTAAGGCCTTTCGAGGAGATAAATCCCTTCGATTGGACAGGACGACTAAGACCTTTAGGGGAGATAGATCCCTTCAATTGGACGAGGCGACTAAGGCCCTTCGGGGAGATAGATCCCTTCAATTATACGAGTGACTAAGGCCCTTCAAGGAGATAGATATTACACGTCCTTTCAGAAGGAGGCTAAATGATTTGGAATATAAAAACGATCGCCTACTGCGAAGGGCGTCCATTAGAGGGAGAGACATCAATGCTCATTCCCAAGGGGGTACAAAGAGCATTGGGTCATAGGTCGGGAAGTCATATGTCGAAACATAGGGTTCATGTGGAACTTAGGGATCATGTACTTGAAGGATCACTTTGTCCTGTCTATTTTGCGATGGTTTATCCATTACGGGATCTTTTGACTCATTTCTTTGTGGCGAATCTCGTCGGTCAAGAGAGGATCTGTCTCTTCCTTCCATGCTAATAAATCTTTGTAACTTTATGCTTCGAACTAAGAATTCCAGTTTATTTTTGAGTCACTGACAATCGTCAGTCATGTGTTCATAGTCACGATAATAATGGCCATATTTCGATTTGTCTTTCTTTGGATCATCTTCAGTGGGACGTGATGGCCACCTTAGGTACGATTTGTTTTTGATTTGAAGCAATACCTGGCTAGGGGTCTCGTTCAGCAGGGTATAGATATTAAATTTTCATTGGCATGGTGGACCTAGTCAGTTATTTTTGGGTGCTGGCCATTGAGGTGATCGACTATGTTCTCTTCCAAACACTCGGCTTCTCTTTCGATTAAAGGCCTCAACATCTTTGGCAACAATGTATTTTTCAGTGTGAGAATAGAACTCTTGGATAGTAGATGGAGGTTTCTTCATGATTAAAACTTTCATACCGGAAGGGTGTAGCCCAGTGAGTAGCATTGCTAGCGCGATATAAGGGTTCAAAGATGAAACCTTCATATCTCTGCCTTGAATCTTTCCAAGAAGTCCCTCAAGGACCCGTTTTCCTTTTGATGTAATGATAACAGAGAGAAGGATTTTCTGTCTCTGTTATTTTTGGGTGCTGGCCATTGAGGTGATCGACTATGTTCTCTTCTAAACACTCGGCTTCTCTTTCGATTAAAGGCCTCAACATCTTTGGCAACAATGTATTTTTCAGTGTGAGAATAGAACTCTTGGATAGTAGATGGAGGTTTCTTCATGATTAAAACTTTCATACCGGAAGGGTGTAGCCCAGTGAGTAGCATTGCTAGCGCGATATAAGGGTTCAAAGATGAAACCTTCATATCTCTGCCTTGAATCTTTCCAAGAAGTCCCTCAAGGACCCGTTTTCCTTTTGATGTAATGATAACAGAGAGAAGGATTTTCTCTTGACCTCCTACTTATCACGAAGTGAGTCTCGAACTGTTATCAGAGCTAAGAGAAAGTTTTTATGTTTAGCGGCAGGAGTGAGTTAAACCACATCAATACATTCCCTTTAAGAGTGGTAGGGAAGTACTTGCACATGGCCGCATCGGTCATGTCCTTTGAAATCATTACCGTCACAAAATGCACCGTGTGATCATGGGGGTCTATCTTCCCATCATATCTTTCCATCGGAGGCATGAGTATATCGTAAGGCATAGGCTCAGAAGAGACTTTCGGATCGAAATGTGAAGTATTAGATTAAAGGGGAGTTTGGCTTCCTTGAGCATTGACTCACTTGAGTTCGCCGGCAACAAGTCGTTCAACTTGTCTTCGAAGGTCATCAGGGTTATGTTGAGAAGTTACCGAGGGCTCGTGATTTAACAGTGGGGTTCGTCGACAGGGATGATCGCAACTTGATCCCCTCGAAGATGACTGACCTTCGGGTCTCACAGCTCGGCCAAGGTCTTCGAGTTGTTTGCTCATGTCCTGAATCCTTGACTCTAACCTATCCATCTAGGGTTGACTAGTTGGCAATAGAAGTATTGGCGCAGGAGCCGTGGTGAGGCATTCCTAGTTCTCGGGTGGCAGGACTGGTTCTAACCAAGGAGATCAGTTACGAGTAGGAGAATCGATTGATTGAACGGGTGCCGCCGAAGGGGCGGTGTCGGTGGGAGTAGTGGCATGGCCGTCTACCACAGATGTGGCCCTTGAACTATTCTCCATTTTAGAGGCATGCCCTCTTTATTGCTTTCAAATGTTTGGCAGGGATTCTCAAGTCAGTTTCTCATGGACGGCGCCAATCTGTTGGAGGTGGGTTTTATCTCCACAGATTCGGTTCTTCCTGGACTCGATCAGATAGCTAGTTGTGAGGCTTGAGACCTGCAAAAGACTGTCAGAAGGTGCTCCGACAGGGGAGGCTCCGATGCTCAAATCAGAAATAATGGTTTATGAAAGGGAAAGACAAACAAATTGAGACAAGAAGGAAGATGGATCTTTCTCTGTACTCTGTGTTCCTTATGTAAGGTTGAGGACTTACCTGGACTGATGCCTCCATTGTTGTTATATAATGCCTTTCTTAGATCCATGCCATTGAGGGCCTTATGAACCATAGTTTCCTTAAGAATTCATTCGGAGATTCCAGATCTATGATCATGAAAGATTCGATATTGCGATTGCTTAGGCAACTGAATTATACAGGAAGATTCTTTCCCTTATTGTTAGGTTTCCTTTCGTAATGGAAGACATGTTTCGTATCGAAGTGGGGAACTCAGTTAATTAAGAAATACCGGTTGGGTGCTAGTGATCGAGGGAGACGAACCTGTCCGGTCTCCTCAGTATCTATAGATTGAGGGAGTTCGATTCCACCAAACCCCTTGTAAATCAAGACGAATAATAGATCCCTTTAGTTAGATAGGCGACTAAAGCCCTTCGGGGAGACAAGTCCCTTCGAGTGATCGGGATGACTAAGACCCATTCATGGGGATGAATCTCTTCAGTGAACCAGGGTGACACAGGCCTATTCTTGCTTGAATGCATAGATACCCAAAAAAGGAAAGGCCCACTTTACACAGCAAGGCCTTTTAAAAGAGGGTCCATCACATGCTAATTTCAAATTTGATTATAAACCGTTAATATGCATTTTATATTTCATCTATATGATCCTCTCCATTATCTGACTCCTTGTGATTTTTCAAAATCACTAGACTATTCATTATAAAATATATTTAAAAGACCTCATTTCCACCTTGAATCACCCTTACCCCCTGGTTAGGGTCCTTTTGATCCATAACAGTAAAAAAGGGATCATTTTGGCTAACCGAGGGGCAATAGGGGTCACTTTGAAACTCTCGCATCACAAAGCTGATTGATTATTCACTGTGAGGAATTAAGCAGATATTTCCTATAGCCTTACTTAGATTACCAAGTAGTATAAAATTCTAAGTTCTTTTTTTTTTTACATTGTTCAAATCAAAAGATATGCTTTCAAACTTTTGTAATGCTTGGGGAAAAAAAAGTCTACAATAATTCTCTCTTTTTTTTCCCAATGTGTCCTAAAGAGTGATCAATAGAAATTGATGGAGCATGGCCCAAAGGCCCACTATCACGAGATATGAGGCCTTTCGAATCCATAGCCCCATGAATATAACTTGCCAAAATGTGTCATCAATATGGGATTCATTTTGTAGATGCATTAGTATGGCCCACCTTCTCGGTACACACCAACTAGACCCTTCTTGTTTGCTACCTAATCGACCCTTAAACCTCCTCGATGCTCGATGCCACTGTTTGGCTAAAGGCAATATTCACTTTCTCTTAAAGTATGGAGACAACTTCCTATAATTGGGAAGGAAACCTTTGACTATTGCCGATAAGGAAAGTAATTCCATGACAAACTGAAACTTCCCCAATTGGTAAAACTCCAAATCTCTTAAGATTTCATTAAACACTCAAAAATCTCAGAAACCATCATAATAAAACTACAGTTTTAACACCCCAAAGGCATATGGAACTCACACACGCAAACTATATTTACATCATTAAGCCAACCGGCCAGGTAAGTCCTCATGTTCTTTGAACTTACATATAGCACACAAAGGCATCAGAGCTCTCTTTTAATCTGTTTCTTTTTTTGAAAACCGTTGTCTGACTTAAATATCAGAGTCTCCCCTGACAGAGCACCCTTTAGCAATTCTTTACAGGTCTTATTGATCCAGATCGACAGATGGTCAGTCAACCCATTCAAGTCAACAGAGTCATTATCTATGGAACAAAATCCACTTCCAACAAATTGACACTGTCTATGGAAACTGATTAGAAAGAAGCCTATTCTTTAACTCGTACCTGTTCATGCCTCCCAAGAGAAAACTAAAACCGCTTCCAAAGCTACATCCGTAATGGAAAGGTATACTGTTACCCCAATAAGCACCATCCAACCAACAGCACCCAATAACCCCATTGAGGTTCCAACCATTGCCAACTTGCCTGAGGATCAATAGCCAATTGTCCACCAGAACAAGCTGATTCGAGCCCTGCTCCAACCTCTCGAGAAGGGGCCACTTAACCCGAGATGGCAAGGCTCAAATCCAAGCTATAAGGTATGAGCAAACAGTTAGAGGAACTCAAACCTTATCCTCAGAACAGAGGCACAATCTTCCTCCCATGGATGAGGTCACATTTGCCAATGAAGGCTCGAGCCTAGAGGGCACTGAGAACCGTCAGTAAATTCCCAACACAATCCTAATGATATGAGACAGCAGGTCGATAAACCCATGGTAGACAACTGAGACATGCCAACGCGAGAAAGGATGAGATCGCTCAACACGTCACCAGTCTTTCACCACTCAACTCCAAGGTTTCTATGGATCTGATGCCTCGTGATGTGTTTTTCCCTCCTATGGAGAGGAATGATGGTACTATCGACCCCCGAGACCATGTAGCTCACTTCATGGCTGTAATGGTCTCAAGAGATATGTTAGACATAGCCATATGTAAGCTCTTACTTACCACCCTGAAGAGCAATGCTTTGATATGGTTCAATTTACTTCCCCCGTTCAGTATCAAGAGTTTATACCAACTTCAACAGTAGTTCAAGATGTACTTTGTAATCAGTAGTGGCCAAAGAGGAAGTCTACATCTCTCCTCTTGTTGCAATAGAGGGATGAAGAGCCGTTGTGAGATTTTTTTAACAGATTCAAAATGAAGATTATGAAAGTCTTGGACCTAGGCCATTCCACTACATTAATAGCATTAGTCATTGGATTGTGACTATCAAGAATGAAAACATCCATCACGAAGAATCCCCCATCTACTATCCAAGAGTTTTACGCTCATGCAAAAAAATACATCACGACAAAAGATGTTGGAGAGTTAAATAAACAACAAAACCTACCAACTCAGAATGAACATAGCCGATTATCCCGATAGTCCTCACCTAAGAGGGCCTAATAAGAACCTCTTCAACAATGAGGGCTCACAAGTTATACTCCTCTGAACGAGATACCAAGTCAAGTTTTGCTTCAGATCTGAAACAAGCCTTATATCAGGTAACCCCCTCACGCCACAAAAGATAACTCGAAAAAGGACAAGATGCGATACCATCACTTTGACCTACAACCATCTGAAAGCTGATTGCAAGAAGCTCAAGGACAAACTTGAGTTTCTTGTTCAAAGCAGTTGGCTCCAAAGTGTTATAAATGCAGAGAAGGAAGGCCTCCCTTCTCAAGGCTCACATACTGCGAGGTGCGAAAGTAAACAAGGCAAACAACCGACTCCAAAAGACACATGCAAGTGATCAAACAGAGTGATACTCCAAGTACAAAATGAGTATGATCCCTCAGACCCCTAACTTCCGGCCCACATCTTAATGGCATTACACGATCAAGGATATATATGACTGATCGATGGGTAGAGAGTGGCCCAATTTTCCATAAGGTCAAGCCATTAGGCTGCACATCCAAGGAAGTCCTTGTTATTCTTGCTGAGAAGCAGTCTAAAAAGAAAAGACCAATGATCGGTTTTAGTAATGACGATCTGGGATAGATCTAAAACGACATGATTTTTTTGTTATCACCGAAAAGATTGGACAACACAAAGTAAGAAGAATCTTCATAAACCAACGGATCGGCTCCAACCTCCTCTATTAGAATGCTTTCCAGTAGATGGGCCTCACTCAAATGCAACTACAACCTCATGTTGGACTAATCAAAGGACTCTTGAGCGAATTGATATACCATGAAGGCACCATTTTGCTTCCTGTTACATTCGGGACTCCACCTAATCATACAATAGCTACAGTAATGTTCAAGGTAGTTAAGCTATCCTCACTTTATAACATTATCCTAGGTCAGCCTGACTTGAACGTCTTGGAGGCACTACCAAGCACGAAGCATATGAAGGTCAAGTTCAGAACCTCCACCGATATTGGAACACTATCCTACGATCTGGAATCTCTGGCGAAACCCTCTCAAGTAATCTTGAATCTCTCTCTTATGTTTACTTCCATAGAATTACTGGTTGGATATCTTACAGTACCTAGACTACTTGCTCTACTTATTACACTATGATTATCTCACTCATAACGATTTGCTTTATTAATCTCTCATGTTGAACCGATCATACCGAGCCCAAGTCACCAAACACACTCTATCGAACGAACGTACTGACAACATGTAACGCATCTCTCTATCAGGTAGGTATGGCCTACTTGATCGAATGAACATAGCGATAACATGAGATACATCTTCCCGTCGGGGAGGTATAGCCTACTTAATCGAACGAACGTACCGATAATATGGGATACATCTCCCCATCAGGTAGTTACGGCTCACTCTATCAAACGAATGTACCGACAACATGGGATGCGTCTCCCCATCAGGTAGGTATGGCCCACTTTAACGAATAAACATACCGACAACATGGGATGCATCTCCCCATTAGGTAGGTATGGTACACTCTATCGAACGAATGTACGAACAACAAGGGATGTATTTTCCTATCTGGTAGGTATAATCTACTCCATCAAATAAACGTACCAATAACAAGGGATGCATCTCCTCATCAGGTAGGTATAGCCCACTATATCTAATGAGCATACTAACAACAAGGGATATATCTCCGCGTTAGGTAGGTACGACCCACTATTTCTCAAATAACAAATTGTCAATTAGGGATGTATCTCCTCAATGGTACTTTATTCGCTAAATGCGATGAAATGAATTATAAACATGGAATTCTAAATGCTCGCTCATTATGAAACAACCAAATTTTTTCATTAATCTTTTTAGGAGCATACAAAAGAAAATTTGAGTCAGAAGAAATAAAAAATTACAATCAAGGAACGGTAAAAGATGAGAGAGTTAAGGACTCTAAATTCGCTTGTGGCACTTGAGGCGTATCGACTGCAACATTCTCCTTCACTACTTCTAAAGGTATAGCCCCCAAAAGCTCTGCATAGTCGATAATCTCCTTGGCACATCGAAGGTTCTCACTAACCTACCCTGAGCACACGTATGCTGGTCAATGGTCCTCATAATGGTCTCCCCTTAGCTCTATTATTTTTTGCACAGTGTCCTTCAGGGCTTGGTCAGGCATCTTGCCCAACCTCTGCATGGTTTGTAGATGTACCTCATGCACCCTAGCCTCTAACTCTAACTCTTCATATCTTTTAGTGATCACCTTTCACCATTGAAGTGCTTCGTTCAGCTCAGATGTAATGATTTTATCTCCTCGTTTCAAGTGTTTAGAGTGGCCGTAGATGCCCTCTCCTCCTCGATATCCCTATCCCTCTATAACAGAGCATCTTACAATTGAGACACCTCTACACCCATCTGGTCGGCCTGATGCTTTAGATAGTTTATCGTCTGCTCTCTCTTTAAGCTTTGAAACTCTGGTAAGGTGATGGTCTGCATGAAATGAAAAGGATCATATACAGAAGCTAAAGACAAAGTAATTACCAAACAGTCATACCATGAGCCCAAGGACATTATGGCCTCATCATCCTACTTGAGAGGTAGTTTATTTAGCTCCAAATCAGAACGATGAAAATCCACTCATTCCACTATCTTCCTCGCTTCACTACCATCGACATAACTCTAGCGATGGTCGACCGCACTAATCTTTATGGTCCCATAGTCCTTTAGTCCCTGCTGACTGTCGAAGGACAAAACACGAATGAAGGGAGGAAGAGCAACTCTTTCGGATATCTTTTGTTTGTCCGCTATTAAAGGAATAGCTGAGGAAGGCCTTGCACTTGGATCCTCAGTTGTTATTAGAGGAATACCTCTAAGGTCCTCGGCGTCTTCTCTCTCTAGCTTCTCTCTCTCTTTCCTCCACGGGGTCTTCTGAAGACCCCCCCAACGTCCTCTTCTTCGAGGTCCTTGGAAACGTGGTCCCCTACCCCTTCGTCTCTATCTCCCTCTCCTATGTCTCTCTTCCTCTCTCTTCGATGCCTTTGTCATACATTTCATCACTTATCAAGTGCTCCATCTGGGCACGTATATCTCCTTGAGCCTCAATGAATATCAAAATTTTGGTGTTAGGGAACTGTTATTGAATTTTAAATTTTTCTTTGTAAAATACTGAGAAAAATCGGCTGTGATCAATTTTTGACTTTGGATGTAATACCGAAAAATATGGTGTTTGAATTTTCAAATTTATTCTCCCACATAATTCTCAACGTATTGAATAGTTTGGTAGTGTAAAGTCTTTTTGGGAATTTGGAGTGCCTGGGTTCAAATCTCCTTGGAGACTGAGAGATTATTTATAGACTTGTATTATGGATTGGGTTGACTTGTGTTATGGTTGTATTGGTTTATGGTTATGAAGTTTGTGAGAGGCAAGTGGACTTGTGTTATGGTGGGGTTGGCTTGTTGATATAAAATGTAAAGGGATAAGTTGACTCATGTTCTTGTTGGGTCGCCTCATGCATATGAAATGGAGGGACAAGGCTGCTTGTTAGTGTTTGAGTCAATTCAGCTAGGTTACAGACCAGATTTCTAAGCCTTAGATGTGTTGGGCCGACTTATGCAGTTTGATGAGTCGACCTAATTAGTTGTAGGGTAAGTTTCTGAGGTCTAAGGCCGACTTATGCCATTGACAAGTTGACTTTGTTAATGTTACAAACAAGTTTCTAAGCATTGCATCCACAGGTCGACTTGTCCTAAGCTTAAGTCGACTTGGGGACTATGCAAAAAGGGAAATTGGGTAGCCTTAGTCTATGTTAGAGTTGACTCGAGTCTCTGATAAAACAAAGAATAGGTCGTCTTGTCCACTAACAGGATGACTCGTCCATATAAAAAAAAAAAATTTAAACCTATAGGTCGACTTATTCATAGGCAAGTCAACTTGTCTAGGTGAATTTTGTGAATTGAGGAGTAAAATGACCAAAAAGGACATCCCAATCCAACTCAAACCCTTAACACAAGAAGGGCAAGATGCTAATTTCATCCCCCGCAATTAAAAGGGGCTTGAATAGCCTTCCATTTCATTCTTCACCCTCTCTTCTCTCTCGACTCTCTTCTCTCTCTCTGCGTACTCTGTCCCTCACTGTTCCCTTTCAATTTTTCTCTTGAAAATCAATTACACCCCTACAAAATAACCTCATAAAGCTTTCAAATCCTCAATTAAACTTGTGGGAAGGAAGATTTGGGAAAAAAACCTAGGGTTTGCTCCACAAAAAGGAAAAAGTTAGGGTTTTTGAAACCTAACATTCACGGCTCAATCTAACCACAAAATTAAGATAATTTTTTCTTCCTAATCTTGGATTTAGCTTCCTAATTACTAGGTTGAAATTTATTATTGAGATTTGAGGAGTTTAGTTAGAGATAGTAACCCTAGGTTTGTAAATGATGAAATTTGGAGAAAAATTGAATCAAAATAGTATATAGATGTAAATGACATATAAATGGTGGAATTAGAATATGCATTCTTGGGTTGGAGAAATTAAGGTTTGCGTTAAATTGGAGAAAACTTATAAACCCCTAAAAAAAGATATGATTTAACATTGAATTTATGGTTATTGGTTTAGGATAATTGATTAGAACTCAAGAGGGGAATACATTGGATTTGATTATGGAATTAGGAGTGAGTATTCTCCCAAGAGGTGAGTGGATTGCTATGTTACATGT
Organism: Dillenia turbinata; assembly: GCA_037126225.1. Lineage (NCBI taxonomy): Eukaryota > Viridiplantae > Streptophyta > Magnoliopsida > Dilleniales > Dilleniaceae > Dillenia > Dillenia turbinata. Next base: position 11,302,197 of record JBAMMX010000013.1, read on the forward strand.
CAATGAGAAAAATGATTCTAAGATGATTTGTGAAATGAATTTTGAAGTGACTTTTGAAATGATTTGTGATGTTTTGTGATTGTTGTGTGCCCAATCTAAATGATTTGATAAATCCATAACTCTTTCATCGACTTTAAATTATTTATGTTACATTTGAATGATGATTATAAATTGTGGAACTTTAATTCCTTGCAATTGATTGTCATATTGGATTATGAAAATAATTTTGTAACGAGGTGTATGGTCAAGAAAAAAGATCATAGTCTAAGTCTTTCCACGAGCAGGGGCCATCAAGACGGCTTGGTAAAGGTTGGTTAAAAATTTAGCGTGGTGGTAAGTGAGATGGAGAGCCTCCTCAAGTTATTTCCATGATAACGTGGTAGCACCCCATGAAATTCCGGGAAAATGCTAAGAATGGGTGATATTTTATGAAAAATTATGAAAAACCTCTCAGCAGATCTTTCCAATGGCCATTGGTAGAAAAGTAGTTTTGGCAAACCCCAAAATTATTGAAAATAAAATTAAATTTGTTTATTGAATTGGAATATCCGAGTCATTGAGAATTTGATCTAAATTCCATATTATGCAAATGGATTTATTTTTTATATTGAAATGAGTTTTGACATACACATTTGGGACCACTACCTTTACCCCTATTCGTATTCATCATGCCATTATACTTCATTCAATGAATATTTTTAATATTCACTTTCCTCTTTTTAATTTTTCAGAAAAAGGTTAAATTGGAGACACAGACATCATATAGTACCAGTTAAAGAAGTTATTTTTATTGACCCTCAATAGGTAATAGTCATGGAAATACTTTGAAAGCTATGTTGTTTAGAACCATGGAAGGAAATGTTTGTACACCCTATATGTTGGGATTTGTTTTATTAGGACATTTGGGATTATTTGATGAATTGTGAACCTATATTGATTTTTGTAAATTCATTTTAAATGCTTGGAAATTGCTTGGATGGCCAAATGGGCCTATGAATGATTTGAGATTTATTTTAAAATTTTTGGGAATTGGATGTCTTGCAGTCCCTTGGAATGTGAAGTGGGGTTCACACATGTTTCGGAGTAACGCGGTGGTTGTCGCTGTAACACCGACTCTGCGGTGCCGATCTTTTGTACTCCATTTCTTGAATTTAATAAAATAATTCTCAATTTATATATATAGAGAGAGTAAAATATTTAATTTTATTTATTTTCGATTTCGGAGTATTAAAATTTAATTTTTGGTATGTTCAAAAGTATCCGTATTCCAATTCGTGATGCGAAGAATATATTTTTCACTTATTAATTTAATTATTTACTCAATTATTTATTTATAAATCTATTTATCTAAATTTAAATTAGAATTTTAATTTTAAAATGGATATAAAAATATATATATGTATTAAATAATAATAATAAAAAAAATCGGAATTAGGGCTTAGCCCTAATCCCTTCCCTCTTCCCCTCTCCTCTCTCCCTTTCCCACGACCCTTCCCCTTCCCGCGCGACTCTCCCACCGCCGCCGCCCTCCGCTGCCGCGGTCGCTGCCCTCCTCCGCCGTAGACGGCCACCAACCACCACCTAGCCATCGATCAACTCTCTCCCTCTCCTTTCCACTCTCGGTTTTCACTCTTTCCCTCTCTACCTCACTGTCGCTCTCTCTTTCGTCTCTCTCACCACTGCGGGCGGCCGCCACCGCCACTGCCGCCGTCGCTGGCTTCCTTCAACACCACCAACCACCGTAGCCCCACTCTCTCTCTCTCTACCACCCTCTGAGTTTCCCTTCCTCTGTTTCTCTCTCTAATTTGCGATCTCTCTTCGTCTCTCACTCCCTCGCGAATCTCTTCGCGTTCCCCGCCGCGGTCCTCCGCCACACAGCCACCACCACCACCACCCATCTTCCACTCTCTACCTCCCTCTGTCTCACAGTCTCCCTGTCTCTCTCTCTACGCGCGCATCGCGCGCGACAGTGTCTTGCGCGCGCGACTGCTCATGCGAGATAGCCCTAGGCGCGCGAGACAGCTCTCGGTCTTGCGCGCGCGATCGGCCGCGCGATGCCCCTACCCCAGCGCGCGAGACTGCCCCAGTGTGCGCGAGACTGCCTCAGCGCACGCGACCCTGCCTCTCCCCATCCTGTCCGCTTGACCACGAGCTGCTCACTGTGGTGAGCCTTCTGCAATCATCGCAGAGCTCTAAGTTCGCCTGCAAACTCCATTCTCTGCAGGTAAGGGCTGAGTTCAAAATTTTAGTTCTAGGTTTTCGATCTCGTTTAATGATTAGGCTAAATTACTAAACTTTACATCGGTTTAATAGTGTTGCAGGGTTTGGACTAAATCGAACAGCGCACCGAAGTTGGGTTTGTGATCCGGAAACCCTTTGTGAGGTAAAATGTTGATTTCTTTGATAAATTGAGTGAATCTAGGATGGAGAGATCTTTATATGTTTAGGATGTATTTAGATTTGATTTGAATGCATTTATGAAGCTCTATAATTAAATGTTAGGATTAAGTTTAGATAGTTACGTAAATTAGGCCGGTTGATACGGAAGAAGCATGCTAAGGAAAAATAGAAATCAAATTGAGTTGATTTGAATGGTTTCTCTAGAGCTTAATTTAAAATATGCATGAAAGTAATTGGATTTAGGGTTGGAGTTTAAGGATTGATGCGTTGTTTTATATTATAGTTTGTTTTGCATATAGGAAATCAAGATACAATTTACGTATTATGAAAATAGGCTTCAATACCTTTGAAATGACTTATGGTTTGAAGAAATCGGATGGAAATCTAAAAGTGTATGATTTTTCAAAGATTTTTCCATTTTGTAGGAAATTTGTTTATTTGAGATTGGTTTTTTATTTTGAATGGTTTTAGGTGTTTGAATTTAAATTGGTTTGGATTTTGTTATTTATTTATAAATGGAATAAAATTGATTACATTGGAGTACATTTATAAATTGAAGAATTTAGGGTTTGTACGAACTTAAGGAAAAATGATAAATCTTGAAAATAGTCGGAAAATTGATGAAATTCGTGATTTGATTAGGTTGACTTTCTTAGAGACTCGAGGAGTCGAGTTGGTTCGATTCGTGGTATTATTGGGGAGTGCACTACCCTCCCCCATACAGTGAGTGGGACTACGACATCTACTATTGATTGATAAACCATGTTTTACCGATTTTCAAATGACATGATTTCTATACGTGTGAAAATTGAACTTTAGGATTTTGATAAGTATTTATATACGTATTTTTGTGACCATTGGAGTGTCTCAAAAACTGTGATTTCATTGATATGCATCCATGAGTTTGATGACTGAATATTGTGCCACCTTTTTAAGATATTGACGTGTTTTAATGCTTCCACTTGCATTGGCACATGGTTTTGAATGGATTTATACGTACATTGGACTATATGCCCGGCTGATATTATTATACGATGCATGGGGCTATATGCCCGGCTGATATGGTGTTGGGATGCATGGGGCCATGTGCCCGGCTAATTTGATATTGTTCCGTAGCTACGAAGGACGTCTGGTAGCGGCACCCCTTGTGTCCGGATATGCTTCGGCCGAAGGTATCCGCAAGATTGTCGTGTGTATGGTTGTCCCAGGTTAAACCCTCATCGGGGGAGGACGTGAGTTGTATCCGTCTAGCACTGGTCAGGGGCATCATACACGGCTGACTATTTATACGTATATGATTATTATTATTATTATTATTTACAGGATAGTTGGAGTAGCATGTGGCCAACATTGGGGTAGAGAGCCATTTTTGATAATTGCATTGTGAAAACCCCCAATGCGCCCGTTCTTGGTCGAGGTAGACCATTGTCGGGGTTGTTTATTCGGCCGCTCTTCTCATGTGATTTGATACATAGATGGATGCATTTGTTATTTTGTGATGTGTGCTTTGAGATTTGTTAAAACTGCATGCTGTTTTTATATACCCGATATTGTATTACATGCTTTGACACTCCAAGTTCACACTTGATATTGATAGCACAATGTCCTTCCCCTCACTCACTGAGTATCCTCCCATAGATACTCACCCCTCTTCTTTCCTCCCCCAGACAGGATCGCTGTGCTAGAGCGACGTTTCACAGTACAGAGATTTCAGTTAATCCTAGGTGGGTTTGGTTCTTCTCGACGGTAAGGTTTAAGTTTAAATTTGAAAGATGAATTACGTATTTTATTTTCGACCCTACGAGGTCTTGTTGAGGTCCGTAGATGACCGTGTACATTTTTATGGGATGACTGTAATATTTATGGACATTGTTGTGAAACTCTCATATTATGCTTGCATTGAGGCATTTGTAAACTTTTAAACTCTTTACTTAGGAAACTATTGTATATTGTATAAATTTAGGTCCGCTCGGTATAGCGGCTGCTCATGCTCTAGTTGGGCATGACAGTAGAGGTCTGTGGTTAGGACTGTTGGGGATTTATTTAGCCTTGCGTTGTCTGGATATCGGTTGTGGAATTTGGTGGATGGTTTTGAGGCTGGGATGGCCATTTTATTTTATTTACAGAATCATGTAAATGTACAGGTTTATACAGGTTTAAATTGTACATGGGAGACCTCCGATTTATGGGGAGGTTCTGCCCGATTTTCTATAGAAATACAGCCGGCATCCAGGGCAACGGGTGGCTGTTCACGATCCCGGTTCGGGACGTGACAGTTGCCTACTTGATTGAGGGGTCGGGGCATGACACTCAAACTCGTGGCCTTTGACCTCGGTAGCTCCCAACATGCCCGAGAGACCCTGTCCCCTACTCTCTCTCACTACCTTACCTGATGCGCTCGGCACTTGGACTTTCCTCTTATTTCGCATCAAGGATGAAATGGGAACGATGTCAGTGCCTGTTTCGGAAGAGTCCACCACCTCAGTCACCTCTCTCTTCACATCAGACCTAATCTATTTGTAGGTAGATATTGCCTCAATGTCTCTTTCTTCTGGAGAAGAGAGAATGCTCATAAGCCCCTTGTCCTTCTTGTCGACTAGAAAAGGCCTTCCAATCATTCTCTTCCCCCCCCAACAAGAGGTTCGCTTACACTAGCATCTCGTTATCCAAGAAAGCCTCAATAGAAATATGTCTCTTCCTGATACTACAATAATCGCCAACAAAACAAATAAACTATGAGTGACGAGAAGGTTGAGATTTTAACCTTAGGAGCGGCTCCTTATCGGCCCTTGGTAACGTGGGCATGAACTCTCTGTTCAAAAACTCTATAAAGAAATACTCATAAATCCAACTCTTGTCAATGGTCTCCTTATAGAAAAACATCCAACCCGACTCTGGCCTGGTCTGCAGGTAATACCAACCTTCCGTAGAGCCTCCATGGCTACACCTTTTGAGGGTAAAGACAAATGCCAAGATTTCGAAATCAAAATGAAGGTAGCAGAAACTCATCAGTGACATCACAGCTATCAGCAGGCACCAAGCATCGAGAATCATGGAAATATTTTTGTTGACATAGACATAGACATCATATAGTACCAGTTAAAGAAGTTATTTTTGTTGACCCTCAATAGGTAATAGTCATGGAAATATTTTGAGAGCTATGTTATTTGGAACAATGAAAGGAAATTTTTGTACACCCTATATGTTTGGATTTGTTTAATCGGGACATTTGGGATTATTTGATGAATTATGAACCTATGTTGATTTTTGTAAATCCATTTTAAATGCTTGGGAATTGTTTGGATGGCCAAATGGGCCTATGAATGATTTGAGATTTATTTTAAAATGTTTGGGAATTGGAATGCCTTGCAGTCCCTTAGAACATGAAGTGGGGTTCACACATGTTTCGGGGTAACGCGGTGGTTGTCGTGTGCTCAACTGAGGGGATGGTGCGTGACACTCAAAACTCGTGGCCCTTGACCTCGTTAGCTCCCGACATGCCCGGGAGACCCTGTCCCCTGCTCTCTCACACTGCCTTACCTGATGCGCTCGGTACTTGGACTTTCCTCTTATTTCACATTAGGGATGAAATAGGAACGGTGTCAGCACCTGTATTGGAAGTGTCCACCACCTCAATCACCTCTCTCTTCACATCAGACCAAATCTATTTGTCGGTAGATATTGCCTCAAGGTCTCTTTCTTTTGGAGAAGAGAGAATGCTCAGAAGCCCCATATCCCTCTTGTCGACCAAAATAGGCCTTCCAATCATTCTATTCCCCCCAACAAGAGGTTCGCTAGCACCAGCATCTTATTGTCCAAGAAAGCCTCAATAGAAATATGCCTCTTCCTGATACTATAATAATCACTAACAAAACAAATAAGCTATAAATGACGAGAAGGCTAAGGAGTTTTTAACCTTAGGAGCGGCTCCTCATTGGCCCTTGGCAACGTGGGCATGAATTCTCTATTCAAAAACTCTATAAAGAAATACTCATACATCCAACTCTTGTCGATGGTCTCCGTATAGAAGAACCTCCAACTCGACTCTGGCCAGATCTGCAGGTAATATCAACCTTCCGTAGAGCCTCCATGGTAGTACCTTTTGTGGGTAAAGACAAATGCCAAGATTTTAAAATCAAAATGAAGGTGGCAAAAAATCATCAATGACATCACAGCTATCACCAAGCACCAAACGTCGGGAATCATTATTGTCAGATATATGTTCCAGTGCATTAGAACCTGGGTGAGAGGACCTATGTATGGTACTTTTAAACCATACTTAACACTCTACCTGTACATCGGAATACAACCTTCAGGTGCCTTGTTAGCCCAATCATCATCTGTAGACGATTACAAGACATAATTGTCCCGAAGCAACATGTCAGTCTGAGCATCGCAGAGTTCATCTTTCATCATGGTGCTCCTGATATTATTAATATCCTAGCAAGTGTGCGGCGACAAGCCCTTGGCCATTTCCGATCTAATCTTTCTTCAAGAGTTACTTGAAAATCCTTGGCAAAATTGTGAATTGCCTCTCTGTATGAAAGATAAAAAGAAAACACAATGGTATACGACCTAATCAACTGCCACGTCTTATAAAGCATATTGGAGATGATTTGTGGGGATCAAAGCAGTACGTGCCACATTTAATCCTCCACACTAACATCTTTTCAAATTCTTATCCATTTAATGCTAGTCCTGAAGCTTTCCATTATGAAACGATGTCAGGAGTTGAGGGCAACCCATTAGCATGAGACATAAGGCCCTTCAAATCCATAGCCCCATGAACATAACTTGCCAAAATGCGTCATCAATACAAGATTCATCTCCCACCACCCTTTCGGTACACACTAATTAGACCTTTCTCGGCAGCTACCGATCGGCTCTTAAATCTCCTCAGTGCTTGATGCCACTATTTGGCTAAAGGTAATATTCACTTCCCCCTAAAGTGCGGAGACAACCTCTCATAATTGGGAAGAAAACCTTTGACTACTACTAATAAGGAAAGTAATACCCTAAAGAACTAAAACTTCCCCTAACTGGTAAGAGTCCAAATCTCTTAAGATTTCATTAAATACACGAGAATCTCAAGATACCCCCATAAAAAAACTAGGATTTTAACACCCTGAATGCATACAAAACTCACAAACGCAAACTATATATACATCATTAAACCAACTTACCAGATAAGTCCTTACATCCTCTAAATTTACATATAGCACACAAAGGCATTCAGAATTCTCTTTCAATCTATTTCTCTTTTTGAAAACCACTCCCTGACTTGAGTGTCGGAGTATCTCCTTGCAGAACACCCTTCGGCGGCTCTTTATAGGTCTGATTGACCTAGATTGATAAACTGTCATGTCCTGACCCGCAGGTCCGAGCACGTAACAATTGTCGTGTGATCTAGAAATATGTGTCATCACCAACACGCACCCCTAGATCCCCATAAGGCTATGATAAATAACACTTCAAATTAAGAAAATCCAACACACAAAATATTTGAACTGAAAATATCTAACAAGTAAACATTTAACATTTCAAAATATAACTTCCCAAAATATAAATTTAAATTTTTAGAAAAGGAAACATGTATATAAAATATTATACAAAAAAAGTTTCTGAAATGCCCTCCGACGGATCCATCTACATGCCTTCAAAAATATGCACAATTAGAATGGACCAATACAGACAGTTGGTCCCAGACAGCTCTTTCTCTTTGGCTGGGTCTAGCTACCAATGAGATGTCTTTTATCTCTATACTTTCCCTGAAAAAGAATAAGAGGATGGAGGGGTGAGTATAAAAATATCTAGTGAGTAGAATATAATGGTACAGTTGTGTAAATGAGTGAGTGGTGAGTGTGGAAGTATCAAACAATAGTCTCAAAACATATTTATGTTCCAATAAAATATCAAGTAGTCATCCAAACAATTTATAACAAGAGTCATGACTTTTCCACAACACAATATACATTTTTCCAATATCATAGGGTTTGCCTCAAAATTTCTCCACTGATGACTTGGTCCAGACCATCCGGTGGAACCACTACGGGGTTTTCATTACTATCGATCATCAAACATTAACTCCAACCCTGGTGTTAACTCATGGACTCTTCGAAGGTGCAACTAAATAGCCCCGAAATGGACTTGGGGGCATCTCTATCTTCCACGGCCTACCCCCTCAAGTCTAACAAACTCTCCACACCATCCTCTTGAATCGGTTCATGGAAGCTTAAGACATTAGATCGGTTATCTCATAAACTGGGTGCTCACACCCCACACATACACCATGGGGGTTCAGACTCATACCCTAAAACCTATATATAAACCATTTTACAAATATCATTTCATATACCAAATAAATCACTATGTTTCACAGTTCATAAATGCAGCAAACATTATTCGTAGGAAAAATTCAACATGTCTCAAAATATATTTGCAAGGTATAAATCTCATGGTTCAAATCAAAAACATTTTTAGAGACACTCCACAATCACAAAATATTTCATAAAATCAAGTTAAGAATATCAGTTTTTATTAAAAAAAATCACAAAAATATTTCTAATTCACAAACACAACAAACCATCCACTCACCGTACTAGAAGTGATGATCACTCCCAGACTTTCTCTGCAGTAAATGTTCTGTCTCGACTAGCTTTGTGTCCAAATCTACAAGACATCATCAAATATCCACAAATATTAATATTCATCTTTCTATGTAAACCCATAAATCTCTACACTCAAAACCTAAATTTTCTCTCACTTCCGATGGCTTAAAATGCTCCAAATCCAAATGGACAGAAAGCTAAATAAAGTAAAACTTGAGTTAGAAAAATTATATTATCTTGATTTGTCTCCAAAGATCTTTCCAACTTGGATCACACCAAAACCCTTGATTTTTCTTCTTTTGTGATAGCACTATATCCTCAAATCTTTCTTAAATTAAGGCTATATTCTATCTTTGGGAAGCTAAATAAGTAGTTTGGAACCTCAGATTTTGAGTTTTGTTGGTGATTAGATAGGGTTTTGGGAGAGAGAGAGACAGAGAGAGAGAGAAGTCTAGAGAGTAAAGTGAAGTTTCTGGGTCTCGTATGTTCTGGAACCTCAACACTCATTTTGTTTTCAAACCAATTTTCAATAATTACTTATTGGTCCTTTTATATTTCTAAATTATATAAATGTCCAATATGTCCCCTTAGGTCAATGGGATGATCACTCAAATGAATTTAAGTGTTTGAAGTTACATTTTACTGAAACTGTGGTGTTTTGCTGATGAGCAAGGAAGGTTGAAGGGAGAATAGGAAGTCCATGGTTCAATTCTCTATCAATGCAAGTGGCGATATAAGAGTTATGTAGAATTTCAAATTTGTTTTCAACGGTGCCGAAGAAAAATTTCCCAATAGTGCCGAAGAGAAATGAAGGGTGCTGATAAGAGTGATGTAAAATTTCCAATCTCAAGTGCCCCCAACAGTGAGATTTATGAAAATGGAGGGCACAAACAATTGCTTTGACAAATCTGAAATGGAGAAAGGTAGTGGAATAAAATTGCCGAATAAGTGTTCGGCTCTTTTGAAAACCAAGTGACAGCCAATGAAAACTAAATGGCAACCGATGCTAAAGGGTGTAAATACAAATGGAAGTGTATATGGTGGTAGCACCGATCATGTATAAAGCTTAAATGAAAATATTGTGGGGCATTCAACCGAACAAGTACCACATAGGAGTGAACAGAAGAAGGTGTTGATAGGCAAGTTCACTATTTACCAATAGGAATGAACCGATAAGAAAGGTTCAAACATCCATCGATGGGAATAGAGTGCACAGTAAAAATAAATTAAGAGATATATAGAAATAGCAAAGCACCAAATGTTATCCTAGTAGTTTCACAGTGCATACACTGACAGGCTAATGGAAATATTGGCAATGCAAGAACTGACGAATGAGACTAGAACCGATGAGTACAAGTGATGACCGAACAGGAGTGAACATACCGATAAGGTAGAAAAAATTACCATGAGATAGTCACCATTAAGAAATCAAAATTTGAAAAAAATAATTATTTACCGATTACTAAACCATTACTGAATTGAACGACTAAAGTCTCCTAATAAAAATCAAATCCTTTCAAGTATCAAACAATTAATTTCTACTAAGTACCGAACACGAAGCTTTCAAACAACCAATAACTTTAGCGATTGGGAATTTGAAATTTTAAAAATCTATCGATCAAATGTTTAAGAGATTTCTGACCAATCAAAATAATAAAAATTCACATTTTTATTCCAAATAATTTTTCTTCCACATTTTCACAAATATAAAAATTTTCTAATAGTCCATTCAGGGGCAACACTACAATCCGGACTTGTCCAATGTTACACAAACTGTCGGTCAATCCATTCAAATCCGTAGAGTCATTATCTGTGAAACCAAATTCACCTCCAACAAAAATGGAACAAGAAGAGAAATATGAATATCACTCAATGAACCAACCAAGAACATTCGCCAAAAACACTTCATACATTAAAAGAAATCGAAATAGTTGGAACAAATTGACAAAACAGAAACATGCAGAGAGAGAGAGAGAGTAATTTTTATTGTGTTTTGAGAAAACAATTCTAAAAATCTTAATTTTAAAAGAAAAGAGATGACAGACAGACGATGATTCTGAAAACCAGTACGAGATAGCCCACCATTTGATGGCATCGCATTGTTCATGCATACATCCCAACTCCCATGGAAGTTCTCTCATAGAAAATAACCAAAAGGATTGTGGCCTTACATTAGATTATCTTCTCTTCACTTTTCAATTTCAACCCGTCCAATATTTTTGTCGTTCTGAAAATTTTGTAAATGACATCGCAATTGGTTTTAGGTAACTCTAATTTACTATTCTGCTGCTCTATAATTTTGTTGAGAATTAGTCTTAGTTGATTTCTTGATTGTGGTAAGTTCAAATTGTTTAGCTTGTCATCAGCAAAAATAAATAAATAAATAAATAAATAATTGTTTTTGGAAAGGTGCCACAGGGGTTCTGATGGATCCAACTCCAGCTAATGGAAATTGTGATAAAATTGGGTTTTTTTTTTTTTTTTTTTGATGTATCGTAATATGGGGATTTAAAATTTCCTTCAGTGTGTCTGTTGGTTAATCTAACTAGACTTTGGGGCTTTAAGGTTTCATTAAAAGAATTTTGAACAATCCCCATATGCATGCGGGTGCACAGTTGTGCATTATTCTTGTTTCATAGTCTGAACATGGTGAAGGTCATTTATGGGCAAGATAGCATAGAAAATTCTTTTATGGTTGGTCTGACTGCTGAAAGTTGGTCATGTTAGGGTGACAATGCATGCCGTTACGTAGATACATCCCAGTATCATCAGACTTAGTAATATATGGTTGGTCCGACTGCTGAAAAAATATTGATGAAAGTACTTATGTTCATGTAAATATAAAGCTTCATTTAATTGAGGCAGCATTGCTACGAACTTTTGTGAAGTATTCATTAGGCTAGTTTTTCTAGTCATCATTCACGATCCTAAGATGTGATTGCCTGTTTCAGCAATCTGATTTTGAATTTCTTTCCCCCTCGTAATGGGGCTGAGGTTCTGGCTTTGATATGATATGCCCCATCTAACCGGTCGACCCTTTGGAGTGTTAAGACACGGAGAAGCTAAATCCGGAGACATATCATTTCCTTGATACTGCTGAAGTTCAGGCTTTAGTCAGAAGCAAGGGGCTGTTCTCCTTCTATGAGGCTGGTCACCAGGAGTGTTGCCAAGTGAGGAAGGTGAGACCCCGAAGAAAAGCCCTTAAGGATTTGCTTTTGTGGATCACTTGACAAAGGAAAGGTCAGTCTCCCAGAACTTGGGCCGGTATACCCGTTGTGCAGTTGATCCATCCTTTGAAGGGAAGGATGGTGGAGAAGTTTGCCTAGTTAAGTGGAATCCAGAGGCAAATGTTGACAGCCAAGACGTATGGAACTTCCTTCGCACAGTGGATGTTCCTGTGAAATCACTGCACTCTCGAGGGTATGTCTCAATTGGTTGTAAGCCAAGTACAAGGCCTGTTCTTCCTGGGCAACATGAGAGGGAAGGTGGTGATGGGAGGATGCTGGGCAAAGGAGTGTGGCCTTCATAAAGGGTATATCAAACTGTAGATGTCTTAAATGTGGGAAATGTGGAAAATATTATTTTCGCAAGATAAAAAGGTGTGGAGCATTTTGATCCATACATTTGCTACAAATCTTTATACATCTACCCATTAAATAGAATTGGTTCTTACATTTTCTATGAATGTATCAAATTTTTTATGGAAAGACTACCATATAAAATTACAATGGGTCCCTAATCTCTAGACTCTCATACTAACAATCAACTAGTATCTGAAACCATACTCTAATTAATTTAGTTCGAGTATATATTTTCTTTTTTTTCCTCAAAATTTTTTTTACACCATAATCAGAAATTCTGTTAGATGTAATCAATTCTAGTAAATGGAAAAAACTACTTTTCAACGGGCCGAATATATTTCCACTTTATTTTCTTAAAGTATATATATTCTAGACTATATGAATATTCCTTTTTATCATTGTTATTTGGAATATTCTTTTTTATATATATATTTATATATATATATATATATAATCAATCGATATCTGAATTCATATTCTGATTAATCCGATTCAAGCTTTATCGATCCAGTTTAGAAAAAAAACTTTTTCTATATAATTTTTTTTTATTTTTAAATTTTAAAATTGAGATTTAATTAGAAAATCTAATACTTTTATTCATTAAACCGACTGTCCATAGGCTATAAGGTATATTCTTGATATACCATGGTTTTGAATAAAACCAATGTCCAGTAAAGGGTTTGTCTGTTTGGGGTACCAAGAATTGAACCTTAGTCATGTGGTCGTCCACCCTTAGGTTTCAACCACTGGACCAAGAGTTTCAGGGTAAAGGGTTTGTCTGTGGGTGGGATTGGACATGGATGTGGACATAGGCATTGTAAATGGGTTTTTTATTAAAATATTACACTTTTAATAAAAAAATTATTTAAATGACGGTTTTTTTTTCCTTCCAAATCTAGTGACGTCGTATTCTCCAAATGTGACATCACTTTTTTTTTAACTTATTTAAAAAAAAAAGGAAAAAAAATTCACGGTGTCGGGGACCGCAACATCAATGTCGCCATCACTCCCAGAGAATGCGACATTAATCGAGCAGGAGCAATTATGAGTTCTTGTGACCCACCTATGACTCTGACTATATTTCCTCATTATACACGAGTTGAGAGCCAGAAAAGTAAAGATGTCACCGGGCCGGTTTGATCCCGAAAACCGGCCTAGCCGGCCCGAAAGCCTGACCCATAAATCGGACCGGGATGAACAGTTATCCGAATTGGCCCGACCCGGGTACTGTAGAGGGCTGGGCCGATTCAACCCTTTTTGGAATCGGGAACCGGCCTGGTTCAATCCAGGACCGGCATGAAACCTATCCAGACCCAGAACCGGCCTGCCGGTTCCAAAAAGGGTAGAGAAAAAAAAAAGGCAATTGAGCAAAAAAAAAAAAAAGAAATTCCCGATCAGAACCGGGCCTGACCTGGCCCGACTTGAACCAGCACACAGATTCCGGTTCACCAGGCCGAGCCGATTCCACTTAAAAAAAATTTGAAACCACCTGGCCTGGACCGGATTGGCCTAGGAACCGCTGCCAGCCCGACTCGCGGTTCTAGGAACCGATAATGAACCGGACCGGGCTAGGCCTGGCCTGGCCCGATTCCATGTCTACGAAAATGTAATAAAGTTATTAAATGGACGGTGGCCTTGGGAGGATATGATGGATGGGACCCATCATTATGTAGAAAAATGTTAAAAAAAATGTTAAAAAGCATCTTTTATCAAAGTTATGCATCATTTTCCCCCATGACTCATCTCTTTCAACTTTTTAAGAAGTAGAAAAGTTTTGTTAGGAGTTTTTAATCAAAAGACATGGAACCCATTTTCGGAATGAAATGGACGTTGGTGATATGATCATATTAGGGAAAATAATTAAATTGTAATATACTTTTTTAATAATAATTGTTGGAGATGGGTTATGACTCTACAGATACCGATTCTTCGTTGACCCGAGCGGTTGCTGTCAGAAGGATGTGGTACTTGCAAAAACCACCAGAGGGTGCTCCGACAGGGAGACTCTGACGCTCAAGTCAGAAAAAAACGGTTTTCGTATGAAAGGAAAAACAGACTGAGAGCTCTGGGGAGTGATTCCCTGTGATTGGAGTGTCTAAAGTGTAAAGCTAGAAGAGCATACCTGATTCGGAGGGTTTGAGATGTCTTATACCTGTGAGAATCATGCACCGCTGAAGTGTTTCAATCCTGCTTTCCTTATCAGACCGATCTGAAAATTTCAGGGTTTCAATATTTCGAATCAACTGTGATTCTTATCTTTGGAAAACTTTCGTATTCTGAAGGGATCATTTCCTTGACTGAGAGGTCCTCAAGATGCTGTCCCCTGTAAGGGGCGGGAATCGATAGGATATCTTGGTCTATCAGAATGGTTAGTCATCGATCGGTCGTTCGACCGATAAAGGGTCTTCAAGGCTCTTTTGGTTAAGGGACTAACCAATGGACACCCGATCAGGGTGGTTGTCTTCACTTGACGAATCACGTTCGATTAGCGGGGCAACTGAAACCCTATCGTTCGGGAGATCTGAACGACTGAAACTCTTCGGTAGATGATCATATTTGAACCTCGGTCGATAGTTATCCTTTGTGGGCCTTTCGTGTGGGCCCTTCCAAAACTGACTTGTGAGATCCAATTCTTTGGAGTCATGTCCCATCATTTGCCCCCAACTCATGGCTTTCTTAGTAAGAAAACGTCATGAGTAGAAACCTACGAGGCGTGCTTGATACGTTACGGGAACATAGGGACGCTGGGCTCGTCTTAAACCATTCTACTTTTGTGCCACGAATACAAATGTGTCTCATTGGAAGTGATTTCCTCATGGGGAATTGGAGACGATTCATTTCCCCATTTATGACAGAATATCTTTTCGTTTCATCTGCCCCGAATTAATTAGGGCTTACTCTTCCACCACTATAATTAGCTATGAAGGGCGCTCATTTTCCTTCGTAAAGAATCGAGTCTTTCATTCTTCTTGGGGAGTCTAGTTTAGGGCTGCTCCTCTTCGAGAGTTACTTCATGAGGCGTTCTGGGTATACGAAACTCCATGGTTTGAGGAATTTCTACTGGAATGAGATCTCATTAAGAAAGGGGACTGCTAGACGGAAATCTCATTACGTCTGCCGTAGTTAGGCAGGTACCGTGAGATCATCCATCGCCAAGGTGGGTACGTTCCTGTACCACCTTGCATGATCCGTTCCGGTTCGCCTTTTTCATCCAATTATGGTAGGCATATCTCCTGACCTTTTTTAGATGGGCAAGTCTAGCTTAGGTTGCATTAAGGGTGGCAAAATCCGAGTCTGCCCTCTTTGCTATATTTTTATACTGTCTAGTATAGGGATTGTGTTCTTCCTCTTCAGGAATAACCCCGCTATGTATTTATCTTGGTGTAATCAGCCCGACTTAGTGGCTTGTGTAAATACTTTATGTAATTGAATGTACTATCTCGCACAGATGTAAATGAAAAATTATACTTTACTTACTTGGATTTTGTCCCTTATCTTTTTCAATTCCTCGTCTGGTTATACTCCTTTCTTTGATCGTCGTCAAAATAGATCCACCTTTTTGGCTCTCTCCTGAGACGTTGAGTGGCTCTGGCCTTTCAGACTACCGGATAGACAATCAGTTAGATTAGGAGATCGTACTCCTTCGTTCAGGAGATCCCATGTGACTTGCACGATCATTAGAAGTTGGGCGACTGAGACCCTCCAAAGGATAGAAGATTTTTAAATAGTAGGCCACGTCCACCCGTTCAGAGAGTTACATCCCTTATTGACGATGCTTACGATCGACAGAGACTGGGTGATTGAGTCCCTTCGAATGATTGAAAATTTTTAAGTTGTGGGTCACGTCCACTCATCCAATGAGTTACATCCCCTATAGACGATGCGTACGAACGATAGAGGCTTGGCGACTGAGACCCTCTGAACAATAAAAAATTTTAAGTTGTGGGTCGTATCCACCCTTCCAGAGAGTTATATTGTAATACCGAAAATTCGGTATTTAAAATGTTCTGTAAAATATCTCAATAATTATAAAAGAAATATTAAATTTTATTGATTTTCGATTTTGGGGTATTAAATTGAAATTTTGGGTATATATAAAATGCCATGTCTGCGATTTGTAGTGAATCTCATCTCTACGAAATTTAAAATTTAATGAAAAGTAGGTAAAAATATATATTAATGTTTATTTATTTATTTATTAATAAATGTATATTTAAAATTAAAAACAAATGGAGAAAGAGGAGAGACGCAGCGTTTTACCCCAAAACGCCGCGTCTCCCCCCCAATTCGATTTGGGCTGAAAGCCCTAATCTCTCTCACTCCCTGCTCTCTCTCGAAGTCTCTCTCCCTCTCGCTCGTTGCTCCCTCTCACTGTTTAATACTCTCTGCCTCCCTCTCCGTCCCTGTCCACCACCGCACGCCACCACCACACGTCTCCCTCTCTCTGTTTCTCTCTCTATTTCCTCTCTCGCGTGACAGAACTCCTCCCCCTTTCTTTCTCTCGCACGTGACAGAGTCCTCTCACTCTCCCTTGCTCGCGCAGTGCTCGCTGTGAGCACTTCCGTCTGCCAATGATCCAAACCAGCGCCTATTGGACCTTTCGACAGCCCTAGGCCGAGCTTGCACTCATCTCCTATGCAGGTAAAGGTGAAAGTTCTAACCTATAGTTCTAGGGTTTTGATTTTTCATAGTGATTAGGCTTAATCGCTGAACTTTGCTTCGATTTGGAAGCACTGCAGGTCTCAGACTGAATTGAATGGCGCACGGATACTATAGGGCTGCAAATTGTGAAACCCTAGGTGAGAGAAATCTAGTTCCTTCGATAATTGAATGAGTTTAGTCTGAAATTAGAATGAGAGTTTTGTATATGTTCTGAAAATGTGTAGAATTTGAAGAGAATGCATTTTCCTGAAATTTGATATGTGATTTCTAGGGTTACGTCTAAATTCTACATGAATTTAGGTTGATTAATATGAAAGAAACATATTAGATGAAATTAGAAACTTGTTGGGTTGATTAGAATAGCTTTCCTTGGAATTTGAATTGAAATTGTAAATTATTGGTCTAGGTTGACCTTTTAAAGACTTGAAAGGAGTTATTTTAGAAAACTTGTGGAAATAGGGAGTGAATACCCTCCCTGGATGTGAGTTGATGGTCCATTATGTAGTAAATGAGCAAAATTGTTTTGAAATTCTTTTGTAAAATGATTTTGAATGACTTGTACATGTTTTATATGAAATTATTTGTGATTGTGAGATATCTGAAATGAAAATTTAAATTACGAATGCATCCTATGTAATTATAAATGAATCTGTGTCATTTGCATTGAACATTTGATTTGTGAATGCTTGTAGCATGATTTTGGAATTTATTTGATGAAATATGGCACATTGATTGTAATTTGAATGATTGTGAAATGATGGTGCACGAGTGAAATGGCTATAGTCATTTCCTCCACGGAGCGACCTGACGGGGTGTCATGGTTGGGGTTTTATTGCGAGAATGGTAAACGCGGCCTCTTCTCTGTCACGTCGGACTATCCGGATTACACCTCAGTGAGATACGAGCCAACGCCAGGGAAGGGAGTAGTGTTTTGAAATACTAAAATGAAAAACCCTTTGGCGAGCTTCCGTCTTGGTTCGGCCAAACTCAAGACGGAAGTGATTTCGATGAGATCATTGTGATTTTCTGAAAAAATGTTTGATGTGGATGCATATTTTGTGAATTATCTTGATTTACTGAAAATGTTTTGATATATCTAAAGTGTTGTTTGAGATATAATTTGACTCTCCCACATTCACCCCTCATTTATCACACAATCATACCATTGTACTCCACTCACTGATTATTTATAATACTCACCCCTCTCTTTAACATTTTTCAGAGGAAATTTAGGCCTGCGATAGAAATTGGAGCTTGAGAAGGTTTATCTGCCGACTTGTGTTAGGTATTATAGCAATGTAAAGTTATTTTGGTTTGATCTGAAATCCATGAAAGGGAAGACTTGTATAATTCTTTTGGTATGGGTTAAATCGATACTTGTTTCATATATAGGAGCAAGAATTGATGGAATCCGTGCATAGTTTATGTTGGAATTTGTTTAAAACTTGTTCATTTTCTTTTAAATTCCATTTTTGGTAAAACTTATTGTTTGAATGAGACATTTGGTTTGAAATATTGAATTTCGATACTTTCTTTCGATTTTACGAAGTTTTGTATATATCATACCATTTGGACCTTACTGATGTTAGCTTGTTTTCATCAGGCAAGTGTTAGTAAAATCTTACGACTATGATTTGAGACTTCTTATATTTTAAATGCTTTATTTATATTGAGAATTTTGAAATGGCTAGGATGGTCATACTGCATGCTTGCATGTACAGGTACCCTCTCCCCAATTGTGTGCTGATGTGTACCTGTGTATACAGGGATGGACTGGATGGGTCCTTTACATGTGTATTGTTATATGATTTTTCCTATTTTTGATGGATTGTGTATTAAAAGAATTGTTGTACTGATTTGTAGCCTTACAGAGTCCCGGTATATGGGGAGGTTCTGCCCGTGTACCGAGATAACGCGGTGGTTGTTGCATGGTCGATCCGAGAATTAGGGTGTGACATACATCTCCTATAGATGACGCGTACAAACGATAGAGACTGGGCAACTAAGACCCTCCGAATGATAAGAAATTTTTAAGTTGCGGCTGGGATAAATCTTCCGACTATTGGATAGCGTTGAAGCTCATTGATAGTATATGCCTAGGTTTTCTGAGTTTCAGGTCCTAGGTACTATCGATCCGTCCAGATGGTCGAGGAGATAAGTTCCCGGTCGGACCACAGAATGTACTCGATATGAGCCTTCCCAATTAGAAGCGAGTTTGCCTCTAGGTTGAAGTTGACTAGTAGCTTCCACCTTTCTTAGTACTAATTCTCTAGGTCTGAATGTTCAGTTCCGGACCCTACGATTGTGGTATCGTTCATCTGTTGCTGATAGGCCACCATTTGTATCGACACAGATTCACGCAACTCTGGGTGCCAGTCCAGTCTTTCTCGTAAGTTACGTTCATTTTTCTTGGCATCGTATTGGGTTATCCGTAGTGAGTGAATACCTATTTCCACGGGTATGACTGCTTCACTTCCGTAAGTTAGGTTGAAGGGTGTTTCTCCTGTCGCCCTTCGGGGGGTAATGCAATACGACCAGAGGATGCTATACAGTTCTTCGGCCCATTATCCCTTGGCGTCATCCAGCGTTATCTTTAGTGCTTGTAGGATCGTTCGATTGGTTATTTCAGCCAGTCTGTTGGTTTGTAGATGAGCGACCACTGAAAATCGATGTTGAATTTCTAGCTTCTCACAAAACTCGTAGAAGTGCTAATTGTCGAATTATTTCCCGTTATCCATGATGAGGACTCGTGGTATTCCGAATCGGGCGATAATATGAGTCTATACGAAGGACTGGACTTTGGCGGCCGTGATCTGAGCTAAGGGTTCGGCTTCCACCCACTTCGTGAAGTAGTCAATCACCAATATCAAGAATTTT
This sequence comes from Dillenia turbinata, assembly GCA_037126225.1. Classification (NCBI taxonomy): domain Eukaryota; kingdom Viridiplantae; phylum Streptophyta; class Magnoliopsida; order Dilleniales; family Dilleniaceae; genus Dillenia; species Dillenia turbinata. The sequence goes on from JBAMMX010000013.1 coordinate 11,322,325, forward strand.
TGCTATCCCTTGGTCGGGGAAAACGGTCCAAGGATATCAATGCCCCACTAAGCAAGTGGCCAAAGACTAGATATAGGATTGAGCTTGGTGGGGGATAGCCAAGGCACCGAGGAGAAGCGTTGGCACTTATCATACCGTTTGACGTAGTTATCGGAGTCGACTTTAATAGTTGGCCAATAAAACCCGTGACGAAGGGCCAGATGATTATTGCAGATTCCTTCATGAAGCTCCCGGAGGACATTATTCTCCTCTTCAGGAGTTAAGCACCGTAGATACGGATGAGTGAATGACTTGCAGTTGAGGATCCTACCAATTATAGCGTAGTGTGCCGCCTTTCGCTTTAGTTTCATCGCTTCCTTCGGGGATTCTGGCAGACGATCATGCCTCAGGTAGTTTTCTATGGGATCCTTCCAACTAAGAGACCAATCGATGAAGAGAGCTTCTTTGGGTTCGTCGATGCTAGCATACGACAAGCTCTCAATATATACTGTTTGACTAAAAACAACCGAATCGAAACTAGCCAACTTTGATAGAGTGTCGACCCATGCATTCTCCAACCGAGGGATTTGTTGGATGTCTATATTGCCCAATTGTTCAATCTTCTCTCGCAGTTTGCTCAAGTATTTGACCATGACTGGATCTCTAGTTTCATAAACCCCATTGATTTGTTTCACGACCAACTAGCTGTCCGTAAATATCCTGACATTTCGTGTTCCCATGTCAATGGCGATTCTGAGTCCCGTTAGCAAGGCCTCGTATTCTGCTTGGTTGTTGGTAGCCTGAAAATCGAAACTGAGGGTGTATTCTGCTTTAAAATCATTTGGTCCCACTAGTATAAGCCCGACACCTCTTCCTAAGGAAATTGATGATCCGTCAACATGGATGGTCTACTCTGGGATCGACCATTCTTCTTGATGGTTGGGAGGCTGTCCTTCAGGCGTCGTTGGGAGAGTACATTCAAGGATGAAATCGGCCAGTACTTGGCCCTTAATCGCCGGTCGTGATTGACACTGGACGTCGAATTCTGCCAATTCTACACTCCACTTGATAAACCGACCGAAGGTGTCTCTCTTTTGGAGAATTTGTTTCAACAATTGATCTATGAGTACCATAATGGTATGGGCTTGGAAATATGGGCGAAGGCACCTTACTGAGATGACCAAAGTATAGGCGATCATCTCGATCGGCCGGTAGTTAATCTTAGACTCTTTCAGTATTCTACTGATATAATAGATCGATTTTGGATAATGGTTTCCTGTCTTAACAGAGCAGAGCGCTCGCTCGAAGACAGCCAGATATAAATAGAGTTCCTCCCCCATGACGGGCCGTAAAGGCAATGGTGGTTGCGTCAAGTATTTTTTCAGTCATTTGAAGGCTACTTGACATTCAGATGTCCATTCGAAACGTCAAGATCTCTTCAGCGCATCAAATATAGGGTTGTATTTCTCGCCAACCCGGGACATGAATCGGCTTAGAGACGCTATCCGACAAGTTAAGTGTTGCACTTCCTTTAGGGTCTGGGGAGGCGTCATGTCCAATATCGCCTGTATTTTTTCAAGGTTGGCCTCTATCCCTCAATCAATAATCAGAAACCCAAGAACTTTACGGAGGCAATCCGAAACGTAGACTTCGCCAGGTTCAACCGCATGTTGTATCACTGCAGGGTTTGGAAGGTCTCATCAAGGTTGCGACATGAGTTTCCGCGGCCACGCTTTTGACAAGCATGTCGTCGACATAGACTTCAACATTCCTTCCTAGTTGGTCTTTAAAAACCGTATTGACCAGCTGTTGGAAAGTTGCTCTAGCGTCTTTTTATCCGAAAGGCATGACTCGGTTGTAATACGTACCGAATTCAGTGATGAAGCTGGTCTTTTCTTCATCTTCGGGTGCCATTTTGATCTGGTCATAGTCCGAATAGGCATCCATGAAACTTAATAGTTAGTGTCCCGAGGAGTTGTGTACAAACTTGTCGATATTGGGAATTGGATAACTATTATTTGGGCACGTTTTGTTAAGATCGGTGAAGTCCACACACATTCTCTACTTGCCGTTAGCCTATTTCACTAAGACCACATTAGCCAACCATTCAGGATACTTGACTTCCTTAATAAACTCAGCCATTAACAGCTTCTGAACTTCCTCCTGGATGGCACGCTAGCGCTCGAGGGTGAACACCCTCTTTTTCTGTCTCACTGATTTGAAGTTGGGATTAACCGTTAGCCTATGAGCTATGACTAATGGATCTATAACTGGCATGTCCTCCAAGGTCCAGGCGAAGACCTTGGAGTGTCGTTGTAGACAAGCAACTAAGGCCTCTTGTAAGAAAGGCGATAGGTTGGCTCCTATCCAGACGATTTGATCGGGGTCACTTGTTAAAGGGATCTCGATTGTTTCTTCACCTGGTTTGAGTTTTGCTTTTGGCTCGGTGCTTTCTCTAGGTTCTAGAGCATTGATCGGAAAAGCTTCTTGTGCGTCTTGAGCCGCAAAGAGGATATAGAAATCAGGATCGCTACGTATAGTGGCGACGCCTGAGGCGTTCGGAACTTCACTTTCATGTGTCTCGTGCTTAGCAACGCTTCTAGTTTATCTAAACTAGGTCTCCCGAGGATGGCGTTGTAAGGACAGTAGAGCTTCACCACATGGAACGAAACCCGGGTGGTCGCATGATTAGGGGGCTTTCAAAGGGTCACGGAAAGGTAGATAATATCTTCGGGATAGGTAGGCTCATCCAAAAGTCCTCTAAGGGACCCAGTAGACGGCAAGAGTTGGGATGAGTCGAGGCCCATTATGCAAAAGGCATCCCAAGTGAGGAGGTCACAGTCAGCCCCCTGATCGATCAGAACCCTCTTCACAGTGTGAGATTCTATCTTCAGAGTTATGACTATGGGGTCATCGCGATGGGGGTCTACTCCTACCAAATCATCGTCATCAAAACCTATGACTAGTCTTCTTCTTTCAGCTAGTGTTGCACTAAGTATGAATGTAGTAGACATCATCATAAATCTTTGGAGAATCAGTCTGTTTCCCACAGACGGCATCAATCTGTTGGAGGTGGGTTATGACTCCACAGATATCAGCGCTTCGTTGACCCAAGCGCTTGCAGTCAGAGGGATGTGGTACCTGCAAAAACCGTCGGAGGATGCTCCAACGGGGAGACTCTGATGCTCAAATCAGAAAAGAACGGTTTTCGTATGAAAGAAAAAACAGACTGAGAGCTCTGGGGAGTGATTATCTGTGATTTGAGTGCCTAAAGTGTAAGGCCAGAAGAGCATACCTGATTCTGAGAGTTTTGAGATGTTTTATACCTGTAAGAGTCATGCGCTGCTGAAGTGTTTCAACCCTACTTTCCTTATCAGACTGATCTGGAAATCTCGGGGTTTAAATATTTTGAATCGACTGTGATCCTTATCTTTGGGGAAACTTTCATATTCTGGAGAGATCATTTCCTTGTCTAAGAGGTCCTCAACATGCTGTCCCCCGTAAGGGGCGGGAATCAATAGGGTACCTTAGTCTGTCAGAATGGTTAGCCATCGATTGATCGTGGACCGATGAAGGGTCTTCAAGACTCTTTCGGTTGAGGGGCCAACCAATGAATACCCGATCAGGGTGGTTGTTTTTACTTGACGAATCACGTTCGGTTAACGAGGCGACTAAGACCCTATCATTTCGGGAGAGTTGGGGCGACTGGAACCCTTCGGTAGATGATCGTATTTGAATCTAGGTCGGTAGTTATCATTTGTGGGCCTTTCATGTAGGCTCTTCCAAAACTGACTTGTGATATCCGATTCTTTGGGGCCATGTCCTATTAATAATAATAATAATAATAATAATAATAATAATAATAATAATAATAATAATGAAAAGTCATGTTAAGTGGAATGAATTTGAGTTGGACCGAAATTCATTTCTTGCTAAATGTGGGCGTTGTTGGTTTGGTTTAAGCTTGAAATTGTTGAGTAGAGTGATGGGTTAGTCCATCATTATTAAATTTGTACCATGCAGGTGAAATTGGAGGTGTCCAACGAAGACGTTCCAGCAAGCATGACAGTGGAAGCAGCTTAGTTTCGGGTGAAAAAGGAAGTTGAAACAGAGCGTATGCATGCTTCTATTAATTTATGTCCTGATAGAGAATCTGAGTTATGTCTTCCTGAGGCACCACCAGTAAAAGAAATACAATCATCAGCACCTGAAGAGAGTTCACATGTCACCAAGAGTGTGCACGCTTCTTTTGGTTTGTCTCCTCTTGGGCGACCTGAATTCTGTCTTCCAACTTCACCACCATCAGTTTTGAGGAGCAAAATGATGCGTGCAGTAAGTTTTTTTCAACTTAACGATTTGAAAATAACGCAGGCTGTAAGTTTGAGAAGCAAAATGCTGAGGCTTTGGAGTTGTTCCAGAGGCAAGTTTTCTTAGAACCTAGTTCATTTTGATCTAATCTTGTGTCTTTTTTCTTCATTGGAATGCTTATATTGTTTCTAATGTCTATCTAAACCACTGCTCCCGTAAAGATGAAGCCCAACAACGCGCTTCTCAGCCACTGAAACGGGAAGAGCCAGAGTCGAGCAGTTTTGATGATGTTGCTGTCACCCAGTCCGAGGAAGATGGTGTTGAGCCAAGGTAAAAACAGTGTCTTTTTCTGTAAGTGCTCTCTCCTTGAAAAATCTTGGTGATTCTCGTCATTGCATCTCAAGTGCTCTCTCCCTCTAAAAGAGAAAAAAGTAGTGCTAACAAAAAAGGTTGTCATCTTTTTTTTTTTCCTTTTTTTTTAAAGCTGGTATCAATGCACGCAAAGTTTTTTTTTTTTTTTTTTTTTTGGACTTGCTACCCATAGCCCGTGGTAGATATGACCCATAGCCCGTGGTAGATATGTATAATTCAACACAATTAGATTTTGCGATGGGTAGGCGAACATCTCTAACAGCACCGTGTGCAAATATAATGGATAACTTTATTACTTTTCCACATTTTTTAACATTTTTCTGCATAATGATGGGTCCCATCATCATTTCCTCTGAAAGCGATGTCGCGTTTGGGGAGCGACATCACTAGATTTAAGAGAGGGAAAAAAAATCATCGTCATTTAAATAATTTTTATTTAAAATTACAATATTTGGATAGAAAGTCCCATTGTAAATGAGGTTCCATATCATCATAAACCATACGGGATGGTCCATAATGAGTTTCATTACATGGGGACTTAATTAAATGAGCCATGCTCAGTTTCTGGCGCCCATAAACTACTTGTTGAGATTTTCCGACCATTTTGAAAGAGATCTACCGTCCAGGCAACCAGCGGAAAGAGAGAGAGAGAGAGAGAGAGAGAGAGAAACAGCTCTGTGTTCAAGATAAGAGGGGCTGAGCGAGGACCAACTTGGGCAAGAGCTTGAATATTTGTGTGATTGGTGATGTTCTGGGAGTTTGAATGTCTGCAATTTGATATTTGTAAAATTTGGTGATGGATATTTGTCTACAGTTTGATGTTGATAGATTGATGGATGTGAAAAATATCTTTTTGCTGTGTCTGTGAAATTTTTATTATAGTATGGCTGAATATGTAGAAACAGATTGTGCAGGGCAGAGGCGTTGGTTGCGCAATTGGAGAATACATCAGTTGCTATGGCGCACTTATGGATCGCGCAGTCTGTTGTGCGGTCTCAAAACGTGCAACATTTTTTTTTTTTTTTGCTTTTTGGCAAAATTGGTTGCTTCTATGTCGCGTTCTGTGAGCACGAAATCCCTAGTTTGGGAACCCAAAAAAAAAAAAGTCCTAATTTTTAATTTTTATTTAAAGTTTCTCTATTTTAGTAAATTCCCCAACTTGGGCCATTGTATAGAGTATTGAGCACCCAAATTCCAAAATTACACCAAGGTTGGTCTTTTTTGCTTCTTAGAAAAAAGGAAATTACACCGAAGTAACAATGCAAGAAAAATGGCAAACCGAAATTCACTTAGAACAAACAAATATACATTTAATAAAAGGTTTTAAAAAGCCTCTCTCTCTCTCTCTCTCTCTCTCTCTCTCCCTCCCTCCCTCCTCATGTATATAACATTTGCATGTGTACACCATTTTATGCAGCAGATCTCGGTATTTTGAACTGTTTCTTGAGGAATTGGGAAGCCTCTGAATCACTCCTATGGCATAAAATTCTGAGTAGAGTTTTCGTATCTGCACCAAGTTTGCTTCTGCTGCCCTGCATCTCTAACTCACTTGCCGACTTCAAATCCTCGATAAGTTCCCGAGTCTGGAAATAAAAAGCCATTGGGTAAACTAAGTTACAAGAAAGAATGGTTGCAATGGGAAACTTGATCCAGCTTCACCTTTCAGAGTATGCTTCTTGAAGGCAACATGGATGTTATATCTTTAGATAGAGAAAATTTTCCAGCAAACAATCAATAGGTCCAAAAATTACCTCATAGCCCATCAATTTGATTACATGTCGAACTCGTGCTACTTGATTCTCAACCACTCCTCGAGGAAGCCCATCACCTCCAGAAATGAAAAATTCCTATCGAACAATTAAAAGAATCATTTATATACTTTAAGATAACAGGAAGCACAATAATTTGAAATTTTCAGGAGCCAAATTTTATCAATTAAGGATGGGCATTCCCTTTAAAGAATGGAAAGTTTTATAGTTTAAATTAGAGTACCTTCAGAACTTCTAGATCTTCTTCCAGGAGTTTAGCATCATTTGTACAGAAAACTCGTGAGGGGCCTCCGTCTAAAATAACACGAGATAACCCATCCTGGCAGAGAACAATTCAAATAAAAACCAGGAACAATAATGAGAAAAAAATTATGGTCATCGTTTTGGAATCATAGAAAATGACTAACCAATGATGCTTGGAGTAGACCAGTGACTACACGATCCCTTAGTGGTTCAACAATAATGTCGCAAAGCTGGTTTAGTGCCTGTTTCAATTCAAAATACTCTCCATCAGCAGACTATATTAAGTAGGTATCCCTTATTCCTAACAAGATCACTTTAATTATGTGATCGTAGGGCCATGATCTTGTTAACTGTTGGAGAACCTCAGACCCTTCAATGTCCCAATGTATGGTTCTTAGGGCACTGTGGGAACTTATACAACATCATCATCAAGCAGATGAAGGAATTGAAATTGTTTTATGATCTGCTGGCACTTCACATCCTCAGGATGAAAGAACTAGGATTTCATGCTACTGAGAGCCGCAGGGCCCACAGTGGGGATCAGCGTTGGATTTTGATAGCCACCCAATGGAATCAACACAGATCACCAATAAAGCAACTAAGTATAGAACCATACCAGATCAAGTGGTTCAATTAGTGCTTCCAGCCTAGCATGAGATATGCTTGGTTTATATAGGTTGTCAATAAAAGGCTCCCTTAAGTCCCAGAATACAATCTTGGTTCCTACACAGTAAGAAAACATAAGAACTAGTCGGTAGAAAAATCTTCTACATTCTTTTCTCAGGACGAAAGCCACAAGTTATGCAGATTAACTCATACCAGTAAGCTCACAAATTTGGTCTATAGCAGCATTTATATCTCTTCGACTCCCATCAAATGCATCCTTCTTGGTGGAACTTCTTGATTTCTCATCTATGGATATGGAGAAACACAAAATAAGATATAAAGAAACAAGTTCTAACAGTACAAATAGCCAGTTTGGTGCATTTTGTAAGCCTAATGTTTTGCCTTACAAAGAAAAGTAAAATCAAGGAGCTTTCATGCAAATGACTCCCCCCCCCCCTTTGAAGCTTACTGCAAATTTCAGTCTTAGTTTACTTTTTTCTCGTCTTTCTGTGGCAAGTGTTCCATCAATGGTGATCATCACCCACCTAATAAGAGGGGCTTTGTGGTGCACCTGTTTTTCTGCAACTTCCCACTCTAAACCAGGTGAGATATAACCTATGGGGCACCTCATCATGTCAGATGATGTGATGGTGGTATCTCCGTATGGTATATTCAACCTCACTATATCAACCTTATTGTAAAACCAAATTCCCCAATTCCCTTAGAAATCAATGTTCAACACCCTCCAAGGTAGCAAAAATTGCAACTAAGAATCATCAATAACTTCATTTTGTATTTTTTAATAAGTTCTTAGTATCACCTTATAGGATAAAAATGCTCTGTTTTTTTCAAATGGCTTTAATAAGAACTAAGATTAATATGAATGTTGCAACAGATAATTTTTGTAGTGAACCATTAAAGATCACCAAATTTGGTTTTAAGTGACCCAAGAAAGATTAAGATTTCATTAGCCTTATGACATTTTACGTGAGCACAAACCCAGAAGTCATTCTATGACCAAGACTATTAAATAATTTCTCCTTACACTATTTCATTTTTTCATTTTCGATCTACTATTTGTTAGCAAGGTAAAGATCAGGTTGCTATTTTGAAACCTAGATGCAAGTGTTATTTTTCTCTAATTCATAATGAATTATTGACAAATCCCTGCTGAAAGTTTTTCTTTTCTGCAATTTTTTTTTTTTTTTGGGTATTTAGAGAACAACATGATAACAAAAGGGATACAAAGCTTGCTATGACACAGAATATACCCTCACATCATAACCATCAATGCTCAACTATATAGCAACATTATACCAACATTTATCTCGATCTGCGTGCAGATTAGACACAAAAAAAAAGGTACCATCAATTCTAATGCTCCTAAAAGCTCTGTTCCATGTGGTGAATCTAGACACAATCCGCATTCAACTGGATACAAATCTCCATAAGTCTCGATAATGGGGAGTTCTTGTACCTCGAGGTTACCAACAAAATCTAATTTTTAATTTGTCCAGCTACTGCATAGTAATGTAGCAATGAACATAGAATGACTCATTGATCAATAACATAGGCCTCGAAGCATGAAATGGCATGATTGAAGAGATTCACCTTTTGTCAATTGTGGCAATTATAATTTAGTCTTTCCTAATTACGCTAGGAGCGTTGAGACTTGCTTGTTAAACCTTATTTGCTATTATTTTACATATTAGTCTAGTTAGAATGTTGGGATTTAATCTTTTATGGTTTTATTTGCAAGATTATCAATGAGAAAAGTACGAAGAAAATTCCCTGAAGGTTTGAGTCCCTCAAAATCTAGATATCATCAGGTTCTCTGCAGGGTGCTGTTGCTATATTATTCAATATGGGTCACAAGGTAGAAAACCCCTAAATCAAAACAAGCCTGCCAATCCCTATTCTGATTACCAAATTAATTGTCCTATAACTCAGTCACAAGTTCAGGAATCAAGTCAATTTACCGTATTTTGGTTACCAAGTTAATCCCTGTGTAAATCGATGCCACACCCAGGGACCATAATAGTAATACTAGTAAGGATGGATACCCAAAAGAGGAACTCGTCTCCATATGAGACACTTGATTCGATACAATACTCAACTAATAATCCTCATATAACCACAAGGTAAACATGCTCAACCGAATTGGAACCAACTGAAACCGGATGGATTCCGGTTTGGCCAAAAAAACCCAGAACCAGAACTAGTACGACGGTTACAGTACCAGTTCTGAAACTGGATGCTTCTAGTTCTAGTTTGGTTTTGGTTTTTTGCCATTTCCTTCATGGTACTCATGGTTGTGTGATGCTTCCATTTCCATAGTTCTTTAATGGATCCGCTCAGGTTCCGGTTCCAAAAATTAGAAACCAGAACGGAACTAGTGGCTCAGTTGTTCCTGTTCTAAAACTGAACCAGAATCAGTTTCACAGTTCTGACGGCACCAAACCGGTGGTCATTTCTATCACAAGGCATAACCACAGTTTTAGTATTATTTTTTAAGTACCGAATACTTGTGAAATACCTTACGGATACTTTAAGTGAACCTTTTTATAACAATTGAATTCACTAATAACATGCCAAACATTTTTATTTACTCATCAATGATACAAAATTGAGAATATATAACTTTTGAAGGAGGAAGCCACAATTGTGATATTTGTAATATTTGAATAGTATTCACTTTTGAATATTTTTATTACTAATCTACTAAAATAGTCTTATTTATAAACAAAAACAATTTAAAAATACTAAACCTTACTATTACAAATATACTGACATAATGATCAAACAACGGTATCAAAATCATATCATATCCTTGTTTCTGAAAATTTATAGTGTCTTTGTGTTTGTGTGCGTCGTCTTGGATATCATATATGTATCCGTGCCCCTTAGTAGTCCTACCTTTTTTGACATGCATTGATGTACATGATGAAGGATATGAAGAAGGCCCAGACTACTTACAGTGTCTCAAACACCTATTAAACTTGTTTATATCTATTTATTCTTTCTCTCATCACTTTTGACTGTGTACATAGTTAAACTTCAGGTTATATCAATGGACCATTTTCATATGGTTGATATTCAAATCATTGTAGAACCTTACATGAACTTATAATATAGCTGTATTTCTGGAAATAATGAAACAATTTATAAAACCACAGAGATAAACTCATTAGTCAACAAGTTTCACGTCACACTAACACCATGAAAAATGATGAGTTTGATATTTGGTTGAACTCAGTGTATATGGATGATGGAAGTGTGACCAAACCTTCATTAGATGTAATATGATTTACTGAGACAAAATTGTTTGTTAAGATCCCCAGTTATCCTGTCATCATTTATGCTTATCGGAAGACATTGCCACACTTTTAGAACACCGATTTTCTGTGCTATTTTGCAGCTGAAACATTTATGATTTAATATTTATTTATCTTTTTATTTGGATAATATTTCTTTCTTTTATTTGGATGAGCTATCATTATTTTAATATGGAAGTATACCACATAAAGAGAAGATTCACCTAGCATGACCAGTCAAATCTTTAGGTTGTCAATACAGAAAACCCAGGTCAAGGTCTGTCTTCAGCAATGCTGAAAAGGTTGTGTGATAGGAAAGGATTAACAGCATGAAATGTGGCTCATGATCAACCATGTGTTTGGACAAGAATTAAAGAATTCCTAGTATGTAGATGCAGAAGGAAGACATTAAGTAGTTGCATCAAACAAGTTAAGCAATGTCATTAAAAGATAGACATGCAAGACGTACTGCTAAAATTTTCATGAGGCACTTTCCTCTTCCATCGTTCCCAAATGCTGTCCTCCAGCTTATTGAGTTGACTGATTGCATACTGTTACATGAAGCTTGCATCAAAAATATAGCAACAACTTGGACCTTAATCTCAAATTTTAGAGTTGGCCATTTGAGAGACAAATATAAAAGAGATGAAAATATATATAGTTAAAATTTAAAACAAAAATAGAGAAGAAAAAATCTATAGAAACTTAAAATGATAGAGGTGATTTAAGTTGTTCGAATTCTCCTACGCCACTCATTCCTATCTAAAGTCATTTCCTCAACTAAACCCACAACTATCATATTTTTATGAATAACTTGCATTCAAGTTTTCCAAAGCTTGCATCAGAAATAAATGAAAGAAAAGATAATTCAAGAACAAAAGTTTTTCACTAAAGAAATTGCCATTTAAATAGGAAAGAGGGGAAGTCAAACTGAATAACCCCGTAAGAAAAAAAATGTAACGGCATTCACAGTGATTGCAGCTTCTGATGCTGCATTTTTTGTGGAATAATTAATTATTAAAAGGTACAATTGATACCAAAATATGTTTGATAACATTGGGCAGACAAGTCTCCACAAAGCAACCCATGACACAACCACAGTACTTTTGACCTATGATAACAATCATTGGGAAGTTAAGCTTTCAGACTGCCCATCAAATTATCAAACGTTATAATGATCAGTTAAGCTGAATCACATACCAGGGCACCCCTACTATTCCAAAAATTTCAAATAAATACACGAAGAGATAAAGTGCTACATCTTGTTATATAAACTTTCAAATTGCACATATAAAGTAGTTTTGTTAGCTTCCATCCAAATGCCTGACTGAGATGTGTTATGGCACTTAGGTGGAGAGGCAAATGCCTTTTTAGATGGCAGTGAATACTGACCTTGAAATGGCATGTGAGGTTTTGGGATTAAAAAATAAAAATATAAAATAAAACACTTTAAAAAAAATAAACTAAGCATTTTTGAAACATTAAAATAAAAAATTAGTTAAAAATGAAATGGTGTAAAAAATTAGCTTGCTGATGCCAAGTTTCAACTATGGGTGTTCTTCAACATTATTTCTGGCCACGTTAATTGTCTTCTTACAATTTATTCAATGGAAATCCCACTTAATCTTTGGAATCGATATGGTCTGACATGTCATTCTCCATCTCCTTCTCTACAGCTCCACAACTCTCCAAAATCCTCATAAAAACTCTCCATGTCTCTAACACCTACTGCAAATCTCATCTTCAAGCCAATGGCCCCCATCTACTTAATGTCTTCATCATATACAACCTCCACAGCTTCGTCATCACTCACAATCTCCGTTAATCATGACCACACTAGTGCATGAACACAATCCCTGATCCAAGGAACTAGCGACGCTGTCTATATTGTCAATCACAAGCCATTGTGACCTGCCATCACCATCATCCATGATCAATAATGAAACCCTGCAAAGATGAATTGCATCTCCGGCATGTTGTGAGTTTTCTTATCCTTCTTTCAGCCTCCTCCCTTTCATTATCTTCAGCGGCAATTACTAACTTTTCCAACTATTTACTTATTTTTCCAGCATCCCCTTCCCCACTGTCAGTCCAGTAGCATTTGATTTCAAGTACAAGATGGAAGCGACAAGATAATAGAGAGTAGAGACAACACATGACAAAATAGGCAGGACGGAAATTTTGAAAATGCATAAGGGTGAAGTTACCAAAATAATAATAACAATTAAATTTTGTCTCCATCTTCGTTCCCATTTTCCCAAAACAGGAGGTACAAAATTTTGTCACATTTTCTTATCAGAGAGAGAGAGTGAGAAAGAGAGAGAGAGAGGGAGAGAAAGATAGAGATAGAGAGAATTATTTTTTTTTTCCTATCTCAGATCAATTAGATTGACAGCCAACGTAAAACTTTTGTCAACACTAAAATGAGAGACCAAAATAAAAAATTCATTGGGGTATTCCCTTAGCGACATGCTGCACCAGATTTCAGATAAAGTAACTAGTTAGCAAAGGCTTCTAGGGCGTTGCCCGGAAGCAAGGCGTCACTCCTAGATGTAGTATCAAATAGGTAAGGATTCCCGCATTATGTAGACGAGTACAGATAAAGAAACTAGTCCACAAAGATAGGATTTGACCAACCACTTGGAACATATAATCCTTAAATGATAAGTCAGAAGAAATAAGAGAAGTAGTGATTAGACGGAGAATTAATATTATATACCTCTAAGAAACTAAGTGAATAGGGGAGAAAGCTAGAGAAGTAGAGTTTTATGACCATAAAGTTTCGTATACATGTAAAGATAGAACTAAGAACTAAGTATGAATGATTGTCCATAAACACTTGCAAGAGGATGTAGTAGAGATCACAAGGAAAGGAGATAGAGTTTTACTTGTCAAGCTAGTAAGTGGAGAAGACGTAATTAATATAATTAGTGTTTATGCACCTCAAATAGATATAGATGCAACTAATATGCAACAGTTCTGGGAAGATCTAGATGAGTTTATAGATACAAACCATACAAAGGGAAGAAATTATCTATTAGAGGAAATTTAAATGAGTATGTAGGTGAAAATAATAAGGGATTTAAAACTGCATATGAAAACTTTAGCTTTAATAGTAGGAATGACGCAAAGCGTACCATTTTACAGCGTCACAACATTCAATTTGATGTTTGTAAACACTTTTTTCAATAAAAGAGAGTTGCACATAGTTACATACATAAATGGATTGAATACTAGACAAATAGATTTATTTCTCACCAAAAGGGACAATAGAATGACATGTAGGGATGCAAGCTTATATCAAGGGAGAGTACAACAACTCAAAATAGTCTTTTAGTTTTAGATGTTCATGTGTCTAAAAGGTAAAAGGATCATCAATTTATGGAGTCAAGAATTAAATAGTAGATCCTGAAAGAGAAAAAGGTGGTAACCTTTAGAGACAAGTTAATTCAAATAACTATATAATCTACTAATAATGATTTGAAAACCATATGAATAGAAATATCTAATAATATTAAGAATTTAGATAAGAAGGTTTTTCACATATCTAGGAGTCGAGCACCAATAGGCAAAGAGTCGTAATGATAGAGCGAGGAAATCTAAATTGTTATATGAATCAAACAAGAGTGTTATAGGAATCTTAAAAGTAGGAAAGGTAACGATGTGTTTGACAAATATAAGATTGTAAAAGAAGAGATGAAGAAAATTATTCATGAATAAAAAAAAAAAAAAAAATGTATAAGGCATTACATGAGAAACTAGAAACTAAGTACGGAGAAAATGAGGTTTATAGAATTGTCAAACAAGAGGATATGAAAGTAAAAGATCTAAATAGTGTTAGGTGCGTTAAGAGTGAGACCAAGTAAGGAATGAGGGTATAAGAAAAGATTAGAGAGATTATTTTGATAATTTCTTTAATGTTGAGGGTACAAGATATCAATGATATCGCGATGCATATCGAAGAGATCAACAGAGATTTTAAACGCAAGATTCGTCCTCATGAAGTAAGAGAAGACTTCAAAAATGAAGAATAATAAAGTTATAGGACTCTATGGCATCCTTATTGAGGTGCGAAAATGTTTAGATGGAGTGAGAATAAAAATGTTAAAGGATCTATTTAACAAAATTTAACAAATCAAGAAAATGCTCAAAACATCGAGAAAGAGCATAGTTGTACCATTATAAAATAAAAGTAACATATAAGATTATACCAATTACAGGAGAGTTAAACTTATAAATCATATTATGAAATTGTGGAAGACAATGATGGGCTTCAAATTGGAGGTAAGTATATCTCAGAATCAATTTGGGTTCATGTTAAGACAACCCATTACCAAAACCATTCACTTGGTCATACATTTGATGGAGACAATCAAAATACGGAAGAGAGACTTGCATAGAGGATTCATTGACATAGAAAAAGCATATGATAAGATTCCCATAGACATACTATGATGGACGTTAATGAAGAAAGAAATCTCTTTAAAATACATTAATCTCATTAAAAATATATACAAATGAGCATTTTCAATGTAAGAATCTGCAGGGGTTTAAATATAGCTTTCCGGTAAACATTGGGCTTTAACCAAACTCAGCATTAGGTCCCCTTCCATTTTACAATAGTGATGGATGAAATAACGAAAAACATCCAAGACGATGCATCATAGTTTATGCTTTTTACAAATAATATGGTACTGATTGATCAAATCAAATATGATATTGGTACTAAATTGGAGTTATGAAGGGATATACTAGAATTCAAAAAATTTAAATTGAGTCAATCAGAAACTAAATATATAAGATATATGTTTGATGACAGTCATCAAAATGATGAAAAACGATTAAAATAAAGGGATAAGATGTACCAAAGTATGAATATTTTAGATATCTTGGATCCATCATTCAAAACGATGACAACATAAATATAAATCTGAATTATAAGATCCAAGTGGGGTTAGAGAAAATGAAAGTACATTTGGAGTTTTTGCAATTGCACGATGCTATTGCAATTGAAGGGGAAGTTCTATAAAATCATAGTAAGACCTGTATTTTTGTATGATATCGAGTGTTCAACCATTAAACAACATAAAATGACCATAGTCAAAATAAGGATACTCAAATATATGTAAGGTAAAACTAAAAAAGATAGAATTAGAAATGAAAAGATACATATTAAATTAAAAGTGAATTTAATCGTGGCTAAGATCAAAGAATATCGTCAAACGTGATTTGAACATATGCAACGAAAATCCAAATACACACTGGTTAGGAGCGAGACATTAACGTACAAGTTTTAGTAAAATGTCGATATAGGTTGTTGAAAATCTGAAAACAACTTATCCGTAAGAATATGAGTTTTAAGAGTTTAGTTTAAGAGATAACTTTAGATGAGAATAAATGACGTAAAAGAATCTGAACCAATTAAATTAATGCGCTTATTATTATTCTTTGGATAGTTTATTTTTATTTCTTTCTTTTTATTTTTTTTTTAAGTTTTATCTTCTCTACTTTTACTTTTAATCTATAATTTTATGATATTTTATTTTATTATTTTTTTCTCTCCTCTCTCATTTATTGGTCTCTCAAATGGTTGATCCCAAAATTTGGGATTAAGGCTCAATTTTTTGTTGTCTCCACAAATCAAACATGATATTTATGGCCAAATATAACCTAGCATCCTTGCCTAGTGCACTAATGAGATACGTACATAATAAGTCAACCATGTAATTTACAAAATGAAAGTCGGCATAATGTCATCGGTCAAAATATTGCTAAATGATAAGTACATGTAATATTTTGTAAAATGAGAGTCAGAATTTTTGTAATATTTTGATTCTCAATTTTCAAATCAGCCAAAAGCATATAATAGTACACGTAGCAATATTATAACGCTCTCACTCTCAAAATATTAGAGAATGAGAGTCCGCAAAACCTAGATATATTTTAAAATTCTTTTGGATGATTTGAAAGATATTTGTACTAATTCAAAATTATTCAATCGAATGACTTTTAAGCACATATAGCATTATTCTCCTCATATTGCGCATGCCTGAAAGGAGGCCTAAAATGAAAATACTAAGAATTGATATCTTAGGGACCTTTAGGGACCTTTGCATCAGTCTTATCATTCCACCTACAATGAGGGGCACAACATTTGCTTCAGATTGCCATGTGACACAAAGAACTTGACTCTTGAGGAAATCTACGGCCATATTCCAGTTAGAGCAATGGTTTTTGACACTAAATCCACAAGACCCAATCCCAATTCAGCCTTGGGCCTAAAAACCTCTTTCCAACTAACCAAATGGTCCCCTTCTACTAACCTGCCAGCTACTGACCTGCCCGCAGACCAATGAAGATCCATATTCAGTTCCTCTACTACACAAAGGATCCTAAACCAAGAATAATTAAGGACACTCAAGTGACAAGCCTACAGTAAATAATAGTAATACCCCCACCTAGAGATCGACAGGCTCTATATCAACAATCTAACTTCTTGCTGACTTTAGCAATCACTGGATCTCTCCAAAAAGAGGCAAGTTTATTATTAACAAAAAAAGAAAGTCTAAAACAAGATATGGCCAATTTTTCTGCTCACAACTTGAAAGGGATGCCAAATCATCCAATTTCTTCAACTACACTAATACCAAGAATAGCAATCTCACAAAAAATTGTGGAAAAGATTCAGAGGATTTGGGAATTTATCATAGTTATATTTTTTGACATAGTAATCTCTTTTTGATGCACTCAAAGATACTGAAAGCGATCCTTCTATCCAAATAAAAGGGATGCTTTGAAAGTCCTAACAATTGATATAAATGTCCAGCTCATGCAGACAATGTAGACATGGATTTCAATTAGTACTTTTTGATTCTAAATGTGTAAGACCTGTAAGACCATGCCATTTGTCAGGACTGCCATCTGTTATATTCTTATATCAGGCAGAAGCCAGACGATAAATAATCAGAAAGCAGCCAACATAGAAATGGAAGAGGATAACAAAACTCACATGTAGAGTATTCAGTTGAACACAAAGCTTCGGTGTTGTAAGAATGTTTATTTCAGTAGATTTCCTCTCATCTGGCACTCTAGGGTCCATAAGTTCCTTCTTCACAAATGCCTTGATTCCACTTTCCTTCTTGTATCGTGTGAGAATGGGGACAGGTGGAACTAAATCTTCCTTATTAGCTACATCACAAGAATGAAGGAAATAGTTAGTTAAACTTTTTAGTATCAAGCTTTACAGGGTACAATGAGGATATCTATCACACCTAGAGTGGAAAAGAAAATAATCAAAGAGCTTTTGTATTTCTCCGCACTTTATTTTACATAGCACAGAGTTACCATGAATTAATATAAAACGCTAGCTAAGAAATGGAAAACCTAGATACAAAAATTTTTTATCTTCCCTAATTATATACACATTCTTTTCCCTAATTATATTATATAAATCAAGAAACATCTTCCCTGATTATATTAACTTAGAGAAGAATATAATAAATCTAAAGATCTTCCCTAATTATATTACATAAATTAGGAAAGAAAAAACTCAAAAATTTTCTCTAATTATATTACATAAATTAGAGAAGAATAAAACATACTAAATGCGTATCTTTCAACACTTAGAATAGCATCATTATAGAACTTGATGAGTCACAAAACCTTAGTTGTATTTATTCATGAGTACAAACACTAAAACCTATTAGACTTTCCAATCATTTTGAAGTCCACTTAACCTCTGGAATGTAGGAGCAACAATCAGAATCCACTTATAAATTAGAAAGAAAAATCTGTAGAAAATAATATTACTAAAATAATTAAAGATAGTTTTTTTTTTTTCTCTCACAACTGCCTACAAAAACATATTCGTATACCAGTCATGAATGACACTTTCCTAATTCTAATAATTCATTCCTAGACACTTCAGAAAGTAAATCAAATCTCCTACAAAATCCCAATTCAATGGAGACAATATTGATTTTAACTCCACATACCGAGAACAAGAGGCAAATTGAATCCTAACAAGTTCAAATTTTGCATAATAATCAAACATTACACGAGTAGATCATCTAGCATCAATTTACTAAAATAAAGTACTTATGACAATTTTCATCAAATATCGAATTAACAGGCCACTATGTAAAATCATTTGACATAAAATTCTTTCAATGGTTATGTGTAAATTAGAGTTAGTCATCAATATGTTTTCCATAAACAAGACCGCGATGAAAAAGAGAAACATAGGCCAGACACATAAGACAACAAGCACTAGATTTCGGATGTCCAACGAGGAAGACAAACATAAAATATAGTAAGCTTTAACTAGTAAGGTTTAAGTTGCATAGGTACTTCAAAGTTACACTTGAAATTTTTAAAAATACTTATCAATGTGATTCTCACAATGCTTAAGATTAAACTGGATTCTTGGATGTATAGAGAGAAGGTGACGTTGCAAAAAAAATATTGATTTCAGACATGATGCATTGTGGATCATCATGACCACATTGGAAATTTATTTTAAACAATGCATGAGACAGTTGCTAAATATCATCAACCCGCTGGCATTAGAGGCCAAATTATCTAGTATGCAACAGTTATAGCCGCAACACAATAGAAAGAAAGTTGTTTGAATTGTCAGGGATACTGACAATAAAAGTAAAAGATGAAATCAATCTTTAATTTTAGATAAACTACCACAGAAATGATAATCATACATAATGTTGAGTATTTGTTCTCAAAAAAAAAAAAATGTTAGAAAATTTTCCACTACACTAGCTGTGGGGATTGTCTTAGTCTGGCAGCCAGTGGAACTGCTCCACCAATTGATTTACAAGTAAAAGAATGTAATATAAGCTTTTTGTGCAGTAATACTTACCCAATGTGTCAGTGACAAGATGAGCATACACTTGGAATGCATTGTCAATGCCACGAACGAGGCTATTCAATTCATCAGATCGCATAGGAACATTGAGAGCATAAAATTGGTCAACTGTCTGCAAGGAAATGATGTTCATTCTAGAAGAAATTAGTAAGTCAGCAAATCTAGATGGTACATCAAAAATATTAATAAGCTGAAGACAAATGGACATTTTATGTGAAAGGAGTTTGCAAGTCCACTTTTCCAAAGACACCTACTAAATTGTACCAACCAAAAGGTATATTTCTGCACATATTTGTACAAACATGCATATAATGTTTGTTACAGAGAACAAACAATTAAATTGTTTTACCTTCAGTTCAGTTGTGCGGTTGATCATCTGTGAAGACTACTAGAGGTTATTATTTGCTTTCAAAACCCTGACAATACATGTGAGATTAAACCCAAGTGTGATATGGATGATCGAGCAACTAATTTGAAAATGTGAGCCTGACAAAATTATTTGGATAGATAACCTGTCCTAAAATCTCCCAGGAGAACTAAAGGTATAAAATTACACACTGCCAATATATTTTCGTGAAAAACTGCCTGCCTGTTTGGATTTCCTGATTAAGGGCCATGCAGACTGAAATAACCAATTGCTCCAAACTTGTTAGGTCTCTTTATTCTTGCCCAAAAAAGAAAATAAAAATAAAAATCCCATTCATTTACCCTTGCAAGTCATCATGGGCCTGAAATGAGGACAAAGATTTAAACATAGATTCTTTAATTTGTGTATGCCATAAACTTATGCGTTTGGAGCAATTGGTTGTGTCTAGCTGGCCAATTGGAAAGAAATTTCGATTTTGCAAATTCAATCTCTCGTTAGGAAGCATGAATATGGATACAATATTGTATCTGATGAAATTGAGATACATACAGAAAATTTTCAAAAACTGGGATACAAGTATACAATAATCTCTATTTTCAAAATTCATATTAATAAATTATATAGAAAGTAAGTAATATATTTTAATATTAAAGATGAATAATTTTACAGAAAAATATTCTAATACTACGATACAGGTATATAAGGATACAAATCTTTATTTTCAAAATTTTTATTAATAGTATTATTCAGAAAATAAGTATATACTTTAATTCTAAAGACATCAAATTTAGCAACAAAGAAGCATGGACAAGGCTACAGATATTGATATACGACTCTGACGGCCTGAAAATAATAAAACTGATGCATTCAAATGGAATAATTTTACTATCATTATATTATTTTTTTATTTATAAATAAATCTATTTTAACAAATTAATAATTTAATATCTAAAACTGTGTTAATAACATATTACAAGTAGGTATACCAATTGTGGTTTTTTCATTTACATATTGTCTAATAAAGTAGTACATAAATAAACTACACGTGGTGTTAGTGAATACTATTGTCCCAAAAAAGTACACGTGAAGAATTTATCAAGTATTCATCAGTACATAAGACGTTTCCATGAAATATCTTACTCGTAGCAGATATTTAAAAGAATAACTAAAAAACGGATATGCCACATGGAGCATCAAACATGTATTTCAACAAGTATCATGGAGTATTGTATCCGCTACACGTCTGATTTGCAGAAGGCTTCCACTTTGAGGTATTCATGCTTCCTAGATTTCTGGCCATACTTTCTTCAGGAGTATGTTTTAACTGGGTTGACTTTCAAACTTTACATCATTAACCCTGGAAACAGAACAATTTGCTCCATTTGTGTTCAAGTTTCGTGAGTGTGGTTCAAAGAAAAGTAGAACATTGCATTTAATAGTCAACTTAGATCCTCTTTTTGGCAATGTATAGGTAAAGTAATTACTGAGCATTGCCAAGATTTCATGAACTATTTGCATATGTTGAGAACCTTTTAGATCGAGTATCTTTTAGGTCTACATAAGAATGCTCCATCAGCTCAAGTATTTGGAGTAAATGCTAAGGGTAACAACCATTTTATTCTTTTTTTTTTTTGTTACTATAATTTTTATGAACAGTGATGCTGATTATTTCATTCTGCTCACAAGGACTCAAACTATCTATCGATGCTGCAATCGAGATGTTGAGTATACCCCAAAGCAGAATGGGAAAATATTAACAAAAATACTTTGCGAAGATGAGGTTGATACAACTTGTCAAACAATTATCTACTCCAAATATTTTAATTGATGGTATGAGGTATCTTAGTTATTTTATATCTTACTCCACCTCATACATAAGCCCATGATAACTTACAAGATCCCCAGGAATATTAAATGAATTAATCGGGTATGGTAGCATTTGAACTCAAGGCCTCCTCTCATACCATGCAAAACAACCATTAACTCCAAATGCTTAGGCTGATGGAATAAAGTACATTGTAGTTTATACATTAACCTTAATGAATGGCATCCAATGCAAATAATGGGGGTACCACTTGAGTTATATCAGGTTTCTTATACTTTCAGAATAGAAACAACCATGGCTGAGTCTATAGGATGGTTAGCAGTTTAAATTTTTGCTTTTTCAAAAGAATTGGAAACAGATCCATAGAACACTTTGACCAAAAAGAAAATAGGATGAAGTACCAAATTTTTCATTGGTTAACTTTTTATCTTTCACATGAAAATAAAGAAACTCCACAAGTACAATCTCAATTCACCATATATTACTACTAAATAATGAAATTACTTTGCGAAATTAGAAGTTATTCTAGAGTGTTGTGGAATGTTTTGTTAAGTTGCAATAAGCCTGGCTAGCTTTTATATTCCAAAGTGTTAGCTTACCGCAAACCAATGAATATGTGTGTGGCTAAGGTGAGAATTTACAGGTAGATGGGTAAGTTGGTAAGAATTATAAAATGAATATGTTGGATAACTTTTGAATTCCCAATGGTAGATGATCAGGATGGCTTGGGCACATAGAAACTACAATGCTTAATGCCCCATCTAAATAATCAAGGGAACAAAAGTTAAAGAACTATAGGAATAGGAGAGTGATATGCATGATACATTTATTAGAAACAAGTACTCTAGAAAAATATTTAGAAACTAAGAAGAATGAAAAATTCTAGAAAAAAATAGTAACTTTCTTATTTTAGCTTATAGTAATATTTTTAGTAGTTTTCATTGGAATTTATTTTTAGTAACACTTCTATTTGTAACCTCTAGTTTTTCCTATTTAAAAGGGGTATCATTAATAAAGAGTTAAGCCTAATTTCTCTTAAAAGAAGTGTGGTGAGAAACTTGTTAGGAAACAAGTTTTCAGCCATCAAATCTAGGGTCTAAGAGAGGGAAAACTTAGCAAGAAAGAGAGGAATTCCTGCAGAGTATCCATTGACTAGATCCTGTACTAGGGTTCATATCAATTTGGTATTAGAGCCAGCCGTAATAGAAAACTCTGCAGAATAGTTTAACCAGATGGAGAGATTCATAAGGGATTTCGAGCAACGAATGGTGCAACAAAAAGAGCGACAGCTGTCCAAGGTGGAGGAGCTCCAACATCAACAAACAATGCCAAGCTCATAGATAGAGGGTGTTTTGCGAAAACTACAGGGGGTCAGCAACGTCCAGGAGGAAGGGAGCAGCAGTCGTACCCTTACAGATCACAGGGAGGAGCGACGCGTTCGGCACGAAGGAGGGACTGCTATTCCCAGGTTCTCTAAACTGGAATTCCCATCATATGATGGGACTGAAGATCCCCTAATTTGGATTCATCAATGTAAACAATTTTTTGAAAATCAAGACTTGAGCCCAAAGCAATTGCACGCGCTAGGCTTAACAGGGGAAAATGGGAGTTATTGGTACAATGGCAAGGACTCCCTAGGGAAGAGGCTTCTTGGGAATCTCGGGAAGACTTTGAGAGGAATTACCCTGAGATCAAGCTTGAGGACAAGCTTTTTGTCCAGGAGAGGAGTAATGATATGCATGATGCATTTATTGGAAACAAGTACTCTAGAAAAATATTTAGAAACTAAGAAGAATGAAGGATTCTAGAAAAAAATAGTTACTTTCTTATTTTAGCTTATAGTAATATTTTTAGTATTCATTGGAATTTATTTTTAGTAACACTTCTATTTGCAACCTCTAGTTTTCCCCATTTAAATGGGGTATCATTAATAAAGAAATAAGCCTAATTTCTCTTAAAAGAAGTGTGGTGAGAAACTTGTTAGGAAACAATTTTTCAGCCATCAAACCTAGGGTCTAAGAGAGGGAAAATTCTAGCAAGAAAGAGAGAAATTCCTGCAGAGTATCCATTCACTAGATCCTATACTAGGATTCATATCAGAGAGCTAGTGAAACATCATATGTTAGGATTTAATTTAACCACTCCCATCACCTTCAATAGGCTTGAATGAAAAATGTGGATTTGTATGCTCAACCCAAGCTAATTTGGGATTGAGGCTTACTTGAGGTTGATTAAGTTGAAAAAAAGGTTACAGCATATCAACCAAATAATCATTTCAATTGTTGTGTGTAGACCATACACCATAGATTTAAATCTCGGTTGTGCCAAGTCTATATGTCATTAGATGTTACTGGAGTCCCATCAGAAAAATTAGCATCACTAGCGGAAGTTTTTTTCTTTGAATCTGCATTGAAACTTATCATAAAACTCGAGAGAGAGAGAGAGAGAGAGATTAGAATTTAAAATTTACTTCAAACTTTTTACTGAAAATTGAAGGAGTAATTTGAGTTTCGAAATCCCAAATCTAAAATTGATTTTAGATTTTTCCGATCTTCAATTTGGTCATCTGATGGTTAAACATTCTTATGAAGTGCTTCAAAGAGGAGAAGCTCAACTAAATGAAGAAGAGCTACCGAAGCCTATCTTACACATTTCAGGTTAAATAATGAGATCATTACAGACTGTTTTCGAATCCTTGTCTTACTCATTTCAGGGGGTAAAAAAAATTAACCTTCTTTTTGACACATGACTTTCCAAGTTTAAAAGTGGTAATAAGAAGTCATGGACAACCAATTTCATGAGAAAGTGAGACAGAGAGATATATGCTGAAACAAATTAGGATTTACTGTTGCTGTTTCATATATATAGTTCCGTTCTCAACAATTGACATTCCTTGTTTCGAGAAAGAAACCAAGGGAAATGCTAACCAGAATGCTGAACAAATGTAGAAATCAAGTTACTGAGAGGCAGGGCAAGGGAGAATTAATACAAGAAAACAAAAACCTGACCAGCCAGGTTTTTCTTTAAGTCACAAAGTTTATAGGACTCGCAACATATACAACAACAACAACCACCACCACTTCAGTTTAAAAGTGGGTATCTTTTTCATACAAATTATAAAGTGTTAAAGGTAATAAAGACATTCTCACCTTCTTCAAAATTTCTTATAAGCAACTTACCATGCATATCCACTTCAGAATCACAAACACTCAAGTGACAACATAGTATTGACCCGTACCTATAAGAAATTATAAAATATTTGTTTCACTATGGGAATTTATGGATTTCATTTAAGAAAAGGAAAATTAGAAATAAAATATGACCACTAATATCAGTAATAACGTTTTTATAATTGACATACAGTGAATTTGATTTTGCTTATATTTTAATGAATATACTTGGTTATAATATATAATTTAATAGAAAATAATAATAAAACCACATAATTGAAATTAGGTAATTAATTGAATAAAACAAAAAATGTGTACCACGAATATGGATTGTTTCAATTTTTTGTTCCTTGTTTTCTCTCAATCTCATATGAGTTGCTATTGTCACTATTTGTAGAGAATTTTCATACATGAGTCCATAGGTCAAAGAGTCACCACACCAGAACTTTCCACTTCTTCTTTGGTCCTAGTGCATCACCCCTAAGGTGTTTCTTAGCAAATAAACTTAACAAGAAAAACAAAACAGTGCCAGGAACAAAAAAAAAAAGGAAAAATTCAAGGTCAACCAACATAATTTAAGAACAATATAACATAGAAACAGGATGGAAAAATGCAAAAACAAGTAGAAAACTTTCAAACCTCTTCAACAATTCTGTAAACTTCAACTATTGAACTACCATGGCGTTGCTGTGGAGATATTGGGTCCCAGCGCTGCAGAAATACTTCCATGAGAATTACATCTTATTTTAATAAAATCCAAGTCAGTGAAGATAAAGAAAAAGGCAAAAGATTGTGACAACATGAGAAATACCTAATCAACAAGCACATCTACTAAGCAATGCAAATATACATATTATATATAACAATTGAGTAGAAAGTAAATGTGCTAATTAACGATGACACTTAATTCTTATTGGCTTTGGACATTACAAACCATCAACCATACCAAGAAGCACCAACCAAAAAGTTTATGTTCTCTGAAAAGTTCAATGTCAATGCCCCTTTATGTTGATATACTACAATAAGCAGAATGACTTCTGAGTGAGAAATCTTGAACCTATTTCTGCTTTATTTTCAGTTTTCTAATGTGAGGTAGATTATCAAACTTCCTGGTTGGACACAATCTGCAGCCAGCCAGAATCACAAAAGTGACAAAATCAATCATCCATGCAACATGCACATATGCACAATTATACATTATTGCACAGAAAGCACATTACTGCTTGCCTAGAGATTATATTACTTCCAGCCAAGCATTGTAATTAGCACATAACTTGTGCAAAAGCACTTGAGTAGGTACAAATAATTCAGGCAGACCCAATGTTATCCAAATCGTGATTTTATTAGGACATGAGGTGCAAGTATCGCAGCACGTTATGTAACCTTCCCCAGTATACAGTAAGTTGGGAGGAGGAGGTTATAATTAGATAGCTAAATTTTGATCTCGGTGATAATTTGCTTCCATTCAGATCATTCACATGTTTACATGAGTGGATTTATTCATAAGTAAATATTTACCTAAATTATACAAAAGAAAAGAAATGAAAAGAAAATGTGAACTGAAGATGGTGAATACTCTTTTGATTAAAAAATTCCTTTATTTTTGCGGTTCATTTTGACATCTAAATCCAGATTGCCATTTCTAGTGATCCAGCTCCAAGAAACATTATATCTTATATTACACTATCTGGATCACATATCACGATTAAAGTGATCTTGATAACTATGGTCTGACCGAATCATAATGCTCACTCTGCTGACTACAAGCTAAACATAGACTGATAGACATGAATACAAAGACCACCTACATAAAGTTAAAACTTGCATCAGCTAATAAGCAATTCGAGGAATTTAAAAATAATATTGTCAAAAGGGGTCATCATGACAAAATTCTTTAAGGTGCTTGTGAAATTCAAGGACTAGAGGATCAAATTTGTGCAATAAAGGTGAAACAACACTCTTAAGTTTGGAAGTCTCTTAACATTGGGGGGGCGAATCTGCAGATTTTGACTACGCAACTTGTGATAACTGTGACAGTGGTACGAAATGAATGTCAAACTTTATTTATTTAGCATTAATTAATTAATTTTTATTGCGGCAAACGACTGATTCCTCTAGTGGTTTGCTAATCTGAAGTCAAGAAGCTTCAGATTTTATAGTAGAAGAATGATCCAGACCGCCAAGTAGCCGACAGGTATGCAACTCAAGCTTCGCAACACCATGGCCAATTGCCAACCTTTAAAAATATGATCATATTGTTGAGTCAAATGCTGACACAAAGATATCAGCTACTATTCCTCAATTTTCATTTGCATCTTCCTTTTAGCAATTAAATGCCAAGATCATCAAATATGAGAGACTCAAAGTTGTCATGGCTTAAGGACTGGGGTATAATGCAGTTTAGGAAGGAAATACACCCATGAATGTAAGAACACATGAAGAAACCTAAAAGAACAGGTTCAATTCTGAGGGCATAATTGTATGTGGTACATTCATTCTGATCAGAAGATCACAATAATTTACCATAAAAAATTTAAAATTTTGGGGAGAGTAACTGAGCTTCGGATAAATATGGTGAAGAATGAGTTTATTGGCATTAACATGTTGAATGATGCTCTTGATGATTTAGCTTCCCTCTCTAATTGAGCTAGAAGAGAGTAGGCAATCTCTTACTTAGGGTGTCTTTGGGTGACAGTCCTAGGAGTGTTTGGTTTCGGGACCAAGTCATCTCCAAGATTAGTAAGACTCTGGACGGGAGGAAAGGGGGCATTTTTTTTCTCTCTTTTGAAGGCTGTATTACTCTCATTATAGCTTGTCTCTATAGTATCCGCTCTCTGTTTTATGTATTTGTTTCATTCCTATTGGGGTAACCCATAGAATGAGAGATTAATGAGATCTCCGATGGTCTGGGAGTGGTACGAGTAAAAATATCATTGTGAGCTGGTAGGAGGTTTCCAAAACTAAATGAGAGTTGGGCTGAGATAATATTGTGTCAAAGGAATGAATTCAAAACTGCCAGATTTTATGACTGATTTTATGGCAGATTCTATACCATTCTGTGACTGATTTTACGGCAGATTCTATGTCATCCTATGATTGATTTTGTGGCTGATTTTATATTCTATATACCTGTAATTATTATCTTTATGATTGTAAATTCTCTATCTTTTCCTTATTTAGGATATATTAGCTATAGACTTTTCTTTAGACAGATCTGTATATGATAGTTTAGCTATATTTTAGAACTAAATTTCAGTTTGTATCCATTATATAATAGGCATTCTTCTCCAAGAAAAATACATCAGTTTTGCTCAAAACTCTCTAAGATTATCATGGTATCAGATCCTCAGTTCTGAATTCTCCTGTGTCTCTTCTTCTCAATCCTAGTTCAGTTCCTTATTCTTAGTCATTTTGATTAAGTTATCTAAGCCTCATGTCTTCAGACAAGCATGATATCTTCTTGATTCATTTCAATGGCAAAAACTATTCAGTCTGGGCATTTCACTTCAAGATATTTGTCAAAGGCAAAGATCTATGGGATCATATTGATGGCAGCAAACCTGCACCTGACAAAGATAAAGACAAGGATGAGCACTCCAAGTGGGAAGTCAAGGATGCTCAAATCATAACATGGATTCTAGGATCTGTGGAATCCAACATCATCTTGAATCTTCAACCCTTCAAAACTGCAGTAGAAATGTGAAATTATCTTAAAAAACTCTACAGTCAACACAACACTGCTCGTCGATTTCAACTTAAATATGAGCTAGCAAGTCTCCAACAATGCAGTCTCTCAATCTTTGATTTTTATTCTAGTTTCATGAATCTTTGGGCTAAATATACTGATATCGTTTATGCTACCTTAACTCCTGAAGGTCTTAATTCTGTTCAATCTATACATGAAACTACTAAGAGGAACCAATTTTTTATGAAATTGAGATCTGAATTTGAAAGCATCAGGTCTAATCTTATGAATCGAGAAACTGTCCCATCCTTGGATGCATGTCTCAATGAGTTATTTCGCGAGGAACGACTTCTTACTCAAGCCAGTATACAACAACTTAAATCCACTCTTGTTCCTATGGCTTTTGCAGCTCAAGGGATGTCAAAAGGTTGGGACATGAGTACTATTCAGTATTATTGTTGTAAAAAATTAAGTCATTATGCTTCAAGTTGTTCAAAAAAATTCTGTAACTATTGCAAAAAGGATGAATATATCATCAAGGAATGTCCTATTCGACCTCCCAAGAGATCTAGAACATCATATACTATCTCAGTTGGTTCTTCTAGTGCTGATAGTTCTGAGGATACAGCACATCTAACACAAAGTGCTCCTACTCCTGTTTAATCTGTGACACCTGAAATGATTCAACAAATGATCATTTCTACATTTTCCACATTAGGACTCTCAGGTAAACCCTTCTCTAAACCTTCTCCTTGGTATTTTGATTCTGGGGCTTCCCATGGCATGACAAACAATGCCAAATTCCTCACCAATGTACGTAAATATCCTGAAAATCTCAAGATTTATACAACTAATGGCAACTCTTTACCTATAACTGCCACTAGTGATATTTCTTCATCCATAACCGATGTCTTTGTCTCTCCTAACCTTACTACTAATCTTGTTTCTGTTGGACAATTAGTTGAAAATGATTGTCAAGTGGAATTTTTTAAATCTGGTTGTGTTATGCAGGATTAGCAATCGAGGAAGATGATCGCAAGGGGGCCTAATACGACGTCTTTTTCCTCTTCAATTTCCTATGTCTCCATGTTCCTCTTTACCTGTTATTACTTGTAATTCTGCTTATGTTGATTACCAAGCATGGCATAAATGTCTTGGACACCCAAACTCTAATATACTTTATGTTTTGCTAAATTCTGGTTTACTCAGCAATAAAGGGTCACCATCTCTTAGTACTGTTCAATTTGATTACAATTCTTGTAGGTTTGGAAAAAGTAAAGTTCTGCCATTTCCCACTCACACACCTAAGGTAGTCCAACCTTTTGATTTGATACATAGTGATGTGTGGGGAATGGCGCCAGTTACTTCCCATGCTAATTACAAGTATTTTGTCATTTTTATTGATGACTATAGTCGTTTCACATGGATTTATTTTCTGCATTCTAAAGATGAATTGTTTTCTGTCTTTAAGCTTTTTCATACACATATTCAAACCCAATTTTCTGTCAATATCAAAATTCTTCGTTCTGATAATGGGGGTGAATACATGCCTCATTTATTTCAAGGATTTTTACAAACTAATGGTATAATTTCTCAAAGGTCTTGTCCTTCAACCCCTCAATAGAAGGGGTGGCTGAAAGAAAGAACCGACACCTTCTAGATGTTCGCACCCTTCTATTAGAGTCATTTGTACCCTCTCGTTTTTTGTGTGAAGCTCTCTCCATCACTGTCTATCTCATCAATAGGTTACCTTCTCCCTCCTTGAACCATGTTTCCCCTTTCTTTCAGTTATTTGGTCATATCCCGAATTACTCTAATCTTCGTACCTTTGGTTGTGTGCGCTATGTTCATCTTCCTACACATGAACGCACAAAACTAACAGCTCAAGCAGTTCAATGTTCTTTTCTAGGCTATTCGGTGCACCAAAAAGGTTTTCTTTGTTATGATCCTAACCTACGACGTATTCGGGTTTCTCGAAATGTGATTTTTTTTTAAATCATTATTTGTTTTCCACACACAAAGATGACCTTTCTCCTTCATTCTCTGTTTTGCCAATGTCTCCAAACTCCTCTGCCGATTCCGTGCCATCTAAGCCTCTCATAGTCTACCAACGACGCAAGATTTCAACACCTCTTGGGTCCCCTCTCCCTTAATACTGATCTTGTTCCAGCAACTGCACCAACACCTCTCAGACGAAGTACTCGAGTTCGTAGACCACCAGATAGGTATGGTTTCACCTCTCCTTTATCTTTGACAGCCACCGTATCTTTTATTCCTATTCCTTCATCCTATAAGCAGGCTATGGAGCATGAATGTTGGCGGAGAGCTATTGAAACAGAACTTCTTGCACTTGAAGAAAACCAGACCTGGGATGTTGTTCCGTGTCCACCATCTGTAAAACCTCTTGGTAGTAAGTTCGTGTTTTCTATCGAGCTCCGTTCTGATGGATCCATAGAACGTTACAAGGCTCGATTTGTGGTTCTTTGCAACAAGCAAGAGTATGGCCTAGACTATGATGAGACCTTCGTACCGGTAGCCAAAATGACCACTGTACGAACAATTCTCACCCTTGCAGCATCACAATCATGGTCTTTACATCAAATGAATGTAAAGAATGCTTTCTAACATGGTGATCTCAAGGAGGAAGTTTACATGAAACTTCCCTACGGTATGCCTACTTCTTCCACTAATGATGTTTGCAAACTAAAACGCTCTTTGTATGGATTGAAGCAGGCACCGCGAGTATGGTTTGAAAGTTTCGATCGACTCTCCTTGGCTTTTCATTTACACAAAGCCAGTATGACTCCTCACTTTTTCTCCAACGGACATCCAAGGGCATAGTTGTTCTCCTTGTTTATGTGGATGACATTGTCATCACCGGTTCTGATATGGCGACTATTTCTACACTTTAGAATTTGTTGCACTCTACTTTCCACATGAAAGATCTCGGCCCACTCACCTATTTTTTGGGGTTAGAGGTGCATCATCAGCCTCAAGGTATCTTCTTGAATCAACACAAGTATATTATGGATTTGGTTTAGCTAGCAGGACTCACCAACACTAATTTTGTTGACACCCCAATGGAAATAAATGTGAAATATCGACGTGATAAAGGGGAACTTCTCGAGGACCGTACTTTATATCGAAAACTGGTTGGAAGTCTTATCTATCTAACTATCACCCGACCAGACATCTCTTATGTTGTCCATATTGTCAGCAAGTTCATGCAAGCCCCTCGGCATCTCCACATATCTGTTGTCCGTCGTATCATTAGATATATCCTGGGCACACCTAGCCATGGCTTATTCTTCCCTACTGGTTCTTCCCTCAAACCACAAGCCTATAGTGATGCAGATTGGGTTGGTTGCCCGGACACAAGAAAATCAATTACAAGATGGTGTATGTTTCTTGGTGATACTCTTATCTCTTGGAAATGCAAGAAGCAAGACTCGGTCTCCAAATCATCCACTGAGTCGGAAAACTGTACCATGTCTACTGCATGCTCCGAGATCATTTGGTTGTGTGGTCTTTTAAAAGAGCTTGGTTTCTCCCAAGATCAACCTACTCCATTACATGCTGACAACACTAGTGCCATCCAAATTGTTGTCAATCCTGTCTACCATGAACGCACAAAGCACATCGAGGTTGACTGCCACTCTATCCGGGAGACTTATGATCGCCAAATTATCACTCTCTTACATATCTCCACTACTCTACAGATTGCAGATATTTTCACCAAATCCATGACACGTCAACGACATAACTTGCAGATATTTTTAGTCATTATCAACAATTAAGTTATGTCCTCACACATAAATAAATAATAAAGTCATGTGATAACAGATATTTTCTTAGTTTTCCTCCTCGACGCTTCTTAAGTCTTTCTGTAATTCTTAGAACACCATTAGTTTTATTCTTGTATATTTACATGACTTCTGACACAACAACTGTAAAATTGCTTTGAAAAGACATGTTTATGATTTATTACCCATGTCCACCTTTCTTAGTAATTTAATTTTGATTGGATACTTTTTGACACGTCTAGTAAACTTTCTGGCACCTAAAGACCACTTGGCAGGCATAATGATTCATATACTTATGGAGTTAAGCCTAATAAAAAAATAGAATAAATAAATAAATAATCAAAGAACTTGATATAGGGTAGTATAAACTCAAAGTGAAGTGATTATGTGCACAAATGAAGGTGTTAAGCTATGGAATATTATATCTATTAATTTTGTTTAACATGTTAGTAAATACTTCATATGTATATTACACTAAACATATAATACTTTTAACTTTCATGTCCATGTTGTCCCATTTCCTACTAAATCTAACTTCACGACTATGTCATGTCCCATCTGCCACGTCCACAGTTCATAGAATTATACTATTCCTATGACATCAGCAGTTCCACGATCACCCAAAGGGGGGGACCTTAGAAGCGGGAATTACATAACTTGGGGAAAAAATAAGTGCTGATTGAAGAAAAGAATTAGCTACAATTATCTCATCTCAAATTGCAAGTTATGTAACATTTTGAGAGGGTAAATTTAGAGAATACCTCCTGCTGAACAGCACGTTCAACCCAACCTGAAATTCTTCCTAGTTGCGAATTCAACCAACGCATTACCAGTGTTGCAGATATTGTGTCAATCTAGAAAAGCAAATAGCAAAACAAGATATTATCCAGAGACAGATGACAAAATGTAGAGACTTGTTGCTTATGCTGAAGAGGAAGACAATGAGGGAAAAAGCACATAATATCACCCCAAAAAAAAGGATGGTTTCTATGATCCATAGTTGATATGAAAATTTTCACATTGAAGTTGAACTAATAGAAGGCAGTCAAATGAGTCAAATTTAACATCATAACCAACTATATATCATACAAGTTCCAATTACTAGCATAGTCAGACATGATATCTGCATAAAACAAA
Source organism: Dillenia turbinata (assembly GCA_037126225.1). NCBI lineage: Eukaryota > Viridiplantae > Streptophyta > Magnoliopsida > Dilleniales > Dilleniaceae > Dillenia > Dillenia turbinata. The sequence continues at coordinate 11,355,784 of JBAMMX010000013.1, forward strand.
TATTATCAATACGAAGCTTAAAGAATTCTACTTCATGACTCTCTCTATAAGACATTGCTATGGAATCTTATGATCCTCTAACTTATCCTTAGTCAGGGAAAGAGAAGAACTAAAATAAAGGGAGCCCCAGTAGAGCACCAAGGAACTGCATTCCCAAGAAGCCACAAAAAGGATTTCACAAAATGATTATTGTAAATGACTACCAAACATATTAAAAGACTCAATCACAAACAAGAATCTTATTCTGTGACCAGAAAGACCTGTACCTCATCATGAAACCATTATGCTGCAATTGAGGCTGTAAAAAAGGGCAAATTTCTGACCAAGCTATGACTACACGATCTGAAGTCTTAATTATACTATGTTAAAGGATAGATCAACAAAGGTCAAAGACTTTAGACCCATTAGTTGGACGATGAGTGCTTATAGAATAAATAATAATGTCTTAGTAACCTGCCATGGTCCTGTTTTAGAGGAGGGTATCTCTTTTACTTAACAAGCTTTTGTTGCGAACCAATGGATTTCGAATGCCAGCATGATTGGTGCTAAAGGTCATTGAAGATGTGGTGAGAAAGTAAAGGAAATACTTCTTTAGGTGTTATATTTTGAAAAGGTTTATGGTAAAGTTTGTTGGAGTTTCCTTGATAAAGTGATAAGGAAAGTTTAGGTGATAGATGCCTTGGGTAGATTTATGATTACATTGTTTCAGCAGTATTTTCTTTTTTTAGGTCTAACTTGGTCAGGGGACTCTACAAGTCCCGAGAGTAAAGAGGATCAAGCAAAAACATGATTGTGCAGGCTGAGAATCACAAGGCTAAGCCAAGGTCCTGAGCTCCACAAAATACAGGCATACAGGCTCAGTGATCACTTAACGCCACATCTCATTGTGTATTTGCTTTTAGGTCTTGGACTTTTAGAAAGTAGTTGAAAGAGATGCAAATATGAGCGTGACTCGATATGATAATGCTGTGTTAAAGCATCCAAAAAAGAGGTGAAAGCACAAGGGTCTAGCCTCATTCAATCCATGGCATTAGCAGCAAATAAATGTCTTTGTCTGCTTCGAGGATTTGGGGGCTCAACAATAGACATTCAAGCCAAGGAGTGGGTTCCATTCCTCCTATCCTCTTGCGCATTTTTTTGGGCTGGGGGGGGTTTAAGTCTTTAGTTTGTGATGATGGTTGGGGCCTTTGCTTTCTATTCAATTAGTTAACCGTCTTACTATTCCCCACCTGAGGAGGGAAACAAGTAATCCCTAGTTTTAGATTATTGTAGTACATGGCACAAACATAAGGTAATATACTTTTGGTACTAATGTTGTTAAGCACAATGGACCAAGTAAAAGTCTTAACTTTAATGGGAAGCTTTGTCATTCAAATAAAACTGGCTAAAGGAAATGAGAGTTTGGGGGAAGCCTAATAACAACAACAAACTGAATCTTAACTCTAAATTCTGGGATCAACCGCTTGAGAGATTAATATAGGAGAGAAAAAAATTAAAAATAACATAAAATTAAAGTTTGAAAGCAGAAATATAGAAGATAAAACTAAAAAATAAAAAAATAATAATAATGAAAAAAGAAATAAAATAAGCTATTTATAAAAAGTTATAATAATAATAATAATAATAATTCAATTGATTCGGATTCTCTTACACCGCTCATTCCTATATAAAATCATATCCTCAACAAAATTTTTGACACTCATATATTTATAGATAATTTGCATCCAATTTTTCAACAGATTATCTCAATATTTCACTAAATCACCTATATATGGTCACGCTCCTCCAGAATGGTGCATCTTTGAGTCTTTGTTGCATATGTCCAAACCACCTTAAGTGATACTTTGTCATTTTATTTACATTTGAACTCACTCCCAACTTAATATATATATCGTTGTTTCTAATTCTATCTTTTCTATTTGAGGATCCTCATTTCAACTGTAGTCATTTTATGTTTTTGTTGTTGTTTAATGGTCTAACACTTGATATTATAAAATAATACAACTCTTATTACGATTCTATAGAACTTCCCCTTCAACTATAATGATATCATGTAATCCCACAGAACTCCAAATACACTTCTCTATTCTATCCAATTCGCTTGAATCCTATGATTCACATCCTCATCTATGTTGCCATCAATTTGATTGATGGACCTAAGATATCTAAAACATTCACTCTTTCATATGTCATGTCAATTTAATCATTTCATCACTCCAATAACTACCATCAAACATATATCTCACATACTTAGTTTTTGACCAACTCAAAGTCAATCTAAATTCTATGTATTCTAATGTCTCTTCGTAACTCCAATTTAACACTAATACCCTCTATAATTTCGTCGATCAATACATATTATCTGCAAAAAGTATAGATCATGATACTTCTTCTTGCGTACTCCTCATTATTTCATCCATCACTGTTACAGAAAGGAGGGGAATTAATGTCAAATCTTAATAAAGCTTAATGTTTATCGGGAAGCTATCACTTAAACACCATAAGTTCTTACATTGGTAAGAGTTCCCTCATACATATATTTGATTAGGTCAATATATCTCAAGATGATCCCCTTCTTCATCAATACCCACCACTGTATGTCTTTAGAAACTCTATCATATAATTTTTCTAGATCAATGAATATTATACATAATTCTCTCTTCTGTGTTCTAAATGTCTCTATCAAATGTCTAAGCGAGTGAATTATTTCGTCGGTGGATCGTCCTGGCATGAATCTAAATTGATTTTAAGACACTTACCTTTAATTTTAATTTATGCACTATCACTCTCTCCCAAAACTTCATAATATGACTAACAATTTTAATTTTCGTGTACTTAACAATCTTGCACGTCTCTTTTATTCTTACATAATGGTACAAATATACTTTCCTTCCATATTTGGGGTATTTTCTTGATTTGTCAAATTTTGTTAAAAAGATTCATTAGCATTTCTATCCTCATTTCACCCAAATACTTCTACACCTCAATAAGGATGCCATCGGATCCTATGGCTTTATTATTCTTTATTTTTTTTAAATCCTTCCCTACTTCATAAGGACGAATCATGCGTTTAAAATCCATATTGAACTCCTCTACAGGTATCGTGATATCGCCGATATCTCTTATACGTTCAACATTAATAAGGTTATCAAAATAATTTTTCTAATACTATCTTATCTTCTCCTTCTCTACAAGAACACTATTAGTCTCACTCTTAATACACCTAATACCATTTATATCTTTTCCCTTCCTATCCCTTAGTTCAACAATTTTGTAAATTTCTTTTTTTTTCATCCTTAATTTCTAATTTCTTATATATTTTGTTATATACCTTTTTTGATCCATGTATAATCTTCTTCATCTCATTTTTTTTCAATTTTGTACTTTTCAAATGTATCACTTTTTCTCTTACTTTTAAGGTTTCTATAACACTCTCCACTCTTGTTTGATTCGTATAATAACTTAGATTTTCTCATTCTACCACCATGACTCCTTGTCTATGTGTCCAACCCCTAGATACACAAAAACCCTCCTTACTTAAATTTTTAATATCATTAGATATGTCTACTCGCATGATTTTCAAATCATCATTAGCAAACCAGCCAGCTATTTGAGTTAGTTTGTCTCTAAAGGTTGCAGCCTTTTCCTCTTTTAGATTCTATCACTTAATTCTTGATTCCATAAATTGGTGATCCTTTTTTTGTCTCATCTAAAACTAAAAGCCTATATTGATTTACTACACTCTTCCCCTATAACCTTGAAATCCCTACAAGTCATTTTATCACCCCTTTTGGTGAGAAAAAAATCTATTTAGCTAACACTCGAGCCACTTCTGTATGTAACTGTGTCTCTCTTTTCTTAAAGAAAGTGTTTATGAATATTAAATTGAATATCGTGACAAACACTATAGTAGCCCCCAAATCATTCATACTATCAAAGCCAAAACTTTCATGTACAAATCCAAATCTCTCATTATTCCCATCTAAATACCCATTATCTCTCTCAATAAATAACTTCACCCAACTAAGTATGATTTGTATAAATTCATCCAAATCTTTTCAAAACTATTATTTACTAACTGCATTTACACGTATTTGAGGTATGCCTTCTCCACTAATTAGCTTGACGAGTAAAATTCTATCTCTCATCTCTACTACATCCTCTTGTAAGTTGTTATGGACAATTATTTCTACTCTGTTCTTAATTTTATCTTTACCCATATACCAAATCTTATGCCTATAAGGCTCTACTTCTCTAGTCTTCTCCCTCACCCACTTAGTTTCTTGAAAACACATAATATTAATCCTCCATTTAGTTATAATTTTTTCTGTCTCTCCTAACTTAACGGTTAAGGATCATATATTTCAAGTAGTCATGTAAATCCTATTTTCATTGACTAACTTCTTTACCCACACCGATCCACATAAATGTGGTAACTCTTGCATATTTGACACCAAATCCAGGCAGCAATGTAACGTGTCGCTTTGCCCTAAAGACCCTTGCTAACTTATCACTACACCTAGAATCCAATACAGTGTGTCGCTAAGTAGGGAACACTCTAACGAATTTTCTATATCTGTATCTCATTTTGGTTTTGACAAAAATTTCACGCTAACTATCAACTTACAGCAACTCTCCTCCTTTATCTTGGGTTGGGACTGGCCATGACGGAGTTTTGAGAAAGACTAATAAGATGTTGAAGAAGAGATTTACATATAAAAAATACTCCAAGTATCAAGATTCTAACTTCTAGTATCATGAACATTATAGGAAGGTTCACTTCAATGTGAGAGAGAAATATAACTGACTTCTCTATCACTAAAATTTCATAATAATAGAAAAAATCCAAAGAGATTGAATGTCTCTCCCGCTTATAAAGGTTTTTTTATAGTAGTAAAGTGAAGTTTAGATAACCTAGAAGGAAGAGAGAAAGTAATGGATCCCCTACTTTAAAAGACATGAGAGGAAAGAAAGTCGGATATGTCTGAGAGATGAATTTCAGAGAACCACAATTAGAAACATCCCTCCAGCATTGCTATCTCATCCATTCTATCAAAAACCATACTTACTCCTGATAACCTTATATCAAAAAGAACTGGGTTTAAGGAGAAACCATTTGCTTATCAAAGAAATGATGTTAGATACCACAGTACCAAGATGTGGACCACTATGAGGTTTAGGTTTTGAAACCTACTCCGAACTGGCCAAATGATCCATTTCACCCAACCCACTTCCCAACTAAAGAAAATCTCTCAACAACTTCTCGATCCTCAGTTTTATCTGCTATACCAACTGGAATCACACAAGGATAATGTAATACGCCAATGTAAGGCCAAAAGAGAAAAAAAAAAAAAAAAAAAACAGAACTTCCTTCTACCTATTTAACCTCTTAGTAACTCTATTCATTTAACCTCTTAGTAACTCTATTCAAACTAGGATCCCAAGAGTAAACATTCTATGAATTTCCTCCAAAGAAACCCCTAAATAAGAGAATTGTCAATCTTTTTTCTCAAAATTAATAATGGCAACCAAATTATCAAGAATCTCACTAGACATATTTATGCCAAGAAACTCACTAGTTTACGATAAAAGAAAAGATAACTAGAAAGAAGCTCACTAGTTTATCAAAAGTCTCGTTATGCTCCCATTTCCTTACTATTTTGCATTTTATAAAGAAAAGATAAAAGAATTCCATCAGATAACTAGAAATCAGGACTTCAGTCATGAAGTTAACTGACGTACTATTACTCCATTTGAATACAAGAAATCTGAGTTCGTTTCAATAGAAGATAAGTGTTCACATTAACTACAAATAAGAATAGCATGGATCACAAATATGCATCAAAGTGGAAGTCATGCGCCAAAGGATTTAAAGGCTATAGGCAATATTTGCTGTTACATTTGGAAATCTTTCACTGAGCCTTCAAATATTCATACTAAAGTCAGCATTAACTGCATGCACTTTAATGATCCCAATGCTATTACCTGATATTGATTTAGCTTCCTGCAGTATGCTCTGGCAGTTTCCTCTTCACATACAGATGTTATAAGCGATATTACATATTTCTCAAAGCTATCAGCCGCAGGAAACACAGACACAATATCCTCAGTCAGATGTTCAGCTCCATCAAGGAAAGGTTTCTGAGCATGCAAGTTTCAATTAAATCTCATAACGCAGGAATCCAACGAAAGTAGAAACAAAATAGAAGAGAAATATAATGAAGGAAAAAATCTTACCAACTTGTTCCCATAAAGCCTGTGAAGAAGAGAAGCAGAAACAACAACTGCCTGGGGATGCCTCTGCGATAATATTGGCATGAACATAGTTGCATCTCTCCTCAAAAGTTTCTTGGTATCTTCCACAAGTAATCCCAGTGGATGTTCATGCACTGTGTTCGATGTCCTTTCAACAGCCTGCAAAGTCTGATGAAAGAAAAAAGGTATAAGGATCTCTTCAATATTTTAGTTTTTTGTTCATATAAAAAAGGTCAACTGTAGTAGAATAAATACACAAAGCTCTTTTATAATTTAGTGAACTCTTGTAAACCATATTTATATCCATGTCTGAGTGAATCTGCAATATGTTGCTTTTGAGTAGTTATAACAATAGTTTGGTCCATGAATATTTTGTTTCCCCTCTATTAGCTCCACTATATCTGAGTGACGACTGTCTCCTCTGCGTTAGTACCAGCATTTTCAGATAGAGTAGCCCCACAACCCTCAAACTCATGAAGCTATATCTAAAGTTCCTCTAGGGTGGCAGTCAATGGTCATGAATATTTTGAGCTTCACAGAAAACAAATCCAGGGCCGATCAAAATCATCATATAATTTGCAAGAAAATCAGTGCATGCTTGCCTCTCTCCGGGGCTAATCCAAATCAAAATTATCACCATATAGGACAGGATAAATTCATAGTGCCTCAACTTGTATCCCTCTCTTATCTGTATGGCCAAAGGAGGTTTTAGTGTTGTGTATGTCCATCTTACCCGCTGGTTTCCTCCTCAATCCACCATGGTAACGACATATTCAATGTGAAGCTTTCTGCTAGCACCTTCACTAGTTGATTTGCCAAAGTGCCAAGAAATGGTGTCAAGCCTGTCCTTTGATTTGCTTGTCATTCTTAAATCTTGTGATATATTCTACAAATTGAGGGTGTCCACTCCACCAAGGTAACATCAAAAGAGAAGCCACCTGAATGTTTCTAATGATACACAAAGAAAACTACTAAGATTGATGGTTTTTGGCAAATGATCAAATGTTTCAAGCTCATTACAAATTAACACCATATTCACCAGGTTGTACCTCTTTTCCTAAAGATTCTTTTAGTTAATATTCTACCCCAAGTAGCTTCCCAGGAAAAGAAGACAAAATTAGAGGGAGCTGACATCTTCCACACAGCCTAGCAAGGAAACTTATTTCTCGCCAAAATACAGAATCCCCAGAGTTACCATATAAATATCTTTGCTTCAAACATCACAGTTTCACTCCACATCAGAGAATCATCTGTGTTATGGTGAATATTGGCCACTTCTAAGACCTCATAAAAGTTGAAAAGGTTCCTCCGTTCATTTATATTTCGCATGAACTCACTTTCTGTGTCCTTAAGTCTCCAAGAATCACAAGCATCAAACTATCAAAAGCCTTCTTATGCCTTGCACTATTGTGCGGGTCAGGGAACATGTCTTTGAGAGAGATAGACACACAGCAAGCATCCAGCCAAAAAGAAACTCTAGTAATGTCTCCAACAGATAGCATACCTCTCAGCAAGAACCCAAACCAAATTGACACAATGTCCTTCCATTGAGCAACACCCAAAAAAAAAAAAATTACCTGATTGTTGATTCCCCCTGTATTAAACCAAAAGAACTCTCTTTATATGCTTCACTTGACAATTCTTATTGGAAAGATTTCCGCAGAACGCAATTCCCTTTCGTAAAGTAAACTATCATACAATTGATAGTCACCACAAATTTAACATGATAATTATATATTACAAATTACAAACACACACCAAGGCCTGTCTATTTTAGTTAATTGTCAAGAAAATGGCATCTAGATTTGTAATATTTAAGTCATTTCATGAAATTTGACCCATTTCAGTGGGTGGAAAAAGTTTCCCAAACATATTTTTTCCCAACATCCAAATGCAAGAAAACAACACAAATATTTTTTATGTTAATTATTAAACGGATATAACCTTGACACAACTTTACTGGTGGGAAGGGCTTTTTTACCAAAATAATGTTTTTTTTTCAAAATTAAATAAATAGGGTTGTTCTTTCTTTGTTTCATGAATTAGTGATGTCGAGGTTCCAGACCGCGACATTCACTGTTAATAACAATTTTATATTAAAAAAAAAAAAAAATTGATGTCGCGGTCTGACACCGTGACACCTATGTTGACCTCAAGGACCGCAGCATCAAGTGTCATATACCTTTTTTCATTCACTCCCTATCTTTTCTCCTGCCAACTCCAATTTCCACAAGATTTTTCTTTTGTTCTTCTTCCTCGTCACAAACAACAATTGCTGAAAAAGCAAGAAGGCACAAAAAAAAAACAAACCCAAGTGCAGAAAAGGGATAGAAAAGTTGTCCAATTTTCTAATGAAGGTGAAGAAAGTGTACAAGTGAAAAATGGGAAGAATGAAGTAAGCAAAATAATTTTTCAAATTTTCCATTTTTTTATTTATACCTGATGTAACCTGCCAGGAAAAAGAGAGAGGCAGAGATTAAGAGATGAGAATTGGGGGGGGGGGGGAGAGAGAGAGAGAGAGACCCAAAAAGGCCTTGTCCAATTTCCTCATGATCTTGTTGGCGGAAGCATAAGTAGCAAAAACAAACCCAAAAGCAATCCCAAGTGCAGAAAAGACAGAGGGAGCAAGAGACAAGTGTCTGAGTGAAGGATAGACAATTGCAGAGAAGGGGTGTGCACGCAAGACAAAGGGTGATGGTGATGTTGCAGTCCTTAAGCGCAACATGGGTGTCACAGTCTCAAACCGCAACATCAATTTTTTTTTTTTAAGTCTGTTATGAACAATGAATGTCACGGTTTGGAACCGCGACATCACTAGTTCAGGAAACAAAAAAAACGACCCTATTTATTTAATTTTGAATAAAAAAAAATATTATTTTGGTAAAAAGCCCCCAGTGGGAAGATGCCTAGCTTGGTGATTCCTTATTTCTAATAGCCTTTCATTGCTTCTATTAGAATTTCACCTTTACATCCTTGATGTAGATTTAGAATTTTAAAATTTTAGTGATGGGTGGATTTGGATCTTCCTTCTTGTTTAACTAAATAAAAATTCATCCAACCATCATACGAGGATGAAAAGTTTGTGTTTCCAGTAAAGCTTGTTTTTAATTTTGAAACTGATATTTGTATTAATTAATTCAAAAACCAAATTAAAATCCCTTAAGTAAATCATTGGTTGAAACCACCCATGCAGAATACAGTTTACATCTTTCTTAAAACCATTTTCTTCATAATAATGGTTTCACTAAACAACACAACTGAATTAAAGGACAAACTGTATGGTTCCATTACCTAAAGCCAGATTTCAAAGTAACAGTTTCTTAATAAAACAACATCCTTGGATAGTGGTTCTTGATAGCACAGCAGCATTCAAAGCAGATGCTTTCATGGAGTCCCAGCCCATTTGATCACAAAGATTTTGGTCCCAACCCAAAACTCAATAATTTTTTGGGATCCCCCTGATTTGTGACTGAAAAAATTTAGTTTTGAGGTGAAGATGGATGCTCAATGCCATTGGAAATGTACGCTTTTTCCCTATTTTGGTATATTTGGTGAGAACAAAGTGCATGAATTTTCAAAAATCATACCATTAACCCTGTCTTCTTTGGGACAAGATAGTTTTCTACACTTCTTTGTTTGCTCACGTTTATGGAGTCTTTAATGATTATTAGTTTAGAATACTTGAAGGCAAATTGGAGATCAGTGTTGTATTAGTTTTTGATTTTCAGTTTTTGTATTTTATTTTGTTTGCTTCTAAGGAATTCCTGTCGTTTGGGGTCCTTGTACAATGCCTTTACCTCTAATGTATGTTTCTTTTTCTATTTGTTTAATCTTACACCTATAACACATAATTCTCCATCTTAGCTCAGCACCTTCAAAACCTTTGCTTATGAAACAATACAGATTGGGTCAAATGTGAAGTTACAGAGATATAGCACACAGACTTCTAAAATGAAATCACAATTCCATCCTAAGCCTCCGCAGTTTTACACCAATCATCTCAAAAGGATTTTCATTCAGTAGAACATGTGTATATTAATAGTTAACTTGCTCCCAAGAACTAAAGAATAATCTGTAAATTACCAACCCTGGCAAATGCGCTTCTAATGGATGAGGATATGAATGATTCAATCTGCTCGCTATCTGTGACAGATATCGATTGCATTGCCTGCAGTTAACACAAAAATAACTTTATAATTGCTTATGATAAATAAGTTGTAAGAAATATCTTATTGGTGAAATATATATATTTGCTTCTTTACAGAGAAAATTTTACTAGAAAAAAAATTTATTACGGCTTTCAAAACACATCAGCAATAATATGGGCTTCTATGATGAGCATATGTCCATTAAATAAATATTGTACATACTAGTTCAGGTTCTTCTAGAAGAAGCCTTCTGATGACCATGGCAACTGTTACTATATCCTCCATGAACATTGATCCCTTAAGATACATAAGAAGCACAAAAATAATAGTATTAGCCAACAAATGTAGAACAAAATGGAGAGGTATGACAAGTGTAAACAAATATTCAGGTAAACATGAAGAAATAAACTATAGGTTATCATAAACATGAAGAAAGATATACATTTGCTTTGCTAAAAATTAAAAAAATAATAATAATAATAATAAATAAAAAGGAAAAAATCAATAATTTAATGAAACAGTTGCACATAACAAATATACATAAAACATGGTTACCACCAAACTCAAATTACCTGATGACGATAATGCTATACTTTTCCCAAGGGGTATGTGTGGCTACAAAATATATTAAATACTTTAAACAAAAATTACAAAATAAATAAATATATAAATTTATTAGTTATTGGAAGTATTTTGCAGGAAGCTATTAGGAGTGACAAAAAGTTATTTCTGAGATTAGTTATCAGGTATCGTTCTGTTTAGCCCATTTTACCTCTTCATATATTATCCCCAAAAGAACAACAAACCCATATTAAGAGGTTCTACAAAAAGTATAGGAGGATATTGCACACCATAAAACTGGTTCGCTTAGTAATGGTCATAGACTATCATAACAGTAATAATAACTGAGAACCTAAAATAGGCCAAGATTAAATTGAATGGAGTCAAAAAATCAAACTTGGCTGCATGACCTTGATAGGAAATATAAGCTATCTGCTTCAATAGGCTCCGATGAGCTTTTGTTGTTAAAAATTTTGTCATTTTTCCCATAAAATATCACCAACAGACACAACGGAGATGCCATCAAAGCACAAAAATGGTCATTTAAGAGTTACAAAAGCATAAAATTTTCCAATTAATTGAGCAGAAGAGGACAAATCAACAATCATGGACTATGTGCCTGGATTTAGAATTTTCAATGAGTATCACATACTTGCACAAGTAAATATGGTTTCATCAAGTATATAACATCAAATAAGCATAACAGAGAGAGAATGATAAAAGAGCTATCAAGTGTTTTAGTAGATAAATGATGATATTGCAGAAACTAATATAAAGGCAAGCAACCTCGCAGAAGTACTACAATTGGAACTGATTCAACACAAAACAAAGGCTGCAACCAACAGTATACCAGACCTCAGCAAATTGCAGATGGTAATCGCTGAGCTGTTTGTGAGCCCATTTCTGGATAGGTAACAGAAAGGATTGCAAAAAAGTCAAATCTTGAATTTCATCTCCTACTTCAACCCTGCAATGCAGATTTTTCAAGTGTAATCTTTCTTGTGGGCCCCTTTGTTCCTTTAATGGTATTTTGTTCAACTGCTCAATGGCATGCCGGAGAATACCTTGCTCACTTGTGGCAACAAACTGTAATCAAAAAGTTAGTTTGAATGAACAAAGAACAAAAAATGATTAGTGTTGAAACAGTCTGGTAAACCAGCATTTAAGTTCAGAATCAAAAACAAGATGCATGAAGAGCTCATGCTCCAAACCATCATCAAATAGTTGAATTCTAACGTCATTTCTGCAGATTAGAAAGGAAAAAAAGAAAAATTAAAATTAAAATAAAAAAAATAAAAATCTAGAACAAGAAAAACTCATTCAGCCCTGCCACATGCTATAAGAACCTATGAGCCGCCAATAAAATATTTGTATAACATCCATAACATGAACAGTACTTTTTTCTACTGGTGAGGTCAAACCACAAAAATGTGCATATTGGGTGTGGTTTGTACTTCAATGCACTTCAGCATATTTACCTGCCTGCAACAATTCATGATTAGCATACTGCGCACTCAAGAACATGGAAAACAGAGCCCCCTCCCCCCCCCCAAAAAAATCTAGTACACTAGAAAATTTTTCAACCTCATGCATCACTCAAAATGCTGAGCTAGTTTGTCAGAAAAACCTTTGGATAAAGTTGTCTTCTTCCATCTTAATATACCCATGGATTGCCATTTCCAACATATCATGTGACACAATTATGTGAAACCCAATGTATGGTGCATTACATTATTACTTTCCCAACAAGCTAAGGAGAACCTAACTATTAGGTATTTAGAACACATAATTTTCACTTCTCAGCATAGTGGAGAAATAAAAGGGGAACTCCTTCAGAAATAAGTGAACCTCAACAGTACCCAAAACTGTAAATTTCATGGAGGTGCCCCTGACGTCCATTTGTGGTGATTGGTCTATAAAATGCAGGGCATTTATTTCTCTCTCACTGTAATGAAACAAGATGCTTTTCCTGCCTCACTTTGTTCTTAGCCTTTTCAAAGTTGCGAAGGCTTATATCTAAAGGATATCAATATGTCTAGATAGCCTTGCCCTTGTAATGCTTCTTACCTTATGTTATTGTGTATGGTCCCCCGGTAAATAGTTTAGGACCTCTGGTTTACTATGATGGAGACTATTGAACTAGATATTCAAATTACATTTCATGGTTTGTCTCTTAAATTCTTGCTGTTCTCCTACTTCTATCTAAGATTAGTCATACTTTATTCCCCAGTTCTTGTTGAAATATCAAAATATAGAGCTCAAGAAATGAAAAATACTTCTGAATTTTATTGAAGAGAAATGAGAGCATACATGGACAGATTGGAGAGCATTTTTCTCATACCTTTGGGAGAGGAAGGAGTGCTCTATTTATAGGACTACAAGGGGAGAAAGAAGGCAACAAAGGTGAGGGAAAAGAGGAGAGAAAAGGGGCTGCCACCTGACCAGTGGGCCCCATCCAAACGGCTAGTAAAATAGCTGTTTGGGATGCTTCCCAACCGCTAGTTTACTAGCCGTTGGGGACATCCCTTGGCTCCTCTTTTGGGCCAAGGGCTGGGTCCTTTTTGGGCCTAAATGGGCAGCCTTGGGGCTGCCCTTCTTGGGTCTTCAATGTCTTCCTTGGTGGGCTGGTTCTGGACCTTGAAATAAAAACTTAGTCTTGGACTTTTGGACTTCTAAGTAGATGGGCTTGGTTGGTGATGATAATGGGTTGGGCTTTTCTTCTTTTCAACACTCCCCCTCAAGTTGGGTGCGTAGATATCGATAGTACCCAACTTGCTCATGATTTCTTGAAGATGAGTTGCGGTTCCTCCTTCGGTGAAGATGTCCGCTAGTTGCTCCTTTCCTTTGATGTGAGGAGTGATAATGAGCTTTTCTTCCACTTTTTGTCGGATGAAGTGACAATCAACCTCTATATGCTTTGTTCTTTCATGGAACACCGGGTTGGAAGCAATGTGGATAGCCAATTGATTGTCACAATGTAGGTTGATTGGAGTTGTGACTTTGAACCCTAATTCCTCCACTAGGGCCTTCAACCACACGATCTCACTAGCCGCCGATGTCATTGCTCTATATTCGGCTTCTGCACTAGATCTTGAGACTACGTGCTGCTTCTTGCTTTTCCAAGCCACTAGGTTGCCTCCCACAAACATGCAAAACCCAATGGTGGATCTTCTATCCTTCGAGTCGCTCGCCCTATCTGCGTCGCAAAAGCCTTCAATTTGTGAGCTTCCATTGTTCTTCATCCTAATGCCTAATCCGGGAGATCTCTTGAGGTAGTGAAGGATGCGTTCGGCCGCTCTCCAATGTCCTTTCTTCAGAGCATGCATGTGTTAGCTAACTTGACTCACTGCAAAAGCTATATCCGGCCTGGTGATGGTGAGGTAGATGAGCCATCCTACAAGTCTCTGATCTCTCTACATCCTCAAAAAGCTCCTCATCATCTACTAGTGGTCCAGTGGTGGCTACTAGACTACAAGCCGGTTTTGCTCCTAACTTTCCTGTTTCTTGTAAAAGATCAAAAGCATATTTCCTTTGGGATAGAATTAGCCCATTATTACAATAGGCTAACTCAATTCCTAGGAAATACTTTAGTCTCTCTAAATCTTTAATCTCAAATTTAGAACTTAAGAAATTTCTAACTATATTTATTAAATGCATGTCATTTCCTGTTACGATGATATCGTCTACATAGACTAGGACTATCACTATTTTATCATGATTCTTTCTAATGAAAACCGATGAATCACTATGGTATTTAACAAATTCACTATTAAGGAAAGCATGGCTTAGTTTTGCATACCATGCCCTTGGAGATTGCTTTAGTCCATAGATTGCCTTGCGTAGCTTGCACACGTTTCCTCCTTGTTGTTGTAGTCCTTTGGGAAGTTGCATGTATAATTCTTCTTCAAGATCTCCTTGAAGAAAGGCATTTGATACATCCATTTGGTACATGCTCCATCCATGATTTACCACAAGAGACATCAAGACCCTAATTGTGTTCGTCTTGGTGACAGGGGCAAAAGTCTCCTTGTAATCTATCCCATAAGTTTGAGTGAATCCCTTAACCACAAGTCTTGTTTTAAACCTTTCAATTGATCCATCGCTCTTGTAATTAATCTTGTACACCCACTTGCATCCTATGACCCTCTTGCCTTTGGGTAGAGATGCGATCTCCCATGTTCCATTCTTGGATAAAGCGTCTAGCTCCTCCTTCATGGCTCTTCTCCATCTTGGATCCTTAGATGCTTCCTCGAATGTCCTGGGCTCTTGTTCTTTATCTATCCCATTCAAGAAGGCTTGGTGGCTCAAAGAAACAAGTGAGGTAGTATAATAATCGGAAAGAGGATGATCGGTGGAGATAGGGTTATAGTAAAATTTTCATTCTGAAAGAGGTCGTGTCACCCTTGTTGATCTCCTAAGTTAAGGAAGTGGTGCATCTAATTCTTCCTCAACATGCTCGGATGGCTCTTCCTCTCCGGTTTCTTGTTCTCCCCCTGAAGTGTGGGATGCCTCTTCTTCTATGGAGTTTGATCCTTCTCCTTCATTGCTTTGAGATTGTTCATTAGTCTCTTGGGAGGTTCCTTCTTCAATTGGTGGAGATGATTGACTTGGGAGAAGCAAGAAATCCCACGTGCTTGGAGCACTCTCCTCTTTTGATGGTTGCTAGTCTTCGTTATCTACAAAAAAGGACTCATTCTCCACAAATATCACATCTTTAGATGTGTATGTTCGGTCAGTCTTAGGATCATAACACCTATATCCCTTTTCAAAATAAGCATAGCCTAAAAATATGCACTTTCTACCTTTGTGATCTAACTTATCCCTCATATGTGATGGAATGTGAATATAGCATACACAACCAAATGTTCTAAGATGAGTTATCTTAGGTTTTCTATCTAGTAGGACTTCTAAGGGTGATTTGTCATTTAAGACTTGAGATGGGATAAGGTTTATTAGATGGACAGCGGTTCTAACCGCATTGCACCAAAATTTTTTAGGCACATTTGCATGAGACATCATAACTCTAGTTATTTCTAATATGTGCCTATTTTTTCATTCGGCCACCCCATTTTGTTGAGGTATGTATACACAAGACATTTGATGTACAATGTCGTTCTCTCTAAGGTAGTTCTCAAATTTCAAACTAGTGAATTCCGCACCATGGTCCGTCCTTAAAATTTTAATGTTAGCATTGTAAAGTTTGATCACATATCTCTCATAGCTTTTAAAGGCTTCAAAAGCTTGATCTTTGGTATTCAAGAGGTAGACCCAAGTGTACCTAGTTTTTTGGTCTACAAAAGTAATGAAATACTTGTAGCCTAAATGAGATATAATGGGTGAAGTCCACAAATCCGAATGAACTAAATCAAAAGCATCTTTATAAATTGTTTTTGAATTGGGATACATTGATCGGGTTTCTTTTCCCAAAATACAATCTTTACAATGTCTATCTTCAATATTAATGTTTGGAAATAGACGCTTTAAAGCTTGGTCACTAGGATGCCCAGAGCGTTTATGCCAAAGAGATGCATCTTCTTTAACATGAGTTACGAGTGCATGATGCTTTTGATCCAAAAAATATAGATCCCCTTCTTCTAGAACCCTTGCCAATC
Source organism: Dillenia turbinata (assembly GCA_037126225.1). NCBI lineage: Eukaryota > Viridiplantae > Streptophyta > Magnoliopsida > Dilleniales > Dilleniaceae > Dillenia > Dillenia turbinata. The sequence continues at coordinate 11,372,360 of JBAMMX010000013.1, forward strand.
AATTGATTCGACTTGAGGTCCTGAAAAGTAACAGTGTTCGGGTCAAAAATAACTCTACACCCTTGATCCTTAGTGACTTTGCTAATGGATAAGATTTGAAGCGAGTTGGGGAACAAATAAAGCATTTGATGTTTTTCCAAAAAGTTCAATTACCCCAATTTGCTCAACTTTCAAATCTTGCCCATTGGCAACACGGACTATCTTATGGTTAGGGAGTTTTTTAAAACGCTTGATTTTTCTTCTATCCCTTATCATATGATGGTCCGTTCCCGAATCAATGAGAAAATCTTCGAAATTGAAAAAGGATAAAGTGCTTTGATTTTTACCATTGGAGGGAGCAAGTTGTTGAAACTTCTTTGAGATGTCATTGAGTTGACTTTGAAGAGCAGCAAAATCAGTCATGGTAGGTCCTTGAAGCTTGGCGTGAAGTGCATTATGCTGCTCGGAAAGTTGCTCTCTTGGTTTGAAGGTCTTGGGCTTTAAATGAGGATGAAGGTTCCAACACTTCTCCTTCATATGTCCTCTTTTCTTACAATGGGCGCATACATCAATTTTCTTTGGAACTTGATGTGCTTTGGGAGCCACGTGCTCTTCAACGGTAGCCATGTGACCTTGAGCTTCAAGCCTAAGTTTGGAATTTTCTTCCAAACGCATGCTAACTTCCGTTCGTTAGATCATATTCTGCACTTCTCCAAATGAAGGAAATTTCTTCATTCGGAGAATTTCTTGCCTAAGAAGAGAGTAGGAATCATCTAGACCCATGAGAAGACCAAAAATTGTATCTTCTTATTTCCTCTTTTGAAGGACTTTGAGATTTATGGAATCCGGGCGGAGAGTGGAGAGCTCATTCCAAGTATCCGTATATTCCCCAAAGTATTAAGGAAGTGATTTCCCTTCCTTTTTTATGTTTGAAATTTGTCATCTGAGCTCAAAAATTCTGTCAATGTTAGATTCTTGGCCATAAAGAGAAAACATTGTGTCCCATATTAGTTTTGCATTGGGAGCACAAGTCACCATGGCTTTGTGTGTTTCATCCATGGAATTGAGTAGAAGGAAAAAAACATGATTGTCCCTCTTCTTCCATTCTCTAAAGGAAGAATCCACCTCTTCAAGTGGTTGATCAAGTATGTGACCCTCCAAATTGTGAAGTTCCAGCGCTCTTCTCATCAAGGCTGCCCATTGATAATAATTTCCCCCTTTTAATTGAATGGAGGATATATTTTGAAATTGGGTAATATTGATGGAAGGTGGAAGGTCACCCAACCTTGAAGAGGAAGGGATCGAAATTTGCTCTGATACCAAGTTGAAATATCAAAATATAGAGCTCAAGAAATGAAAAATACTTTTGAATTTTATTGAAGAGGAATGAGAGCATACATGGACAGATTGGAGAGCATTTTTCTCATACCTTTAGGAGAGGAAGGAGTGCTCTATTTATAGGACTACAAGGGGAGAAAGAAGACAACAAAGGTGAGGGAAAAGAGGAGAGAAAAGGGGCTGCCACCTGACCAGTGGGCCACATCCAAACGGCTAGTAAAATAGCTGTTTGGGATGCTTCCCAACAGCTAGCTTACTAGCCGTTGGGGACATCCCTTGGCTCCTCTTTTGGGCCAAGGGCCGGGTCCTTTTTGGGCCTAAATGGGCAGCCTTGGGGCTGCCCTTCTTGGGTCTTCAATGTCTTCCTTGGTGGGCTGTTTCTGGACCTTGAAATAAAAACTAAGTCTTGGACTTTTGGACTTCTAAGTAGATGGGCTTGGTTGGTGATGATAATGGGTTGGGTTTTCCTTCTTTTCAACAGTTCTCTCTTCTTTCCTATTGTTTTCTTCTGTCTCTAATTGGTTCTCTATCATGTTGGTATCAGAGCTCAAAATCATTCCCCACAAATTTCCATGCCACATCAAGTTTTCTCCTCTAGAATCAACAAAACAAACAAGTAATAAATAACTAACTTTTTGTAAGGCAAAATGATCATGAACTTTGACCAAAAAATCTTTCGACCATTGTCGTAAGTCATCTATAAAGAGACCACCACTAATAGCAATCCATATGCATAGACACAATTTTTGTTGTCCTTAACCAAACCTTCATGTTCTGCAACTCTAGTTGACAAACAATATTGTTAAAATAAGCCTCCATGGCAACCAGCACCAACATGTGTCTTCAGCTGCAACAAAAGAGACCACGTCAAACAAAAAGAACCAGATCCAATTCAACGACAACAAGACCATTTGGCAATCCATATCCATCATCCCAACGTTAGTTCTTGTCAACCAATTAGGGATGGCAATAGGCCCTGGCCATGTAGGGAAAATCTACCTCTTCGCCTGGACCCTGACTTTATACCGGTGCCGGAAGATGCAGTCTCGGATCCAACAGGATCAGGTACAAGAGTTAAATTATGCTCATGCAGGTATTCTAGGTAGACCCAGTATTGCTCCGCTCTATCCAGATTTATAAACTTTTGTGCATGCTTAATTCATGACAAAGCAGTCATATTAAAAATTATTAGAACTGGACAAAGATTTGGGGTTCCTAGGCTTCCCTGGAGAGGCCCCTCCCCCCAACCCTCTTCCAGAAAGGGAGAAGACCAGCAATTCTCTTACAAATGATTTACACCACATCACTATGAGATCTTACAGAATTCTCATGATTGATGACATTTTCAGGTAACTGTGCAGATAGGTGAGGTGGATCACTCTCAAAATCCTTTTTTTTTTTTTTGGGGGGGTTCTTTAATTTCTTATTTTGTCTTTTTCTCTGTTGTTTTATGGGACAACTAAATGCTCTCTCGTGAAAATTTTGGGGATTCAAATCATATACGTCTACTTGCCAATCGGGTAATCCCCACCCAACAAAACCAATTGCCCTAATTTAATAGCTATCACTATCACTTTTATTAATCTCCAAACCTAAACCCATTGTCACAGAGAAAAACATTGCAGCTAGGGTTGGAAATGGTGTGGTAAGTTAGAAAAATTTTTGTAAATAAGCTAAGGGTAGTTTCTTGGGGGTAATTTTGATGTTTTAGCTTTTTCAGGTATACTCGCCAGGTCAAACAGGTATCTAAAACAAGGCCTGGACCATGTCAAGGTACTGTTATTTACCGGTCCAAAATTTACTCGGTCAAACCCAGGTACTACTTGGCCCAACTTAGCAGGTACTCGTAGGGTCAGCTAAAATTGCCATCCTTACAACCAACCCTGCATTTTCTACAACTCTTGTTGACAAACAATGTTATTGCATCCAAAAGGTACTGCCTACTTGGTGTCAAGCCCATCCTAACATTGTTAAATAAGATGCCGTACACCAACACCCGACAATCCATTACCCCTTCTTGCCAGAAACAGCAACTTCAGGCTCCATTACCACTTGAACTCGCCATAAGATTCTACTTCTATGTGCAGCACATCAAGAACAAAATCTAGAAAATTATATAGAAGTCTCGACTCTTATTCGGCACCACTATTAGTTGTCAAAATATGGTTCCTCAACTCTCTAGTCACGGAAATATTGACAACTCAATGCTTCTTACTTATAATATCAAATTGTATTTTAAAATGTGAATATGAAGAGGCCCTTTCACATACCTCAACCTTAGTGGGTTTGTACAGAGACAAGGTCTGCGATATATTCTTTCATGATAAGTTCATCAAACTTCCCCATATACTCAACCATGCCCATACATCATTGCCAAAGAATGATCAGGTGCTCCTCAAGATGACATCTTGAAACAGGTACTATGCTTTAACTTCAATTTTTTCTCTTCCCACCCAAGTATTGCTGGCTACCCAGCTAGCTTAGATAACTTTCTATACCTCTCCACCAAATTTAGCATGTCTACTCAACTCGATCTTTGCAAACTGAACCCTAGCTCTTTAAACATATTATACCAATCAATTAGAAATATTCAAAGTCCAAATCTTCTTATCTAACTATTTTGTAGCACTTGCCTTTCCAATAGCAAAAGAAGTATGATCAAAGCTTTCACATACTAAGAATTTCTACAAGTGACTGGTAGTCGGTGTTCCATTCTTTTCTCACCCAAAGCATGTCCTCCTTTGTTAATTGACCCCTCACCAACTTGGAGACTCCAACGAGAATTATGTGAATACATATTTTTCATACACCATCCAATTCCTCACAAATTTTCAGCAGTTTTCACCATGCTAATATATCCCTCAAAAAAGTCCTTGTTGTTCACTTCAAGTAGATACTGTTATGATCTTTGCAAAGACAAAAATAGCAGTGCACTGTTGACTTGGTCAACTAGCATTTCACTCCTGGAAACATAAGCAATAATAAAGGATGATTGCTAATTTTGGCATAGATCATGAAGTTAGTTTCCAGTTCTCTAGTCATTTTACTTGTTTCTATTTATTTCTTTGGATGGTAGTTGTTGGAGGTGGGTTACGACTCCACGGATACTAGCTCCATGATGACTCGAACGGTGGCCGTCAATGGGGTAAAGATACCTGCAAAAACCGTCAAAGGGTGCTCCGACGGGGAGACTCCGACCTCAAGTCAATAAAAAACGGTTTTCGAATGAAAGAATAGACTCAGAGCTCAAGAAAATGACTCCCTGTGATTGGTGTGCCCAATGTGTGAGGCCGAGAGAGCGTACCTTGTTTAAGGGATTTTGAGATAACTTATATCTCTGAGAGTCGTGCGTTACTGGGGGATTTCAAACCTACTATCCTTATCGATCTCATTCGAGAATCTCGAGGTTTCAATATTCCCAATTGATTGCGATGCTCACCCTTTGAGTAACTTCCATCTTCGGGAGGGACGCTTTCCTTATCCGAAATATCTCGGAGTTGCCGTTATGAAATAGAAAGTTAGAGACACAAGATTCTGACCTTCCTTTAGAATCATTAAGGATGTGGCCCATCGATCGATTGCTCGATCGATAAAGAGTCTTCAGGACTCGTCCGGTTGAGGTGTTGATATTCACTTGCCCAATCGGGGCGATCACCTTTGCTTGGTGCACTACGCTCGGTTAGCGGGGCGATTAAGACCCTATCGTTCGGGAGATCTTGGTGGCTAAGGCCCTTCGGTAGATAGATTTAGGCGACTGAGGCCCTTCGATAGATAAATCTAGGCGATTAAGGCCCTTCGGTAAACTGTCGTGGTAATCGTCTGATGCCCCCTTTGTGGGCTTTTCAAGAATTGATTCTTTTGATTGGGCCTTGGACTACGTCCCATCAGTAGTAAATTTTATTTTCATGGGTATTGTACATAGACTAGATCTATAAAAAGGTGGCTGAATTTTATTCCCAAATTGAGTTGTCAAGCCATCTGAGAGTTTTCTCTCAAAGATCTCTCAATTAAATTAGCCACTATACTGAATCAGCAAAACTTACAGCATTAAGTGGGAGTGAAGTCCCTGACTGACTTTCTACTAAGTTGCCCAATAGCCATCCCAAACTGAAGACTCTATGTAATATAGGAGTAGACTGACCAACAATCAAAACTTTGATAGAAAACCAATATAGGATGACTTTATTAAGATTTTAGGCCACTAAGTTTATTATAGGCCACTAAGGTTTTTTTAGGCCACTAAGGGTTTTTTTGACAAGAAAATAAAAAATAATTAATTCATAGGATCCGATAGCATCTATATTGAGTTGTGGAGGTGTTTGGGTGAATAGGAGATAGGAATGCTGATGAATCTTTTTAATAAAATTTGACAAACCAAAAAAATGCACCAAGTATAGAGGGAGAGCATAGTTGTATCACTATATAAGAATAAAGAAAATATACAACATTATTTCAAATATAGGAAAATTAAAATTACTAGTCATACTATAAAATTGTAAGAGAGAGTGATGAAGTACCGATTAAGATTGGAAGTAAATGTGTCTCATAACCAATTTTGGTTCATGTGAGGACAATCAACCACTGAAATCATTAATTTGCTCGGACATTCATTGATCTAGAAAAAGTATATAATATGGTTTCCAAAGACATTATGCACTGAGCGTTAATGAAGAGAGCGATTTTCTTAAGATACATTGATCTCATCAAATATATATATGAGAGAGCTGCTACCAATATAAGAACGTGCAGGTGATAGTTTCTGAATTAAGATTGGAATTCACCAACATTTGGCATTAAGTCCTCCTCCTTTTTGTAATAGTGATGGATAAAATAACGAAAAATATCCAAAATGAAATACCATGGTGTATGCTTTTTGTAGATGATATAGTACTGGTCGATAAAACTAGGAAGGATATTAGTACTAAATTGGAGTAACAATGGGACATACTAAGTATATGAAATGTACGTTTAATGACAGTTATCAGAATGATAAATAAACGATCAATTTAAAGGGACGCGATGTACCAAAAAGTATACGTTTTAAATTTCTTGGATCTATCATTCAAAGCGATGGCAATATAGATGAGGATATGAATCATAGGCACCAAGCAGGTTGGATAAAATGGAGAAGTGCATGCGGAACTTTTTGCAATCGCACGAATCCATTACAGTTGAAAGGAAAGTTTTATAAAACCACAATAAGATTTGCATTATTATATAACACCAAGTATTAGACCATTAAACAATAAGAGTATAAAATGACTACAATTGAAATAAGAATGCTCAGATGGATGTGTAGTAAAACTAGAAAAGATAGGATTAAAAATAAAGAAATACATACTAAGTTGGGAGTAAATTCAATTGTAAATAAAATGAAAGAATATCGTCTAAAGTGATTTCGACATGTGTAATGAAAATTCAAAAACATACCAATCAGTACGAGCAATATCTTAAATATAGAACATGTGCAACAAAAATCTGAATGCAAATTATTCGTAAAGATATGAGTGTCAAAGATTTAATTAAATAAATGACTTTAGATATAAATGAGTGACGTAGGAAAATTCAAACCAGATCACCATCATCATCATAATCATCATTATTATTTTAAGTTTATATGATAGTTTATTTTTATTTATTTCTTTTTATTATTTTTATTTTTATTTTTTAAGTTTTATTTTCTCTATTTTTACTTTCAAATTTTAATTTTATATTATCCTTTTTTCCTCTCTCCTATATTGGTCTCTTACATGGTTAATCCCCAAATTTGGGATTAAGACTCGGTTTATTATTATTGTTACCACTATTTTGAGATTCTAACGGCATGATTTAAGCACCAAGCAGTAGGTACCCAAATTTAAGTTTTCAGCAACTAATATGAAGGGAAATAGAAGTAAATGTAGAGAGAGAAAAAATAATAATAAAAAAATAAAACTACCAGCACCAAACCATCCATTTCTTGGTGATCAAACCTTGGGGAAAAAAATACAACTTGAGAAAATTGAACCCAATTGCAAAATTCTGAAACTCTTACTGAATCTCTTTCTCAAGAATGAGATTACAATCCTTTATATCGGCCACTAACCCTTCACTAAGTAGAAACCCCTACTCAAGACTCAAACTCAAACATTCCTAAGTACTCATAAATTGACTCTTTTAACAATAAAGTGAAATAGGAACCACCTTCTGAATAACTAGAAAAGAAATGCAGAAACTAGCATAGCTAAAGAAACCTCCAACAAATTTTTGTAATGTTAATATTGCTATTGTAGCATGAACTATGCTGTCAACAGGAGACTGCAACAAGAATGCTAATGGTACCTGGACCAACTTTCAAAACTTAATCAAGCTCCAAGAATACTTCCTACGTTACTCACTCCAACCTATTAATGCTTCACATTTTTTATCCTTCTCTACTTCTTGATAAACATTTTGAGATGGATTTCTATCATATTTTGGTGCTTCTTCAATATTACTTCTTTCTTTCTTACCAAATAAAATAGTAATCATATGTGCTCAAATTTGACAAATGCAATATTTGACCGTAAGGCAATTGGCTCCAATCTTGTTCTGACACCCACTATACTCTGTTAATATAATTAGATGCTTTCTGAGTTAAAACAGAAAGCAAATACTTCTCAAAACATGAGGATGACAACAATCAGATCAATAACAATAGAAAATAAATCAACAATAATAAGACGCAAAAACCATCAGAACTTCTTCAACAATCCCCAAGGAACCCAACATAGTAGTCTATAGCATGACCCAATCTCTAAAAGTTCCCTCCTGAATGCAGACTGGAGATAGAATAGCATTATCACTGTGTAACAATCTTGACTCATATCAGTGTAATACCAAAAAGTGAGTACTATTTCACGCTGTCTATGAGGATCATGACAGTTGTAGTCATAGAATATGCAAGCCTAAAGAAAAACAGCATATTGATGTGAATGTCATACCTGGCGAAATAAAATCCATGCATAACAAGTGTGATGGATGGTCTCTGTGATTCCTAAAACACGCCAGGTTGACCTCAAAAGCTCCAAAATTTCTTCCACTTCCTAAATAAATATAAGAGAAAAGGTAACCCTGGGTTAGAACAACCAAATAGACATAAGGAGTGTATTTTTTTATCATGGTGCACAAGAGGAAAAAGATATAATCTTGATAGGACAAACGATGAAATGGACACCCACATGACAGGGAGAAGTTAAAAATAACTACAAAGTCCAAGATGTGGACATCTATGCTACAAATGTGTTAGTTCTATCAAGAACAAAGAATGAATACATTCGTAAAAATATAGCATTATAACAATAATAACAAACAACAAACTAAGTCTTAATACCAAATTTTAGAGTCAACCGTTTGAGAGATCAATATAAAAGAAATGATAGAGATGATGATGATAATAATAATAATAATAATATTAACATTAATAATAACAATAACATAACATAAAATTAAAGTTCAAAAGCAAAAATAGAGAAGATGAAATTAAAATATATATATAAAGAACAAATAAAAATAAACTATTCATAGAAATTCAAAATAACAACAATAAAAACAACAATAATAATAATAATAAAAGTGTTGTAATTCAACTCATTCGAATTCTCTTACGTCACTCACTTCTTTCTAAAGTCATCTTCTCAACTAAACTATTGACACTCATATCTTTACAGATAATTTGTATTCAAATTTTCAACAGTCTATCCCAGCGTTTCACCAAAATCTCCTACAGTTAGCGTCTCGTTTCTTCTAACCGGTGCATCCATAGATCTTCATTGCATATATCCAAACCACCTTAGATGATATTCTCTAATTTTATCCGTAATTAAACTCACTCCCCACTTAGTGTATGTCTCTTCTTTTTTAATTTTATCACGCATCTATCTGAATATCCTAAAAATATAGCACTATAAACACATACAAAATTAACTAATGAGTTCAAATCAATTAATAAATAAGATATTGCATATAATCAACTTAGTATCATCATTAGAAGCCTCATATATACCTTCTCCTTCTTTATACACATGCGAGTGGTATTTTGAACATTATACTCCCCATTACCAAGTTTCTTAAATTCTGGTTCACAAATACATAAATCAGTCCAACTGATCTTTTTAAGTATAGGGAAGTATCCTAGAAGTGTCTTGTTGAACACAGAATATTAAAAGATGTGGACACTGTACAGGCCAGATATGTCTCCACTATGAGCCTTCAAAGTGTTGTACAATTGCCATGCCCAAAAAATTGCCCAACATATACAAAGCACATTTCTAGAAGTGTTGATGGAGCAAAGATCTTTCTCTAAGAATGAACATAAAAAGACCTAAACATATAATAATCTCTTTTTGAAATACATAATCCATGTATATAATCATTTTTGTGTCGAAGAAAGAAAAAAAAAATCTGAATTAAAGCTTAGAAAGCTCAACCCTCATTATTTGACCATATGAGAGAGCGTGAGTGAGTAAGTGAGTGAGTGAGAGAGAGAGAGAGAGAGAGAGAGAGAGAAGAAGAAGAAGAAGAAGAAGAAGAAGAAGTAATAGCAATCAGGGAATCAGAAAAAAAAAATTATCATATTGAAAAAAAAAATAACAAAATAAACAAAAAGAGAAAAAACAATAATAGTTACACCAGTAAAACTTCAGATCGGTAATACTGACCTCTGTAAGCTTTCCCTCATCTAAAATGTCAAAAACACTTAGAAGCAATTTCTCATATAGTCTGACATTAAGGTGATAACCATCTGCCCAGTGACATATTTCACCAGTCAAATCACCTCGTGCAGGCCTCTCAGCAAGTGTCATGGCAATTTCTCTAAGAGATCTCAAGCACTCTGTCCTTTGGAGTTCACCCGTAGAAGATGGGAGAGACTAGCATGATAACAGAATTGAAATGTCATAAGGATGCAAAAAGACCATTGGGGAAGCTTGCCAAGTATAAGAATCAAACAAATAAATTTTAGGCCACGTCAGCTGCTTTGAGCACTGACCATGGTCACTAGATTAACAGCAATAAGTATACTGCATTGAGAATTGCTAAAGGGGGATCACAATTAATATTTCTTCACTACTTCATATAATTATCTTATATTTTAGTTTATCTATATTGAAAAAAGATACCAATCCACTAACACACTCAGGAATCAATTAAACCATGATATGCAAGAGCATACGCGAAGTTCTGGATCAAAACAATCATATAAGAAGAATGTTAACCATCATGTCTGCAAGCTATTTGAGAGAATTACATTGCTGGTCTTGCACAAAAAAACTGCAAAACCGAATCTCCACAATGTTTGAGGCAAAGCACATCCTTTAAAAAAAATAAATAAATAAAAGTAAGGTAGAAAAGCAACCTATATTGTTCTTTTAACAGAAGAAGATCCTTTCCTTTACAAACATTTCAGTTGGTGAAAAGCATATCGACCATCAGATATGAATGGAAACACACCTCAGATTCCTCAATTTTGGCCAAAAGAATCCGCAGCTCACTGGCCTTACGCCCAGATTCCCCAAACCCAACAGCTGGATGATTTATGAGCCCCTCCTCCAACATGTTTAACTGTATTTATGCAAAAGCAACAGTTTATATTGATATAAGGAGATTACAAGCTTGGACAAGAAGAGTAGAAAAGGAAATGAAGAAAGAGAAATGCCTGCCGTTTTTGCCACTTTATATAAGCTTTCTTGTCAGAAAACTCTGTGCGTGAAATACAAGATAATAATTCCAAAGGTATCAAAAGCGTATCCATCCTTTTTCCCACTTTTCCTACAAGAGCATTAAGCAGCCCCTGTCTTGTCCTGATGTCCATGGCCTCAGATATCTGCAACCACATTTAGCACAAGAAGAGAAAATACCTCAGTACTGGAAAAGACATGAACAGTTTCCAATAAACAAAATCTCAACTAAATTATCTGCCATCTGAATATCAGTAAAGGTGATAGGAAGAAGAAGCCAGACAAAAAGAATGGCTATGGATTATAGTTATTTTCAAGTATTTCAGTTACAATTGACAATGGGCCATAGTATGTTCATAAAACTACTCCCATTTGGCAGACTAAAGTGAACACTGTTCCCAATACCAATTTAAATTTACTAATATTTAAAACTTTTACGTGTATAAAGGGAAGCCTTTCCTGTGATCAAGCCTTACAAGTCATGAACAAACAAACTACAAATGTAACAAAATCAGCATATCATCACCAACAGTCACCTATGAATAAGATCACCCACCTCCAATCTCTCAATTATTTTACTGATAACATCCACAAGAAAAGTGAAAAAAAAAAAGGAGACAACGGATACCCATCTAAAAGCTGAAGCTGTAAACCAAAATTGATGCTCTTCACAAATCAAGGCCAAAAAAACAAAAGAAGATAGACCTCTCATCTGTTTCCCTCCAGAGAGCATCAAAACCTTTTCTCTTTAAACTTTTCAAGCTAACTCCAAGAAGCACTGCCAAAAGCTTGCTCAAAATCCAGTTTAATTATAACAGTGTTCAAATATTTTTCTTATAGTTTCATTGGCCAGTAAGTGGATCTCGAAGATCTATTTTCACTCAAAATTAACACTTCGGGAATAACAAAAGTTCACCTATAACCTTTTTTATATAGAAAAAGAAAAGAAATTAATTGATAAAGAATATAGACAAATTACTGGTCATGTCTACTTGTATCATTGTGATTCCAATTCTGAGAGAGATTTCAAGACCATGAAATAGACAAATTAAAGAATTTGTGCAATGACAGTGTTGGCGAGGATTCCTTTCTAGAAGAAGTGGAGATGATATCAACTTCTATAAAGTACAAAGTTCAAGCGTTAGTTTGCCTTGTTGTCATCATAGAGATCAAAGAATGCATTGTTGTAAACAAAGGCTTGATGCGAAAATTACAACAATACAGACATTCTATCTCAAAATTTGAGGTCGGTCATATGAAGGAAAAAGAGAGAGAGAGAGAGAGATTTAAGTTGTGCAGATTCTCTTATGTCACTCATTCTTATTTAAGACTATTTTCTTATCATCCATATATATCATGTCTCTATGAATACATTGCATCCAAATTTTTAATGACCTACCTTTATGTTTTATTAAATCTCCTATTTTTAAGTTTTCGATCCTCCTAACAGGTGTGTCCTTAGGTCTTCGTTGCACATGTCCAAACCACCTTAGTCGATACTCTCTCATCTTATCTATAATTGAACTAACTCCCAACTTATTACTTATCTCATCGTTTCTAACCCTTTCTTTTTTAGTTTTGCCACACATTCATCTAAGCATTCTCATATCAACAACAGTTATTTTTTGCTCTTGTAACTGTTTAATAGCCCAACACTCAGTGTCATACAATAGCGCAGGTCTTACTGCAATTCTATAGAATTTTCTCCTTAAATATAATGGCATCATGCGATTACAGAAGACTCCATATGCCTTTCGTCATTTCATCTAATCCGTTTGAATTCTATTGTTCACATCTCCATCGATACTGTCATCGTTTTGAATGATGAAACCAAAATATCTAAATCGTACTCTTTTTAGAACTTCTTTTTCTTCTAAACTAATCGTTTCTTCATTATCCTGATAGTTGTTGCTAAACTTACATTTCATATACTCAGTTTTGGACCTACTTAATCTAAATCCTCTGCATTCCAACGTAACCCTCCATAACTCTAATTTAGTATTGATACCCTCTCTAATTTCATCAATTAAAACTATATCTGCGAAGAGTATATATCATAGTATTTCATCTCGGATATTTTTTGTGATTTCATCTATCACTATTGCAAATAGTATAGGACTCAGTGTCGAACCTTGATGGAACTCAATGTTAATAAGGAATTTATCACTAGACCCCCGCAAGTTCTTACATTGATCACAACTCTTTCATACATATCCCAAATAAAGTTAATGTATTTCAGCAAAATCTCTTTCTTCATTAACGTCCACCACAACACGTCCCTAGGGACCTTATTATATACTTTTTCTAAGTAAATGAATACCATATATAAATCTCTCTTCTGCGCCCTAAATGTCTCCATCAATTGTCTTAGCAAGTAGATTGCTTCGGTGGCAGATCGTTCTGGCATAAATCCAAATTGGATCTAAAACACACTTATCTCCTGTCTCAATCTATCCTCTATCACTCTCTCTCTTATAATTTCATCACATGGCTCATAAGTTTAATTCATCTATAGTTAGAACAATCTTGTATGCCCCATATTGTTATACAACGGAACAAATATACTCTCTCCATATTTGGGGCATTTTTTTTATTTGCCAAATTTTATTGAAAATAACTGTTAACATTACTACACCGAATTCACCTAAACATTTCCACCCCTCAATAGGGATGCCATTAGGTCCTATGGTTTTGTTATTTTTCATTTTTTTTAGAACCTCCTTTATTTCATTAAGATTAATCTTACGTTTAAAGTCTCTATTAATCTCTTTTACAGGTATCTCAATATTTTATATACCTATTGTATCCTCAACATTAAACAAATTTTTAAAATATTCTCTCCACCGCTTTCTTATATCTTCGTTCTTTACTAATATACTATTGGTTTCACTTTCAATACATCTAACATCATTTAGATCTTTTCCCTTCCTTTCCCTTAATTTGGCAATTCTGTAGATCTCTCTTTCCCGTCTCGAGTCTCCAACCACTTGATGTGAAAATTAATAAGCCTAAATTTGAATGGAGAAATTGGAAAACAATCCAACAAGTTTCTTAATTGCCTTCACACAATGAAGTGAATCTTTCATTTCAAAGAATTTCTAGAAGAGCGAAAGGAAAAGTTGGTTAGTTTCAATTTGAAAAGGTGCGCCTATTAATTCAGAAAATATGAATTAGCAAAAAGATGATAAAATTTTAAAAATAATAATAATAAACTTTAAAAAATTAAAAATTAAAAAAAAATAGAAATAAAAAATAAAAAGATCAAGACATGGGAGAAGTTGAAATGGAAGCCAAATAGTTGCTATGAAATCATAAGCAAGATGATATCCTCCAACTTCACAATTGACTCAAGAAATTCAGCTCAGGCAGGAACTCAAAAGTGAATATGAACATCACAAGCAGAAGTGTGATGTTGGTACTATGATGTTGGCACTGATACAAGACAAGCATGTCCTTGCAGTGCTATTTCACAACTAAGCTTATAGGCATATTGCTCGAATCATTTCTACCATTGAAGAAGCAGGGTGATGAAGAGGAAGTGCTCATTGATAAACTAAGTTTAAGTGTTAGTCAAGAAGAAAGTAATTGGCTTTGTTGCAATATCATTCACATTGAATGCACAAGGTTTGTCATTAAGCAGTTGTAAATGTGGTGACTCCACAAATGCTGGAGAAAGTGCAGCCTGAATCAGAATGTAATGTACACTTGCGCAAAAAGTGGCTCAACAAGTAGCATGATCTGATTGGAAGAGTACTGAAGTTCTGTTAGATAAGCTATTTCTCTTCAAAAATAGTTAGAACCAAACAATAGCCCAACAAAATAGCAGAAAATTTCAGTATATTGTTCTTTGGCAAGGCAATAGCAGCCAAGACTGACATGTATCAGCATATAAGGTTATATTAATGTTTAAAATATTGCCAAAAAAATATATATCAGGTCATACCGACCTTTTTGTTTCTGTATCTGAAGGGCTTCTTTTTACAATCTCTACTTTTAGCTCTAGCTTAGCTCTAAAGTTTCAAATGGAAGTTAATATCAAAGATTTGACGGAAATACCTCAAATGACTGAAATGTTGCTTTCTTTTGTATGATTTTCTTTTTATAGAGAAAGAAAGATGTATTAAGAAGGGGAAAAGAATGTAAGGAAGATAACATTTCATCCCAAATAAACCAAAAGACAAATGGTTCAAATCAAGGTAACTCTCCAATCCCATCTAATATCTTGGAGAGAGTAGCTTACAAAAACTCCAATGGCTACCATAAGGATCTTTAGAAGCTCCAATGGCCTTTAAAAGCTTTTGTAGAAATAATTGGATCCTTTAATGTTAAACTTTTAAATGCTAGAAAAAGATAATCAATTATAAGAAGAAAAGATTTAATATATTGAAAAATAAAAGAATCTATAGGAACTATAAATTCTCATTAAGTAGAAGAGGTGACAATTATATAAAACCCCAAAACAACAAGAGTCTTCCCTAAATATACTCTTGAAGTGCAGTCAAGGAAAGCATAGACTACTCTTAAGAGTGGAATATAAAGCGAAAAAAAGAATGAAATACCTCCATCTGGACACGCATTGTCTCCAAAAGACCAACTAATCCAGGAGCATGTTGAGACAGAGCTGCCACATTATCACTCTTACTACTACGTCCAAGCTTCCTCATTAATTTGGATCTTTTATCCTTCTTTTTTTCCTTTGATGGCACTATTAGGCCCCTAGATTCATTCATGAAAAAGGTATAAACATCCCAGACAAAGTATGGTGGAAAAGAAAGACTACTGATGGCATAAAGGAAAAGCAACAAGAAGGAAAAGGATTGAATAGAGGAACTCCCACACATTTGGTGATCTCAGATGGAGTGTGTGTGTGTGTAAATTTCACAAGAAAATTTTAAAAATGGAGATATAAAGCCAGTTTTATGGTTCATGAGTCATTTAAGATGCAAAGTGTACCCTGATGCCCCAGCACAAGCCAAAAGAACTTCATATGCACTTTCTCGAAGGTCATCATCACTGATACCTGAAGGATGTTAAAAGTCAGAAAGTAAAATGGAACAAAATCAGAAAGTTTATTCAAATTCACCAGTCAAGAAGGATTTCAAATTCTGACCCTTTATTGGCACATAAATAGTAATGCTAAGTGAAATTTAAACTTGCTATGAGAGAGTGATGTCATCATTAAGTTATCGTAAGTATTAATGTCACAATCTCCCTCTCTTGCTCAATTGATTTTGCACAGAACCAACATGCATTAGAACCGGTCCCAAACATTCAGAGGAGCTGCATTCTATAGCATATTTTTTTAGATAATTACCAGTAGAAAAAGAAGGCAAATTAAGCACCAGATCTAGAGCATCCTTTGAATTCCTTCTTGCAGCCCTAATACTATCAACTTCCTCCATATCATCATCATCTTCAAAATCTTCAATGTCATCCACAGTTAGTTCTTGAACTTGTGTAGAGCTAAGGGACTCTGACTTTGACAAATCACCAATAATGGGAGATGGCATGACAGAAGGAACAGGTGGGGGTGCTCTTTTTGGAGGTGGCCCTGAAGATTCTGGAGTCGTCGATAAAAAAAATTCATCGGTTGAGCCTGTATTATTCTGAAAACATATTTAAAAGAAATTATTTTAAACATAACCAATATGTTAGTCCTACAAAATGGAAATGATAAAAGTTAGATAAAACAGAATATATTCAATTTAGAATGATTATACAAAAGAACTCAGTGAAATTAAAGACAGATGATTACAATTAAATTCTTATCTCCAAAACACAAGTTGAAACAAAAAAGAAAAGGAAGCCAGCTTTCCTATTACAAAAGCGTCTGTACCTTTGCAAACAACTCTAAACCACACAAAGAACAACTACCATTTTAGTAGTTTTACAAGATTACACAATAATGGCATAATACCAATTAGAACCATCTAAAGAAACCACTCCTTATAATAGATTTAGAACATGTGAAATGCAAAACAGGAAAATGAAATAACCCACAAAATGCAGCCAGAGTTACCATATTGGGAAACAATGTGCTATCATGGTAAGCTCTGATAGCTTCGGAGAGTTCAAGCATTCCACCTACAAATAAAATTTACCAAACAATGAATGAATAATTAATCCAAAGGAAACCCCATAGAACATAAAAGGGAATAGATAATCGGGTTCAATAGTAAAAGCAATGACCTTTTCTAGCACAATTAAGAACATAATCAACACTGACTTGATCAAGATCTACATCATCCAATGAAACAGCGCCCGGGGGCATCACAACTTTCTTAATTAAGCTACCAGAAAGTATAAAATCAAGAAGTATTCGCCTATCTCTCCGATACCGCTGCAAAACCTCCACGCCACTTTCCCTGACTCATCAAAAAATCACAACATACAAATCTTATCAACAACAAAAAAAAAAAAGGCATTCCTCACAATTCAATCAAAGGGAACTAATTTAATGTTTCGACATACTCTTCCATAGCCAACTATTAATCTCAACAGCACCAATCAAATCTCAAATTCTGAAAATTTCAATGGTTCCTGGTAAAACATTCTGAGAGTCCAAAATAAAGTTCTGCAAAATTAGAGTAGAGCATAGATGTTACTTGAATTTTCCTACATAAGTAGAAGAAAGCCGAGCCAGACCCAGATTCTGCTTCTGATCTGCAAAGAACACTTGAAATTGAAGGCACGTTGCAATTTTATCAAACAAATCAAGCGTTGACGGTGATGCCAGGAAATGCAGTTCAAAGGCAAAGTGATAGAGAGTAGGTAGAAAGATGGAACAGAGTCAATTTGGTTCCTAAACAGTCAATGTCATTGAAGTAAATCGGCTGCTCTATTCTCTACTTCCAAAGATTTACCTCCAAAGCAGAATCTGCGAAACCACAGTGAGAATTGGGGGGAGAGAGAGAGTGAGAGATAGACCAGAGACTTGGGTTCTGGTCACGCGTAAGGACGTCGAGATGTTTACGTCGTTTCCTTGCTTTCCATTTCTCACATACTTATGAGTTTTATTACTGCCGCAAATTAGTAAATAACTATATGTGCAGAAAATTTTATTTAACAGTGAAAATAATAATTTGATTAATTTTAAATTAATAAAATTATTTTTTAATTAAAAAAATTAGATATGTTGAGGTAAATGATCATATAAAATTGGATATAGTTAATTTTTTAACATTGTTCTATTTTTCACTTTTTTTATTTGTCTTATATTATAAACTATTATTCTTATATTATTGCTTATTATAGGTATTTTGTCTCTTAAATAAGTTGCAAAAATTTATGAAAAATGATTGAAACCTTATAATTCTTAAAAAAAAGGTATTAATCATTTAATTTATCTTTTAAAAGTTCATTTTATAATGTTGTGATCGAGTATTTAGGCAAAAAGGAAAAAGAAAAGAAAAAGAGAAAGAGTAAAATTGAAAAAAATCAGTACTTTCATAATTCTCTAAAATTACACTTAAAATGTAAAAAAAATAATAATAATAAAATTTAATATGGCATATGAAGTGGGACGGAGGGAATATCTCATTGGCTTTAGAACTGTGACATCTCAACACAATTGAAATGATAGAACTACTAATTAAATGGTAATTAGACGGAAACTAGTAATTCACAACACTTTATGTCTTATTATGATTAAATTTCATCTTTATCACAATTATTAATATAGAAAGAAAAATAGACTTCAATATAGAAAAGTAAAAAAAGAAGGAAAAAAAAAAGTAATGACCATTGATGAGTATAATTATTTGTTTTAATTGAACTTATTGGAATAGGAAAAAGGTTTTTAATGATAATGACAATTTCAAAAAATAATAAATTTATTAACGTAAATTGTTAAAAAATTTGGCATGTGGCATTGATTTTTCTTGGCGTGCTTGTGTATCTAGTCACTTTTTATTAATACTGATTAGCTACTTATCTCACACACTAAACCACGATTAATGGTGTCATATGCAAAATTACATGAAAATTGTCACACTTGAAAAAGTGTGAGATAATTTGTTGATCATATCAAAATGATATATATAGGTAAGCCAACCCTGCCCCTTCTAATGGTTGGTGATTATAGAAAATAAGGTAACTAGTTGCCCCTTTTCTCTTAAACTCGACATGGAGCACACTTCAACTTAGTTGGTCCCTTTAAAACTTTAGTTAGCCTTGACCTTTGGAGGCTTTTTGCAATATTAGCACAACTGGATCAAATCGAACCGACCATTTCAACTCAAGAACCAGAGAACCAAACTCTAATATGGTTCTGACTTTTAGATCATCTGTGCAATTGAACTAGAATAACTTTGTTGAATTTGCTAGTTTTTGTGAGAACCAGCAATTCATGTGAACCAGATGGGTAAATCTAGTATAAAAAGGAAAAAGAAACACAAAACCAAAAACATTTTAAAAAAAAAAAAATCTATTATCACTCTCTCTCTCTTTCTCCCCAAAATCACGAGACAAAAACACAGTCCTCTCTTCCAAATAGTGACACTATCTCCATCTCCAGCCATCCCCCACATTGTTGGTGATGGAAATCCACCTTTGTCTCACTTCTCGCACAAGATTTTTCTCTTACACTTCTTGAGCTCTGCAGCTAAAAATACCATATCTCATCCCTCTCAACCACCTACTACAATTCACCACCTCCATCACCTTTTGAGATCCCTAAACACCCTAGATCTACTCTCAAACAATCTAAAAAAAATGTAAATATTATTTATATTACAAATATGGAGTAGATTTTCCCCAAAAAAAAAAGTTGAGATTTGACATAACGCTCTCAGCTCTCTCTACAAATTGAAATATGTTTTGGAGTGACAAACTAAAACAAACATATTTGTCCTCATTAGGTTCTTAATTTTCACTGGTAGGTTTGTTTTATCTTCCTCAATAATGAAGATTTTGATAGGTTAATGTTTTCTCTCAATTAGATTTTCACTTCCTAAATTGAAGATTATAAAATAGTGATGTTTTCTCTCCATTGGATTGTTGGTTGTCTTTTTAATTCTTATTCCTTGTTTAGTTTCAATGGCATAGTTCCCAAACTAGTTTTTAGGAATTAAAACACATTATCTCAAAGCTTGGGATATGATATTGTATTCATGTTGCATACAACGTGTTTGTTGCAATGCGGATGAGAGCTTATGAGTTATAAATGGTAGTCAAACCCAATCATTGAATTAGTATTAAATTCGTAGTTCAATCTGGTTCAACCCTCAAACAGGTGAACCACTACCTTTGATAATTCATTGTCCGATTGGTTTCTCATAGTAATACTTGTTAGATCTAGGCTAATTTTTCAAAATAAAAAATGACAAATCAATTTTAGGAATTTTGTTGTGAAATTCAAAAGTGTAATAAACTCAAAGAAAAAAAATTGAATACAATGTATAGAGAATAATTTTATTTTCTCTATTTTTATTATTATTTTTATATGAGACCTATATATAGACATTTGAAAGAAATATGAATAGTCGCCCTCATTAAATATAGCAACTTAAAAGTTAAGAGTGATCCAAAAATTCAAAAAGCCAATAGTCATCCTAACACATGTTAAATATGTGTGACTTATAAAATATATATTAAATGTTTTATAAACATCCATCTAGATTGTCTAAAATTTATAACCCTCCCTCTTGATACTTATTAAATAGAAAATAGATTTCACTGAAATTTTATTAGAAAAAAAAAACCCAATGAAGGAAAAAAACCATGGTGAATGAAAAGAAGTACACTATTCAAAATATCTGACAATATATTTACTCCTCCTATTGAAAATATCTCTTAAAAATTTTAAATCGATATATTTCGATTTCTTTTACTAATCTTTTAAATATAGCAGTTGCTAGTGTTTTGGTGAATAAATTTGCTAAATTTTTATCTGATTGGATTTACTGCACATGAATTTTACCATTTTCTAAAGATCATGTATGAAGAAAAATTTTAGTGAAATATATTTAGTTCTAAAATTTTAGCAAAATATATTTAGTGCTATCTCCCTTAATATATGCTCTATTTAATCAAGTAATGCAAATAACATTGTCTTTAGATAATACTATAGGAATATCTTTCTTGAAGGATAACCACTGTTTTCTAGATATAATGAGTCATTGATTTTAACCAAATACATTCTCGATTTGTTTCATAAATAGCAATGATCTTAGCATAATTCAAAGAAGTGGCAGTTATAGATTGTTTTGTAGATCACCATGATATAGTAGTACCACCATATATAAATAAGTACCCAGTCTAAGATCATGCTTTGTGTGGATCGAAAAAGAACAAAGCATCAACATATTCAATCAGTATTGGTTTAGAATTATTAGAATAGAACAAACCAAAGTTAATTGTTCCCTAAAGATATCAAAAAATATGTTTAACTAAATTCCAACGTTATCGTCTAGGTAAAGAATTAAATCTTACTAATACATTTACAACGAATTTATATCAGGTCCTATACAATTAACAAGATATATAAGTGCTCCAATTGCACTAAAAGAATCTTTGTCAACGTCAAGTGATCGAATGATTATTAAGGGTACTTAATGGATGTCTTGTATAATTAGTAAGATACATAAGTATTCCAATTAAATTGAGATATGGTACTTCAAGACAAAAAAAAAAATCATTTTTCTCCTATTATTTGAAAGAATTTATGTCAACATCAAGTGATTGACGATCATTAGTGGTACTTAATTGATGTGTTTTATTGTCATAGAACGTTTTAAAATTTTAGTAGTAAAATTTGATTTGATAAATGAATGTCTCATCTTCTAGATATTTAATTTGTAAATCATGGCAAAATCTTGTTTTTTCAAAATCCTTAGTCTCAAATTCTTCTTCTAAATATTCAATGGATTTGGAAATCTCTTTTGGAGTTTCAATAAGATTCAAAATTATCAATATAAATAGCAATAATCACAAAATCCATTTCAATTTTCTTAATAAAAACACATGGATATATTAAATCATTTGTATAGCTTTCCTTAAGCAAATATTCACTTAAATGATTATACCACATTCACCTCGAATACTTTAAACCATATAAAGATTTTTGTAACTTGATGGAGTAAATTTCTCAAGAATTTAAATCACATACTTTAGGAAATTTAAATTCTTTAGAGATTTTCATATTACTGTCATTTTTCAACGTCCTATATAGGTAAGTAGTAACTGCATCCATCAAATACATTTTGAGTTTTTCATGTACCCTACGGTTATAAGAAACTTGTAGGTAAATATGTACATCATAATCAAGATCCAGCCTTTACGAAATCCTTTGTGCTATAAGTCATGTTTCATGTGGCATAATTTTATTTTTTTCATTTTATTTTCGCATAAAAATCCATTTATATATAACGAGTTTTACACTTTAATGTGTTTAACTACAAGATCAAAAATTTTGTGTTTAGCAAGTGAATCCAATTCATATTGGATTGTATCTTTCCATTTTGTTTGGTTATTTCTTTGTCAACATTTGAAAATCAATTTTGATTCAAAATTCTCGATTTCTTTCATAATTTAAAGTGCTATATTATGTACAAAAGTATTATCCACAATTGTGCCAATTCAATCCCAAAGTAATGAAATTTATGGATGTTTCATTTACATGCACTTCATGTATTTGAAATTTATGTTCTTCGGGAGCTATATTTGCTTTTTTTTTTTTTTGAAATTTGAAACTTGTGCTCTTCGAGAGAGTCTAAATTTTGTCATCGGTAATCTCTTGAAATATTTTATTGTTCAATTCACTTGTATGATCATGACCAATAGGTCCTCTTTTCTTTCAAAAATTTGTATCTTCAGTGCTAAGAGATCTACCATAATTTTAGCGTGCTTTAGACTCATTTGTTATAATATTTGTGGATTGTACTACTTGAACATTAAGTTTAATTGGTATATTTTCTACAAAAAATACGATTTTGCAACTCTTTTAGAATCTATGAACACATCATATATTTGATTTGCGATCTTTCATACAAAAATCAAGAGATACTAATAATGGTTTCTATTGTTTTTTTCCTTTCCCAAATGTCGAAAAATCTATTTCATCAAAATAACAGTCTATAAATCTTATAGAAAAAATATCACATACTAAAAGTTCAACATATCTGATGATAGAGGGTGAATCATATTTGATGTATATTTCCATCCTTCTTTGGGGTCTCACCTTAGTTTAGTGGAGTATCGCTATATGAATATAAACCACACATCCAAAAATTTTGAGCTAGAAAATATTATACTAAAACTAAAAACCAATTGCAAAGAAGTGTATTTATAATAATTTGTCGGTCTTATAAGTGCTGCTCATGCAAAATAGCATGTACCCAAGCAAATATAGGATGATTGAATATTATTATTTTTGGTACTTATCACATGTATTCAAAAATCAGATTAATTTGATTCAAGTAGTTGTGGGGTCAATTAAGGGGTCGGTCTCCCAACGTCTATTTTTCTATTCTCAAAATTCGAAATAGAGATTTTAGTTAAGAGAATCCATTATTGTACTATTAAACACACAAGTCATTGGTGGATGATTGAATATTATAGATAAACGGAAAATGAAATGTTTAAATCATTAATAAATTAGTAAGAGATGCATTAAGTTTAAATTTATATCCAAAATCTTACTAAATATACATAATTCATATATTATAACATAAATCACTAAAACTTATTAGTGTATATTTTATCTATAATGGCTAAGATCCCCATTGGTTCAATCTAACCAATAAATATATACTAGTCTCTATACCCACACTAATGCGCGGGAAGTTTAGAAGATGTAGTTTGTTTTTCTTTAGCTGTGCAAATACTTGTAAGATTAATCACTACCTTAATGTTTGAACTCAGTCATTCCCTATATTATTAATTTATTTATATGATAATATCATTAGTAAACATAGTGATAATCATGATTGAGAAATGATGGCTACCACACTAAACAAAATTAATTTTAGAATGAAAAGACAAATACAAGTATAGAGTATAGATACTTAAGTTGATGAATAGAAGATAAACCGGAGAAGATCTAATCAATTAGACAAATGGTCAACAACGTGAAGCAAGATCAATCAAGTAGTATAATAGGAAAAATAACTATAAAGATATAAACCCACAAGAATATACATTAAGACAAACATAAAGAACATAAGATTCAATAAATTAGGATATAGTGAAGTGGGAGTTGTTTTTTTTTTTTTTTGGAGAATACCTGAGTAGGAAAATAGTGCATGATATTACCGAGTTGGCTCTCCCAAATGACAAGAATCCATCCTCTTTGAAGACTCGTATGAAGCAAATGAGGTAATATGAAAATGGAAGAGAGTAATATAAGAAAGATAAAATATGGTTTTTGTGTTTTAGGATAGAAAGAAAGACAAATAATAGGGCAATATGAAAGACAAGAGCATTAAATGGTGATATGAGAAAGGAGTAAATTCAAAGGAAAGGGGCAAGAAGTTTCCAATGTCAAAATGCATGGGAAACAGTGAAAAAAATAACACAAGATGACCCAAGCAATCACATGGACGGTCTATAACATTAAGTATGACCAATCAATTAGTATAATAGGAAAAAACAGGTAGGAAGATGTAAACTCACAAAAATTCATGTTAAGACAAATATAAAGAACATGAGATTCAATAAATTAGAATATGGTGAAGTGGACTCTTTTTTTTAGGAATATCCGAGTAGGAAAATAGCGCATGATATTACCCGATTGCCTCTCCCAAAGGACAAGAAGCCATCCTCTTTGAAGACCCTTATAAAACAAATACGGTAATATGCAAACGGAACAAAGATCAAGTGTGGTTTTTGTGTTTTAGGATAGAAAGAGAGGCAAATAATGGGGTAATGAGAAAGACAAGAGCATTAAATGGTGATGTGAGATGGGAGAAAAGTCAAAGGAAAGAGGCAAAATGTTTCCAATATCAAAATGCATGGGAAACGGAGAAAAAATAACACATGACCCAAGCAATCACATAAATGGTCTATGACATTAAGTAAGACCAATCAATTAGTATAATAGAAAAAAACAAATATAACGATATAAACCCACAAAAATTCACATTAAGACAAACATAAAGAACATGAGATTCAATAAATTACGATATAGTGAAGTGAGTTTTTTTTTTTTTGGAACATCTGAGTAGGAAAATAGTGAATGACATTACCTAGTTACCTCTTCCAAAGGACAAGAAGCCATCCTCTTTAAAGATCCTTATGAAACAAATGAGGTAATATGGAAATTGAAGAGAACAACAGAAAAAAGATTGTTGGAGGTGGATTTCGGTTTCACAGATTCTAGCTCTTTCGACTCGAACGGTTGAATTCGGAGATGATGTAAAATCTGCAAAAAACCACCGTAGGGTGCTTTAACGGGAGAGACTCTAACACTCAAGTCAAAAAGAATAGTTTTTGATAAGAATGAAATAGACTGAGAGCCAGAGAAAGAATGCTAGTCACCTTGTGGCTTGTGTGTAAGTATTGGGACTCAGAGAGCATAACTGGGATTCAGTATATCAAAAGCTTATATACGTGGGCACTGTCAGAGTCGTATGTGTTTGGAGTGTTACAACCCTAGTTTCTTTATGGGAGTGCCCGAGAATCTCGGGGCTCTTCTAGTCAAATGTTCACAAGAGATTTGTGATTTTTATTACTTAGAAAGTTTAATGATACAAAAAAATTTATTCCCTTATCGATTAGATTCCAGAGATTCCCATCGATAATCGCGTAATGGGTGGCCTTCTGTTTCAATTTTGCCACTTTTGATAGCAAATTCGATAGACGGTCATGCTTCAGATTTGCTTCTATGGGATCTTTTCAACTAGGAGATTGGTCTGCTGCGAAGACCCTTTCAGACTTATCGATACTAGGGTGAAGTAGGCTCTCAATGTAGAATGTTCGGCTAGAGGTGACAGAATATAAACTAGCTAACTTAGAGAGTGTGTCGGCCAATGGTTCTTTGATTAAGGGATCTACTGGATATCAACTTTGTCTATTTTGCTCATCATTTCGCGCATTTTGCTCAAGTATTTAGCTATGATTTGGTCTTTAGTCTCATACCCTTCAATTTGTTTGACGACCAATTTGCTGTTGATAAACACTCGAATGCTTTGGGTCCCCAAGTTTGCTGTGATTCGAAGTCCCGTCAACAAAGCCTCATACTTTGATTGATTGTTAGTAGCCCTGAAGTCAAAACGGAGAGCGTATTATACTTTGAATTGTCCGGACCCATCAGTATGAACCCAGTACCACTTCCTAAAGAATTTAATGACCCGTCAACGTGTATTGTCTAGTCTGGTAGTGACCATTCATCATGGCTATCGATAGACTCTAGTTCAGCTGATACCGGGAGGGTGCATTCGAGAATGAAATCCGCCAAGGTTTGGCCTTTGATCGTACGTCTCAGTCGGTATTGAATGTCAAATTCGCTCAACTCTACACTCTATTTGATGAGGCGGCTGGATGTGTCTCTTTTCTAAAGGATTTGCTTCAGCAGTTGATTGGTGAGCACCACGATGGTATGAGCCTGAAAGTATGACTAAAGGTGTCTAGCCGAGATGATTAGGGTGTATATTATTTTTCGATTGGTCGATAGTTGACCTTAGATTCTTTAAATATCTAGCTGATGTAGTAAACTGGCCTCTGTACGGTTAACTCCTATCTTATAAGGACAGAGCAAAGCATCCTGTTAGGAATAGAAAGATATATGTATAGTTTCTTACCAAGAACGGGACGAGAGAGCAGCGGAGATATGAGATATTATTTGAGTAGCTCAAAGGCTGTTTGACATTCATGCATCCATATGAACTTCTAAGATCTCTTTAGGGCACAAAGATGGGCTTTTACTTCTCCTATACCTTCGACATGAACTGGCTTAAGGCAACTATTTGGCCCGTAAGGCGTTGCACCTCCTTCAGTATTTGCAATAACGACATGTCCACTATAACTTGTATCTTTTCAAGATTTGCCTCTATCCCTCAGTTAGTAATCACAAAACCCAAGAACTTGCCAGATATGATCCCGAAAGTGCATTTTGTCGGGTTCAATCACATGTTGTAACGTTCCTGCATTCGAAAGGTATCTTTAAGATCAACAACATGGGCCTCTGTGTTGGTACTCTTGACAAGCATGTCATCAATATATGCTTTTGTGTTCCTACCGAGTTAGTCCTTGAAAACTTCATTGAGCAGTCGTTAGAAGGTTACTCCAGCGTTTTTTAACCCGAATGGCATAACTCGGTGGTAGTATATGCTGAACTCTATGATGAAACTTGTTTTGTCCTCATCTTTCAATGCCATGTGTATCTGATTATAGTCTAAGTAGGCATCTATGAAACTCAAGAGTTGGTGACCTGAGGAATTATCCACAAACTTATCAATATTAGGGAGCGGGTAGCTATCCTTTGGGCACACCTTGCTCAAGTTGGTGAAGTCTACACACATCTTCTATTTGCCATTAGCGTTCATCACCAAAACTACATTGGCAAGCTATTCGGGGTACTTGACTTCTGGATGAATCCGGTCATGAGTAGTTTTTGAACCTTTTCTTGTATGATGCGTTGGCGTTCGAGGGCGAATACTCTCTTCTTTTGCTATACCAGCTTATAATTGGCGTTGACTATCAACTTGTGACTATGACTGAAGGATCGATGCCCGACATGTCCTCTGGGACCAAGCAAAGATTTTCGAATGTTACCGTAAGCAATCAGTAATGGCTTTTCGTAGGGGTGCTAGCAAGTTGGCCATGATTCAAATGACCTAGCTAGGGTCATCGGTTTGAGAGATCTCAATCACTTCTTCTACAGGGTCAAGTTTGGTTGTTGATTCGACGTTGCCTCTAAATTCTAAGGTTTCAATCGGAAAGTTCTCTCTAGGTAAGGCCTCTAGTTTGTCCAGACTGGGGCGACCGAGGATAGTGTTGTAAAGTGAAAACAATTTCGCCATGTGGAAGATAACTCTGGTAGTTACATGGTTGGGAGCAGTTCCTAGAGTTATAGTAAAAGAGATAATACCTTCTGGATAGATGCATTGATCAGAAAGTCCTTTGAGGGACCCGGTAGGAGGTTGAAGGAGAGCCGAGTTGAGGCCTATTTACTAGAAGGCGTCCCAAGTGAGGAGGTCATAGTCTGCTCTTTGATCGTTGGAGCACCCTTCGGCGGGAGAGGTTTCGACACTCAAGTCAGAAAGAGCAGTTTTCGATAGAAATAAAATAGACTGAGAGCTAGAGAGAGAGAGAATTGGTCTCTCTATGGCTTGTGTGTAAGTGTTGGATCTCATAAAGCATACCTGGATTTTGGTATATCGAAGCTTATATACGTGGGTGCCGTAAGAGTCATGTGCGTCCAAGATATTATAATCCTAGTTTTCTTATGAGAATGCCTGAGAATCTTGGGGCTCCACTAGTCAAATGTTCGTAAGAAATTTGTGATATTTATACTTAAGAAGTTTAATGATACGGGGAGTTTTTTTTCCCTTATTGATTAGATTCCAGAAGTTTCCTTCATTTTCTAAAAGATGTGCTTTCGTAATGAATTAAGAAATCATGATCGGTACAAATCTTAGTCAAATATTACCTTTGAGCTATCAGTTATCTTTCAAAGGAGGCCATCAGTTCAGGCTTGCCGAATGCTTCCATCGATCGATTAAGTTGTCATCATTTGGAATCAATCAAGAGGTCAGCTTAAGCTCATTATTCGGGGAGGTAAATCCCTCATTGTTATCGGTACGAGAGTTTTATCATGAGCCTTCGGGATTTTGGGTACTGCCCCATTGTGTCTTGGGCCATGTCCCATCAAAGATGAATTATGGTTTTTTTGTTTTAGGATAGGGAAAAAAAAAACAAATAACAGGGTAGTGTGAAAGACAATTGCATTAAATGGTGAGGTGAGATAGGAGTAAAAACAAAGGAAATGGATAAGAAGCTTCCAATTTCAAAACGCATGGGAAACGTGAAAAAAAAAAGAAAAACACAAGATGATCCAAAAAATGGACAAAGAATGGGGTGGAAAGCTCCCAAGTTCTAATTCTAAAACACATAGACAATGGTGAAAAAAATAACATGGAAAATGGTGAAAAAAATAAGATAAAAAAATGGATGAACACATGTAGTCTTTTAGACGCTTTATATATATTAGGATTATTACTTTATATATATAAAGTGGGAGTTAGGGGTACTATTCATGCCCTTTTCCCGTAAGTCCCTCAATAGTTGTCCCATATTTTTGGGACCCATTATCTTTTTTTTTTTTTTTTTTAAATTCAAGTCATCGCATTTTTTTGCCCTTTTGTTTCCGCTTGAGTCCTTCGTCTTTTGGAGGAACCCTGCTATGTTTTTTCTTTTTCATTCAGGACCTTGCTATTTTTCCTTGTTAATTTTTTTTTTCATTCAAGTCCTTACACTTTTTTTTGCCTAATTTCTTTTTTTTTCCCACTTAGGTCCTTCGTCTTTTGGGGACCCCACTATGTTTTTTTTTTATCATTTTGGACCCGCTTTTTTCCATTCAAGTTTTTTCACTTTTTTGCTCATTTTTTTCCGCTTGGTTCTTCGTCTTTTGGGGGGACGCTACTATGTTTTTTTTTTCCATTAAGGTCCTTGTATTTTTTGACTCATTTTTCTTCTTTTTTTTTTTTTGCTTAGGTCCTTCTTCTTTTTGGAACTGCACTTTTTTTTCCCAATTTAGATCCTTACACTTTTTTTAACCATCTTTTTGCTTGGGTATTCGTCTTTTTTGAACCATGCTTGTTTTTTTTTTTTGTTTCATGTTCAGGTTCTTTAACTTTTTCTTTTTACTTAGGTCTTTCGTCTTTTTGAGATATAGATTTTTCCCCTTTTATTTTTTTGGTCTCATGGATGATTGTCCCTTATTTTTAAATTGTAGCTTTTTATTTTTTCCTCATTCAGGTCCTTACTCATTTTAGTTTTTAACCCATCTTTTTTTTTTCTCTCAAACCCTTTATCTTTTTTCGGATATAGATTTTTTCCCTTTTGGTTTTTTGGGCCTTGTAGATGGCCATCCATTTATTTCTAAACCGCAACCTTTTTTTCATTCATATTCTTACTCTTTTTATTTTTACCCTATTTTTTTCCTTAAGTTGTTCATTTTTTTAGATATAAGTTTTTCCCCTTTTTGGGCCCCACTTGTCTATTCAGGTTCTCAGTTTTTTTTTATCTATTTTTTTTAACTTTAGTCTTGCCACTTTTTTTTAATATAGGTTTTCCTCTTTTGTTTTCTTTGATCCTATAGATAATCATTCATTTATTTTTAAATCATAGTTTTTTATTTTTTTCCATTTAAATCCTTGTTTTTTTTTTAATTTTTTTAATCCATTTTTCTCTCTTAAGTCCTTCATTTTTTTTTAAATAGATTTTTTCCTTTTTATTTTCTTAGGATCCCATTGGTGGTCATCCCTTTATTTCTTCACTTCTTATCATTTTTTTTTATCTCATTTTTTGGTTTAGAGTTCCATGGTTAGACTTTTTTTTTTGTCATTGATATACGTCATATTTTTTGCTAGTTTGGACAATAATTTAATTTAGATATTAGCTAATTATAAATCTAATAAACATTTATAAAGTAAAAAAATATAATTCACATCTTGTGGGCATCATCGCATTAGCGCGGGCCGATCACTAGTATTTTCTAAAAGATCAGCGGATTTGGAATTGGGCTGGACCAATCTTCTTGCCTGGGTCGGGCCGTGGAATCCTATCTTCTCTCTTCTTTTCTCTTCTCTTCTCATCTCTATCTTCGGTGTGTCGCGGAGACATCTACGGATCCAACACCATTTGGGGAAAAAAAATTTAAACAACTCATTTGAGAAAAAAATTTCAAAGTTAGCCCTCGTATATCGGTCTTCAAGATTCAACATGTATTATTCATGTGAATAGTACCATATCAAGTATTTAAAACTCGACATATATTGTTCGTCCTCTACATATGTCGAGTATTAAAAACCTGATATGTATTGTTCATCCATTCTATATGATACTGTTCATACGAATAATATATGTCGAGTTTTGAAAACTCGACATATGGGTGTTAAAGTTTAGAATTGTCTTCCAAGTTTTTTTTTTTTAACAAACGGTGTTAGATCCATACAAGTCTCTGTATGTCATGTTTAGTAGAGGCTTGGAAGAAATCATTAGTTGAAGGAAGAGAGAGAAAGAGCAGAAATGGCGTTCACACTGAGAGGAGTGAGGGTGCCACCAAACTCAGTAAGTCTAGAAGAAGCTAGGAAATGTACCTTTGAATTCTTCAGATCGGCTTGCAGATCATTGCCCACTATCATGGAAATCTACAACCTTCACGACGTCGTCTACGTCTCTCCGCTTCGCTCCACCATCGCCTCCAAAATCCACAAGAACTCTCACATCACTAACACCAAGGTCTCTCTCTCCCCCCTAATTGTTTTCATAATTAGGTTCTTTCGGAAAATTAGGGTTGCAACTTGGAAATTGAAGTCGAATTTTGAATCGAAGGATGTTATGATCTGGTATTGAATTTCGGTTATGTGTAATGGTGTGATATAACAACTATTGCTGTCCAAATTTTGGGTAATTAAATTTTAGGTACCAAAAATTCTTAATACGGATTTGGGTATTCCTACATACAAATTTATCGACGTTTTTTGTACCTACTACTATTTGGAATTGGATGAACTTAAAAGGTGGATTCATTTCTCTTAGACCTATGTTCTCACACCACAACTGTAGAGTTGTACTTTTTGCCATGGTCTTACACCGTCCTTTTCACCTTCCATAACCCAAGCATCACCAACGATTTTCATTTCCTTAATCGACGATTTGTCTCATTTCTTTGACCTCTTTACTATCGTAAGAGTAGAAGAAAATAATTAAACAATGAATAACTAGGGCTCCTTGATTGATTAGGAAAAGTGGTAAGTTTGTGTTTAGCTTTTATTTGGTTAACATGCTTTCTCTTTGTTTATGGACTATACCATGAATTTGATGTTAAAATGTGCAAAGTCAAAAACATGGAACTTAGCTGATGCTATTTCTTGATATTTGTTAATTTTGAGTCCGCACATTTTAGGATCTCTTTACCCCCAAGTTTACTTTTATTTTACTTCTCCTCTTTTTCCATACGAGAAGTCATAATTCTAACATATCTTTTTCTCTGCCCTGTCAACAAATCCCTTTCCTTTTAAATGAGTCAAATGGAACCTACTTTTCCTGCCTTCAGTGGCAAAGATCCATTGATTATCAAATTTTGTTAGGCTTAGAACCCATAGAGGTATTGGCATAAAATGACACATCCCCCAAATTTAGTACAAGCCTCTGTATTGATATGGAAAAGTTGACCTTTAGCTTTGATTAGTTTATGTTAATTTGAGGAAGCATTTGCAAATGCCTACACTAGCGGACATTTTTTTTCTTTGGCTTGGAACACTAGCATATACTTGATATGCAGAAGGGAGATTTTATGTTAGGGGTTCTGGCCCTTCTTTGTTGCTTCAATTTGGTAACTTAATATGTTTTTGGAGTTTTCAAATTGCAAGATGAAAAAGAACTCCTAGACACCTTCAATGATAGTACTTTGCTGATATTACAACTTCACTAAAGTTTTAGATTTATAATTCTATGCGGTATGTTTGTTGCATCCTATAACTCATGGCTGTAAGAAGGTATGCGCTAGTGTGGGCATTACTAATTCAGGATTTTGCAAATGCTTCCTTGGATTAACATGAACAAATAAAAGCCAAAAGTCCACTTTTCCATACGAAAATAGAGGCTTTTCCTAAATTTGGGGGATATGTCAGTTTATACCAATACCTTTATGGGTCCTTAGCCTAACAAAATTTGAATAGAAAGAGATATGTCAATGGTTGGGTGGGTAGGTGAGGGAGAGAGAGAGAGAGAGAGAGTTGCTGGAATTATGACCTATCGTATGATTGAGACAATTGCAGAAGAAATTAGATAAAATGAAGACAAACTTGGGGGAAAGAAATACTAAAATGTGAATAGACTCAATTTGACAAATATCAAGAGCACCCTTTCGATGGCTTTCTACAAGTCTTATCAATTAAGATCGACAAATGGTCAATCATCCCATTCGAGTCAGTAAAGCCATCATTTCTAGACCAAAACTCACCTCCAACAGAAGGTTTCTGCTCCAACAAAGGTAGTACTCTTTGCTTGGGAGATAGTCTGTCATAAGTATGAGATAATAACAATCTTCAAAGAAGAGGAATCAGTCTACCATCTGTATGAAGAAGACCTTGTAAAAGTTGCTGATTAATTGCAAGCATGCTTATTGACATGGTATTGTGGGATTGTTTCCTATGTTTCATAATCGTCAGGTGCCTTTAAACATGTGCATATTGAGCCGCGAGCATCACAGAGTGAGAGTTGTATGAAAAAGAGGAATATAAATTGCTTGATCCCTTAAAGTATTTATTTTTTATTTGTTTCTAATTGCATCACTTATGAAGACCTCTCAGAGAAATTAAAGTATCATATTTCATAAATACAATAATAAGCTGAACCTTAATCTCAAAATTTGGGGTCGGCTGTTTGAGAGACAAATATAAGATAATTAAAAATTAAAATACAATTAAAAACACACACAACACTATCCAAATAAACAAGTATCATGTTTCGTAAAGTGGGGAATTGTTCTGGTTTTCAATATTCAATGCATTATTTTGTTTTTAATTAGTTGAGAGAACTACCTATCAGTATTAACAACTTTGCTATGTTAAAATTCTAATCCAAATAGAGTGCAGTGATATGTTACTAGAACCCAGGGAGAGAGAGAGAGAGAGATGCACAATTGATCTAATCAATTAATTTAATTTATTTGGTATCCATTCTATAGTTCTTGAGAAAGTACATGGAAATCTTGGCTCTTTTTTCTTGTGTGCCTACTTTTTTTAGCGTGAAAAAGGAGAATAGGTAATACATGCTAATAGAACAAAACGAACTCCAGTTCTTGGACAAGAGTACTGTAGTCTGTTACTAGCTTAAATTTGTTTCAATGAGTAACATGGCTTGTGCATTTTTTTCCCTTCAATCCTCAAAATATTAGGTAACACCACTACTAGTTTCATATTATTTTGCCCCTACCATGGGAGTAGTTATACACCATTGGCATTTGTGAAGAGAGTGAAAACAAATTTGCTAAAAAGATTCCAATTTTGTATGCTTAACATGAGAGCTCAATTAAAATGCATTAGCAGAATTCAACTCGGTAATTATAGTCGTTCCAACTTGATATTCCATCTATAATGTTGCGGCCACTTTAGATTTTACTCCTTTGCCGTAGTGGTAGCTTTGGAAAGAATTCTCACTCCTGATTAGACACCTTTTGCCTAATTGGCGTGTTTCTATGCAATGGGAAGTTTGGATCAGTAAATGATTTTCTCCTTCCCTGTGCTTGGACAATAACGGACAAGTGATGTCATATTCTTTTTTTTTATAGAAAAAGCATTTTTATTAGGAGAAAAAATAATGTAAAGAGTGACCAAGGACAAGAAATCCACAAGAGGAAAAAAAAAAAGAAAAACCTTCAATTATCAATCACAAAGACAAAAAGAGCACAATCTAACACAAAGAAGAAAAGAACAAAAGAACGTAAAACGTTTAGCAACTTGGTTTCTTCCAATATCCCAGGATTGCCATCTCCAAATAAACACTTGAAATCTACCTGATCTATCCCACTATGAAGATACCAAATACCCTCGACTCCCTTACCTTTTTTATCCTTTTTCTTCTGAACACAGACTAAAAGATTAGGCTTAACTTCTAGGGAGCATGCTAGGGCACTCTCAAGTCTAGTTTATCAAAAGGAGTCTATTCTTGACTTTTCTATCATCCTTTGGAGCAGTAACTAAGTGTGTTTCTTAGAGTTGAATCATTTTGGTCATCATTATGAAATTCCTATCACAAAAATGAATCATCAAGCCAAACCTGCTCAATTAAGCCATCCACATCTGAGTCACTTGGAATATCATGCCCACACTCCCTAGTCTCCAACAAAAACATATCATCCACGAACCCCCATAAAACGCCATGTTTTAGCCTCCCAATCACTATCCAAACCAACATCTAGAACCCTCTCAAACTCATACTTAGACCCATCATCTAGATCCAACAAAGAATTTCTGTTGTTTAACCCTCTCAAACTCATACTTAGACCTATCATCTAATCCAACAATGCATTTTTGTTGTTTAACTTTCAACTATGTACAAGATATCGCTCCACCCTATATGACAAACTCAGTTACTTGAATCCTGGGCAAACCCTCTTTTGCTTAAACGCAGGAATTCTTTTTTTTTTTTTTTTATGTCTTTGGGGAACAGTTACTTTAGTGGAAATAGGACCTCTTTTTTTGCTCAAAATAAGATCATGAACCTCCTCTTCAAATGAAACCTTTACTATCTCACCCAACCTTTCATCGCCTCCAGTCTGAGCTCCACAACTAAACCAAATCTCTCCCTTATCAAAAGTAGCATGCGAAGAAAAAAATAAAAGAGCATTAGAAGACTGAAATTACTTATTCTCCTCAGACAGAGAAACCGCAGATGCAAAACTGTTGGAGATGGGCCCACAGATCTGACTCCTTATGATTCGAACGGGTGCTTAATAAAATGACTTGAAACCTATAAAAGACTGCCAGAGGGTGCTCTGGTGGGGGAGGCTCCGACGTTCATATCAGAAAAAGTAGTTTTCGAAATAAAAAACAGACAAAAAGGAAGGGATGACGGATCTCCCTATGATTTGTGTGTCTTGTGTGAAGTCAAGAGAACTTACTTGGCTGCGATGTATCAAAGACTTTTATATGATGTTCCACTAGAGTCGTGTAATCTCGGGGCATTGTAACCTAGTTTCTTTATAAGAAGATCTAGAGATTTCGAGATTTCCACATTAGAGATTTGAGATCGTTATCATTTAGGAAGTTTGATTATGTAGGAAGGTTCTTTCTCTTATTGATTAGATTCCCAAGGGTTTTCTTCCTTATCCAAGAGATACATTTCGTACTAAAATATGAAACTTAGTCAATTGTGAGATTCGGTTGAGTGTTACACTCCGGAGGTTGAGGCACTAGGTTCTTTAGGTATTCGGTAGCCATCGGTTGAAAAAAAGAGACAACCATTCTGTCTTACTGAATGCACTTGTAGATCAAATCATATAGACCTCATTAAGGGCCAGTCAAACAACGAATAAGATACCATAAAGGGAGTTAGATTCCTTCGGAGGGTCAGGATGACGGAGTCCTACTCGGAGAGATAGATCCTATCGATAGAGTGGGGCGACATAGGCCTATTTGTGCTTAAGCACATTAAATATATTGATTCATGGGCCTTATGCCGACTATTGAACGTCTTCTATACTATATATTGAGCCTTTAAAGAGGGTCCCATCAAAAACCAACTACCGAACCCAACACATTTGGTCCCTGATGCAACTGTCACGTCCTAACCTCATCAATGACTGCTGAGAGATCATCCATTAAGCTTCAGTTAGAATGCAGATTTTTCTTCATCAAAAGACCATCAGAATGCAGATCAGAAGCTTCGGTCGCTAGAATGTTACAAATTGACATACCTCCTATGAAACCCTTTCAGCTCCTCCCTCACATGTCAAAACTAAGTTATCATATTCTAACTTACTTGTTGGATCACAACGCCATCCATTAAGCTTCAGTTAGAATGCAGATTTTTCTTCATCAAAAGACTATCAGAATGCAGATCAGAAGCTTCAGTCACTAGAATGTTGCAAATTGGCATACCTCATATGAAACCCTTTCAACTCCTCCCTCACATGTCAAAACTAGGTTATCATATTCTAACTTACTTGTTGGATCACAACGCACACCAATTTCATGAAACACATGCGAAGTCATATTCTATATCTCAGTTATCTTTCTTGGTTTATGTTAGATCAATAAACAAAAAAGAAATGGAAAAGAAAAGTTAAAAAAGGGGGACCCACACCCTCCCCTTATTCTCCCTCCCCTCTCCCCTCACTTACCTGAGACACCTTATTTTTTTTCTAACTATCTCCCTCACTCTCTGTCTCTCTCGACTCCTCTCTCTCTCACAACTCTCTTCTCTCTCTCTCTCTCTCTCAATCTCTCTTGAAGACAACTTCATCTCTACTAAACCTACACCATGAACCTCCCAATTCCTCAATCAAACTCTTGGACGAAGGTGACTTTGGGGAAAACATAGGGTTTGATTTAAAAGGGAAAAATTAGGGTTTTTTCATGACTCAACAGACAAGACTCAAATCAACCGTGAAATTAAGGTAATTTCTTCCTCCTAAACATAGTTTTAGTTTCCTTATTAATAGATTAAAATTTCTTATTGCGATTTGAGAGATTAAATTTGGGGAACCTAGACCTAGGGTTATAAAATGTTGGTTTTAGGGTTTGAGATGAATGAAAATTGTGTAATTATGTAAATAAAGCATGGATTAATGATCTGAACTTCTCAGAATGGTGTAATATTAGATTAGGCATGAAACCTTGATTTTTTCTGCATAATGGTCAGTGTGTACATGTTGTGATCTTTCCATCATAACTCCTTCAACATATAGGCAATTTAAATGTGGTTTTCGTTTTATAAAATAGGCTTCCATACCTTGAAAATAACATATGATTTGAAACATTTGGATGAGAATTGGATTTTTTATGATTTTTCAAAGAAATACATAGTGCAGAAAAATACCCTGTTTCGGCTGCATGCTTTCCTTTGACTTTGAGTGGCCTTCTAGGTTGAACTAGACTAAATTCTGATTATGAATGTTGTAGATCTATATCTTATCTTTAATTTGAGACTTGAATCACTTAAATCTGATAAGTGTAGTGAAAGTTATGACAATTGTTCTGTGGCTGCGCAAATGTGAATCATGGATTCCATACTATAATATTCATAGCCTTAGATACTTTTATATGAGTTGAATGGGCTTAGGACAAAATATAAAAGTTGTAGTTTTATGTCTAGATTTTAAGTGAAAAATGAAATTTTCATGATTTGAGAAGTGTAGATCTAGATACGGTAATTTTTCTATGACATGTGTTGAAGATGACGATGACGATGAAGCATTCAAAGAGATGTGCAAGTGGATGCCCCTCGAATACATTGCTCTAATTCGTCAACAACTTGGATAGCAAAATGCATATCGAAAGTCCAAAAAAATAAAGGAAGAAAGGGCATCACATGAGGATAAAAATGGGCTAAACAAGAGTATCACAAGCATCATCAAAATTGACCCAGAATAAAGGCCCAGAATTCAGTAATCTAGCCGGTCCAATGTGGCCAGGCCCATATCCATTTGGCCAAGCTATTGCAAGCTATCTTCAGACCATCAAAAGGAGCACTAAATGAGATCCAAATAAGCTGCATGGCTGACCCAATAAGAGCCTTGAAGACTGCTTTAGTGTGCTATCCAGAAAGGTTCCTAGAACAAGTGCAATTTAAGTCCATTTCCAAGCTGCATTTGGTCTGGCACTTTGGGGATTTTTTGCTCATTAAATTAGTCATATTATAGCCCACAAAGGGGCCCAAAGAGGAGCTCCAATGATCAGAAAGAAAACAAGAAGTATAACCCAACCTGGCAAGGCCATTTTGGGTAATCCATATTCTAACAGCTAGTTTTCTAGCTGTTGGAATCCCTTGGTTTTGATGCCCAACGTCTCTCTTGGCTTCGGAGATCATTTTGTATCATTTTAGGTTCCTCTCTTCTACTATAAATAGGTCTCAAAGGGATGGAGCAACATATCTTGGAGCTTAGTCTCCTAGTCCTAGTTTAGAGCACAAAAAGTCTCTCAAAGTTGTGTTGTATTTTTTAGTAATAGTCTCACATTGTTTAGTACATTTGATACTTTATCAAAAGAAATACATTGAGTTGATTTTCACACATTCAAGTGTTCTTTCTTTGTTTTTCATCAACACACTCAAACTCAAACACAAAGCTTTCTTTCGTTGCTCTAATATCAAAACCCTAGCTCAACCAACTTAGCTTCCGCACTCCAAATTTTATCATGGTTTCAAGGCGGGTTACATTTTCTTCCCTCACTTCTGAAAATTACCCTCAATGGGCTGCCATAATCCAAAGGCTCTTAAACAATTCAGATTCTTTGGACATATCCAAAATGAGCCTCTTGAGTCCACACGTCCAAAATTCTAGCAATGGAAAAAGCAAGATGATGACATTACTTTCAAGCTCCTCACATCAATGGATGAAGCATATCAAAGCATTGTAAGGGGCTGCCCAAATGCCAAAGCCGTAAGGGATACCTTGAAAGGTCTCTACGACAATAAACACATCTTAGGAAGAGTCTTTGAGCTCAAGAATCAAATATTCAGCCTACAAAGGGATGAAAAAGCTCTATCCCAAACCCTTGGCGAGTTTAACGCCCTGTGGAGTGAGCATGAGGAGTTAAGGCCACGAACCATGGATATGAAGATCCTTCTTTAAAGAAGAAATGAAGACAAGATGTTTGCCTTCCTCATGACTCTCGGTGATGCATTCAATGAAGTTTGCCAAGAGGTTCTAAGAAACGAATCACTACCTTCTTTCGATGAGGTAGTGATGATAGTCCAAAGAGCCGAAACCTTTATGAGGCTTAAGGAGGAAAGTCGGCCACCTATGGAAGTATACGGCTTCAAAGCAGCAATGGAGGAGCAACGCGCTGTGATCGTGTGCCTACATTGCAAAAGAAAAGGCCATACCAAAGACAAGTATTGGTATCTTCATCTAAACCTCAAGCCAAACAGAGCAAGGTCGGATCAAAAGAGGAGTGAACTACCCACCAAAGGTATAAGCTTCAAACCAAACTCAAATTCTTTTAAATATGTGCATTGCCATATTAGAAATACCCCATGCATATCTAAAGAAGGATACAAGTATGTTATATTATTTATTGATCTCCACTCTAGGGACACATGGGTTTATATGCTTAAAGACATGGCACAAGCACATAATACATTTAGAAAGTACTATCATATGGTTATTAAAGTGTATAATGCATCAATTCAAGCACTTAGAATGGATAATAGACAAATTGTAGGCCCTAACTTTGAAAGCTTTTTAAAACTAAAGGGTATTCAATTAGAAATCATGAGTCATGACAACCTCATTATAAATGAGGAAAATATAAATATGCTTGCATGTTCACTTCTAGAAAATGCAAATATGACTCATGAATATTGGGGCGATGCAATTAGCACCGCCACTCACTTGTATAACTGCACTCCCCAAGAATCACTTAATAACAAGTCTCTATTAGAGACAATTAGAAGTAGCAAATCAAACCTCATACATCTTAAGACGTTCGGGTGTGTTTGCTACATAAACGGGGAACGGTGCATATTCTTAGGATATGGTCCAAGAAAAAATGGATACATTTGTTATAATCCTAAGACTAACACGACATACATGTCGAAAGATATGAAATTTGCTGAAAAGGAATTTTATTTTGCAAAATCCGGTGAGAAAACACCACTGAGTCTGCCTATTGAAGTTCCAATAGAGGAGCAAGGGGGAGCACTACAAATAAGCCATATACATATAGCTTGTAATGCTCAAGTCATTGAGGGGGAGCAAAAAGACAAAGCCAAAAAGAACAAGAAAAAGAAGGCCAAGTAATCTCAAGAAGCTCAACCTTCCAACGTCATCTTTCTAAGTCACGACTCCATGGACTTCTATTCGTTGAATATGAGGGGGAGTGTTGAAGATGACGATGACGATGGAGCATTCAGAGAGATGTGTGAGTGGATGCCCCACGAATACATTGCCCTAATTCGTCAACAACTTGGATAGCAAAATGCATATCAAAAGTCCAAGAAGATAAAGGAAAAAAGGGAATCACATGAGGATAAAAATGGGCTAAACAAGAGCATCACAAGCATTATCAAAATTTATCTAGAGTGAAGGTCCAGAATTCAGCAATCTAGCCTGGCCCAATTTGGCTAGGCCCATGTCCATTCAGCCAAGCTATTGCAAGCCATCTTCAGACCATTCAAATAAGATTTCAAGACCATCAAAAGGAGAACTAAATGAGGTCCAAATGTGCTGCATAGCTGGTCCAAGAAGAGCCTTGAAGACTGGTTCAGTGTGCTGTCCAGAAAGGTTCCTAGGACAAGTGCAACTCAAGTCCATTTCCAAGCTGCATTTGGTTCAGCCCTTTGGGAAATTTTTACTCATTAAATTAGTCATATTATAGCCCACAAAGGGGGCCAAAGAGGACCTCCAACAATCAGAAAGAAAGTAAGAAGAATAACCCAACCTGGCAGGGGCATTTTGGACAGTCCATATTCAAACAGCTAGTTTTCTAGCTGTTAGAATCCCTTGGTTGTGATGCCCAACGTCTCTCTTGGCTTTGGAGATCATTTTGTATCATTTTAGGCTTATCTCTTCCACTATAAATAGGTATATCTTGGAGCTTAGTCTCCTAGTCCTAGTTTAAAGCACAAAAAGTCTCTCAAAGTTGTGTTGTTTTTTTAAGTAATAGTCTGACATTGTTTTGTACATTTGATACTTTATCAAAAGAAATACATTGGATTGATTCTTACACATTCAAGTGTTCTTTCTTTGTTGTTTATCAATACACTCAAACTCAAACACAAAGCTTTCCTTCCATTGCTCAAACTTCAAAACCTTAGCTCAACCAACTTAGCTTCTGCACTCCAAATTTATTGTTGTGCTGAAAATTTATTGAAAAGTTAGGAATGGTGATATATTAAGGAGAACCAATTTGCTTTACTATTGGTAGGATCTCTTTTAGCTAGGTTTGTGATTTGACCAGACCTATCAGATCACATTAGGGTAGCTCAGCAAATGGATAAAATGGCAATTAAGTTCAAGGAAGACATGCTAAATAGGGAAAATTCTAAATTCAACATATTGAATAAGGGAGTCAGATTTCGGGACAGATTAGTAGTCTCGGAGGCTTAGGGATTGAGGAGGTTGATCATGGAAGAAACAAATAATTTAGCTTTTTTAATTCATCCAGGATCCACCAAGATGTATAAAGATTTGCATCAATCCTTTTGGTGGCCCAGTATGAAAAAAAATATAACAAAATTTGTCAACAGATGTTTGACATGTCAGCAAATAAAGGCTAAACATCAGAAACACAGTAGACTACTTGAGCCACTCCCTATCCCTGAATAGAAATGAGAGCATATTACCATAGATTTTGTTTCGGGATTGCCTAGGACTACGAGAGGATATGATGCTATATGGGTTATAGTAGATCGCCTCACCAAATCACCTCACTTTCTTTTAGTAGCAATGACTTACTCTATAGAGAAATTAGTTAAACTCTATATTGATGAAATCGTAAGATTATATGGCATACCCGCATCTATTATTTTTTATAGAGATCCAAGATTTGTTTCTCGATTCTGGTAGAATTTTAGACCAGATTGAGAACTAAACTTAATTTCTTTATAGCATATCATCATTTGATAGATGGCCAGTCAAAAAGGACTATACAAACTCTAGAGGATATGTTGGAGCTTGTGTTTTTGAGCTTTGTGGTAGTTGGGTTAAACATTTGATGTTGGTTGATTTTGCTTATAACAATAGCTATTATTCCAGCATTGACATATCACCATTTGAGGCATTATATGGGAGAAAGTGTAGGACTCCTCTTTATTGGGATGAAGTGGGAGAAAAACATCTACTTTAATTTGAAACAGGGCTTACGTATATATAAGAAACCACAGAAAAAGTTGGGGTTATTTAAGAGAAGTTTAGAACGGCTCAATCTCACCAGAAGAGTTATGCTGATTAGAGACGCAGAGAATTGGAATTTGAGGTAGGGGATAAAGTCTTTTTTAAAGTTTCTCTAATCAAGGGTATGATGAGGCTTGGAAAGAAAAAAGGAAAACTCAACTCTAGATTTGTTGGTCCTTTTGAGATCCTAGCCAGAGTTGGATTATCTGCTTATGAGTTGGCTCTACCTCCGATATTTGAAAGAGTTCACCCTACTTTTCATGTGTCCATGCCGAGGAAGTATGTTCATGATCCTTCACATGTGATTAGTTACGAGGCACTCCAAATTGCAGAAGATTTAACTTATGTTGAGCAGCCGATCCAGATTTTAGACTCTCGAGAGTAGAACTTAAGGAACAAGACTATCTGAATAGTAAAAGTTCTGTGGAGACACCATACCTCCAAGGAAGTATCGTGGGAGTTAGAGTTAAAGATGAGGAAGCAGTACCCCTATCACATACCCCAATCTAATTACAAGAAATAACTTATTATTAATTGTGATTAGTGAGACTACCCAAATAAATGAAATAAGTTTGAAATCAAAGGTTTGGGATGTTAAAAACACAAGTTTAACCAAATTGCTGAAGACTAAGTACCAAAAAAATGAAATATCTGAAATATTCAGAAAATAAGAAGGAAAAGTTTCGGTAATTGTTCTTTATGATTAAATTAGATGAAAACCTATTTTTTTAGAATTTTTCTAGATTATTAGCTTACTAACTAAAATCCAACAAAATTTGCATTTTTGAATTTTGTTCTTGGAATAGAGAGTTGACTTTTTATCCATAAGGAATTAGGTTCTAAAATTATTGAATCCAAATAGGAGGTATTTCCTTATTTACGTGTAATTCTTAAGTAAACATTTTCTTAAATGACATTACATGAAAATAAGAGAACTATATATATATATATATTGCTCAAATAAAGACCACATAAGAACAACACCGACCACCCACCATCCACCACATTTGTCATGCACAAGTTGAACCACGTGGAAGGATACTTGGCTTGCATCAAGGATATATACCTTCTATGGTTGCTACATGGAAGGACACTTGGTTTATATCAAGGGTAATAATCTTAGATAAAGAACAAGTGTCATAACACTTGTCAAAGATCCATGACAATCTAATACCTATAAATACCCATCCTCTTCCATTCCAAACCATCAAGAAAACCGTGAGGAAGAGAGAAAAGAGAGAAAGAAAGAGAGAAAAAAGAAAGGAAAGGGAAGAAAAGTGCTAGGAAAAAGGCAAAAAGATCTTAGTCTACATTTAAAATGAGTATTC
Source organism: Dillenia turbinata (assembly GCA_037126225.1). Lineage (NCBI taxonomy): Eukaryota > Viridiplantae > Streptophyta > Magnoliopsida > Dilleniales > Dilleniaceae > Dillenia > Dillenia turbinata. The sequence continues at coordinate 11,416,423 of JBAMMX010000013.1, forward strand.
TTTGTATTTTTATATTTCTTTATGCATAAATTAACATGAGTCTCTATGATTATCATGAATTACTGCTAATTCTATAATTTACTATTATTACCATGATTTTTTATAACTACCATGAGTTTGTACTGTTTCTATAATTTTCTATTGCCATCATGTTTTACCACTGTTATTATGACCTACTATTGCTTCATCAATGTATGTTTTTGTGATTGCCATATAACTGATATGTGTGGAGATTGTTCGAACAAGCAAGGGCTCTTTCGAGCATCAAAGTACATATTGGTAGCATCTCATTAATATGGATAGGAGGTTTGTCCACTTAATACAGGGGAGATTGATAGACCTTTCCAGAAATGGACCTCTTGGGAGGGATAAGTAGACTGTTCTTGTAATTGAGAGATAAGAAGTCAGTGAACTGTTACCTGTACTATATTATTACGTATAACTGTTATTATTATTATTCGTGCATGCTGTTGCTGCATTGAGAACTTTTCAAAAGATTTTCAATGAAATGTTAACATATATTTTACAATGAGATGTTTTCCACACATTCACACATGGACCTCACTGTGCTATCAAGTTCACACCAAAAATTATTTTCAAATCCTGTAGGAACAGAGGACGAGGAGAATTAAATGAACAGGTAGAGATAGCCTTATTATGAATTACTTTTCTAGTGTTGAAGTTCCACTGCTTTATCTTATACAAAAGATCTCTGTAATATTCATAATGATTGAATAAAGAAAATCCTTTAATTTATCATGATTATTGTTACTCATGTAAGTTACCGAGTTCTAGCGAGAGCCAGACAATCCATTACCGATGTAACCCCGGCGAGGGGGTGAATTTGGGGCGTGACAACCCTTATCCCCTTGAGCATGAACGGTGATCCGGAGGACTGGATCTTTAAAGATAGAAGGATGTAAAGCTCCATTTTGAGAAAACATTAAAGCATGCAATTGTATTTGCATTTTACTGAACACGCTCAAATTTTTTGCATTGTACTTTGATAAATTCGTTGAGTTTCTGTTACAATGCATGTTTCAATTTTTATGTTGAGATTTTAGCTATAGATAGGATATATTAAAATTATTTTAAAGCAGTATGATATATCGGTTAATAAGAACAATCAGAATAAAAACTGGATTAGGGTTTAGTGTAGGACCCACAAGGGGTTTGGTGTGGGACCCACAAAATATGTGTAACATCTCTATAATCACATGGCACATCATCACTCAGCACATGACACAACACATGGCACACCCACCTTTGATACATCACTATGCTTGGGGGACCCACAACCTATTTAGGATAGAGATGAAGAAAGAGAGAGAGAAAGGGAGTGTGAAAAGGAGAAAGAAAGCTTAACAAAGAAGACACATCTCTCTTCTAAGTCCTAGTCTCATCACCCACCTTGCTCCTCCAAAAACCACCCCCAAACTTCATTAACACCTTCACTTGAATATAGATTAAGCACCCTTTATCCACATACTTAGTGTCCTTAGCGTAAAGAAGTGTAGAAAAGCCGCAAAACAAGGCTAGAACAAGCTAAAAACAAAGAAAGGCAAGGAAGTTGGAGGAAGAGTAGTATAGGAGAGCAAAGAGTTCCCTAGCATAAAGAAGCTTGACATGCCCCAGTGGGGTTTTTGTAGATTTTTCATTTAATACAGCGAACACTCTCGGCACATGCTCCTCGTTCGAGTCGAAAGAGTAAGTATTTATAGAGGCCAAAATCAACTCCAATAGATTGACATGTCCATGGGATCAACTGACTAATAAGCCAAAAATCTTCACACCCTGTCTCGCTTCATCTCTCCTATCGCCATGCCTCTATTATCCATGTGTGCCATCGGGCAGAACCGCCCTTACAATGAGACCCCCAACTACCTTACTGCCTATCCTTAGGACAACTCTTGCCATTAAAATAATCGAATATGATCTGGATCAATCGATTTGATCATGTTGACCACGCAACAATCGGAAGCAACTTTTGGCTGGTGATGACACAGTTGGGGGTACCCCTTCGTTGGACAACTCTCTTGACATAATAATCACCGTGTCATCAATAAGGGATTTATTTCTCCAAACGAGTCTATGTCATCTCGACCTACTGATGAGATATATCTCCTTGAATGGGTTAGCGTCGCCTAAATATGCTAGCGTTACCCAGTCCCCCCGAACGGAGTGTAGGGATTTATCTCCCCAAACAGGCCAGCGTCGCCCAATCTTCCCGAATGGGCCAGTATCGCCCAGTCCACCCAAACGGAATCCATCGTTAAGGATCTATCTCCCTAAATGGGCCTTTGTTACCCCGACCTACCGATGAGATCTATCTCTCTGAATGGGCCTATGTCTTCCCGATCTACCGATAGGATCTAACTTCCCAAACGGGTCTATGTCACCCCGACTTATCGATAAAATCTGTCTCCTTGAATGGTCCTATGTTACCCCGACCTATTGATGGGACCTATTTCCCTGAATAGGCCTATGTCACCCCAACCTACCGATGGGATCTATCTCCTCGAACGGGTCAGCGTCACCCAGTCATCCCGAACAGGCCAACGTCACCCAGTTCTCCCAAACAGAGTCCATTGTTAGGGATTCATCTTCTCGAATGGGTAAACATAGCCTATTCTTTCGAATGAAATCTTTCATTTTAGTTCTCCCGAACAGAACTTATTGTTACGGATGTATCTCCCCAACGGACAAACCTGGCCCACTCTTTTGATTGAAATCTCTCAATGGAACTCTCTTGGATACAACTCCTTGCCGAATACATATGACTTACACTTGGAATCATATGCCTTACATGGATTCTGTATCCACTTTCTCGATTTTCTATTTAAGGCCCGGGCACCCCTAATGAGATTCAACTCTCTCCCTCAATCTTTTGTATGTCATGAGGTCTCGACACCCAAATGGGATCTAACTCCCTTTCTCGATTTTCTATTTATGAGCTCCGGCCCCTAGATGGGATTCAACTCCATTCTCGTGGTTTTCTATTTAAAATGGCTATTTCTGAACTAGACGGGATTCAACTCCCTTTCTTTCGAAATCGTATCACACCAGCTACAACATTGCCTTAGTATATTCTCTTGGCTCTGACGCCTAAGCTATAATGCCTTCGACAACAAGCCAACACTCACGAATGCAAAGCCTAACCTTATTCTCTCTCATATCGGTCTTTAGCCTCTTGCACTCACCAAGAGTTACATCATTCTATTGGAACATAGATTCCAGGTCAATCTTCGGTTCTTCTATTTTTGTTTTCCTTAAGACAAACATTCTGCACTCCTGACCACTGCTCACCTGAACTCCTGGTCACCCGATCTGCTGATAACACAGTCTACTGGCCTTTTAATCTCTCGATCGTTCGACCTGTCAGTCTCGTAATCTCTTGATCATTCAACCTATTGGTCCCATAATCTCTTAATCGTTCAACCTGTCGGTCTACCAATCTCTCGATTGTTCGACCTGTCGATCTCCCAATCTCTTGATTATTCGACCTGTCGATCTCCCAATCTCTCGATCGTTCGACCTGTTGGTCTCACAATCACTCGATCGTTTGACCTATCAATCTCCCAATCGCTTGATCGTTCGACCTATCGGTCTCCCAATCACTCAATTGTTTGACTTGTCAGTCTCATCAACGCTCGATCGTTTGACCTGTCAGTCTCTTAATTGCTAGATCTTTTCATCTGTCAGTCTCTCAATCTCTTAATCGTTCGACCTATCGGTCATATAATCAATCGATCGTTCGACCTGTCAGTCTCATAATCACTCAATCGTTCGACCTGTCGGTCTCTCAATCATTCGAACATTCGACCTATCAGTCTTCCAATGTCTCGATCATTCAACCTCTTGGTCTCGTAATCTCTCGATCGTTCGACCTGTCGTTTTTGTAATCTCTTGATTATTTGACTTATCAGTCTCCCAATCACTCGATCGTTCGACCTGTCGGTCTCTCAATCACTCGATTATTCAATCTGTCGGTCTTATAATCTCTCGATTGTTCAACCTATTAGTCTCTCAATCTCTCTATCGTTCGACTTGTCGGTCTCATAATCCCTCGATGATTCGACCTGTTGGTCTCCTAATCGCTCGATCATTCGACCTGTTGGTCGCCCGATCTCCCAGTCTCTCAACCTCCCATTCACATAATCGATCGATCTCTCAACTTGACAGTCCTTGACCCTTTGGTATCTCAATCTCTTGTTCACCTGACCTTTCGATCTCCCGATCACTTAACCTGTCGATCTATCAATCTATCGATCACTTGGTCACTCGCTCTCGATCTCTTGATCACTCGATCCTTCGATAAATCGATCTTTTAATCTCTCGATCTCTCGATGACTCAATCTCTCAGTCTATTGACCTATCAATCTCTAGACCTCTCGGTCTCCTGGGAGGCCTCTTACAATCCACTCTACTCCTAATACCATCTCTTCAAAATTCCATTGAGAATGGGGGCAAATGATGGTACTCTGCTTAATAGGATTCAAAATCATTTATAGTTATCCAATAAGAAAGGCAATCACTACCAAGTTCAAATCTTTTTGTATTCCTATAAAATCCTAATTCTTGTGGACTTTTAAAAAGGAAATGAATATTTCTAAAATTTTAAACCTTCTTTAATCTTAAAAAAGTCTAAATCTTTCAGAAATCTTTGACTACATTTCTTACCATTTTGAAAGACCTCAAACGAAAGGAAACTAGGGTTTTCTACACCGCTGGAAAAGTTATCAATATTGAGCATAGGCAACCCTCAATGGGGACTCAGTTTTTACACACGAGAGAGGCAAATCAATACATCATTTTGAGGGGGGTTCCAAACCCAATTCTATATGTCATTCAGAGGGAGATTTCATACCCATTTATATACACCGATAAAGGTAGGGTCTCATGCCCAACCTTATAAAGTCAAAGTATGGCTTTATAGCCGATTTTATATGATTAGAGGTATGCTTTCATACTTTATTCTATACACGATCAGAGGTATGATATATATCACATAGATTACATTACATGATATTACATATGTAGTATACGATATGTCTTCATACGTAGCATTCATCAAACAATGCTCATGCAAGCTACACACATACACGGGGACTTCGACATCCATTCGAATGATGCATTATAAGCATAGAGGTCACCAGGGCCATATCTACGGCTATTTTCATTTTTTCTTTTGTCATTACTGATTCTGACTTGAGCATCAGAGTTCCCCCACCAGGCCAACCCCGGTGGGGTTTTTACAGATTTTCCATCCGATACAGTGAACACTCTCGGCACATGCTCCCCGTTTGAGTCAAAAGAACATGTATCTATGAAGGCCAAAATTGACTCCAACATATCTTTTCTCCCTATGAGGGTGGAATTAAAAGCAAGTGAAGTGTTTGAGGGGTCTAAACCCAAAAAAGACCTAGATTCATTTAGGGATCCCGAAATTTAGCTTGCTCTTGAGACTCTCATACACTAACTTGGTTCGACACTCAATTCCTCTCTTTAATTGTTAAATTAAATTGGAACAACAAAGATGGAAAAAAAATAATGATTATAAAAGTGACAATTATAATTGTTTTCTTGAGTTAATGTGTATTTTTAGTACACTCTTCTATGTTTCTGATGCTTACATGGTGATGTTGATATTCTTGCGTGTGCTTACTTGCTATTCATGCTATTGATCCCCCGTGTACTTGCTCAGCTTATGCTGATCCCAATATCCTTATTTTTTAGGTTTTCAAGGAGATGAGAGGAAATCATAGCGTAGATGCCTTTGAGCTAAGGGATTTAGATCCCTACTTATCTTTGACCCCTTTTATTTTATCTAAGGTATGTAAATATTTGTTCTTTTCGAGAAGTTTGAGTTATGTTGCCTATATAGACACATGGTTATGTAATATGGAAACCTTATCCATGGTTTTGAGAGTATAATGACTATATACCATGGTGTGCGGTGATGGGCAGCCAAGATAGCCATTAATGACAGTTTGTTTAATAATAAAAGTGTTATATCGATATGGTTAGATTCTCATGTTAATCCCAGGTGGCTAATAATCAATAAATAAGGGAGACTCCACTTATTTTTCTTTTAGAAAAAGCAAATAATTGGTTTTCTTTTAATTTAAATCTTCTTCAATTTAATAAAATTAATATAATTGTACTTTAATTGAGCAAAATTGATATAATTGGAACATCAATTGAAAAAAATTGACATAACTGCAATTTCAATTGAACAAAATATACATAATTACAACTTTAATTGAAAAAAATTGAAATAATTATTATAATTTTAATTGAATAAAATTGAAATAATTACACATTGAATTGAGTAAAATTGACATAATTGCAATTCTAATCGAACAAAATTGATATAATTACAATATTAATAGAACAAAATAAGCATAATTGCAATTTCAATTGAACAAAATTGATATAATTGTAACATTAATTGAATAAAATTGACATAATTACAAACTTAATTGAACAAAATTAACATAATTATGGCTTCAATGGAACAAAATTGGCACAATTACTGTTTTAATTGAATAAAATTGATATAATTATAACTTCAATTGAATAAAATTGACATAATTGTTACAACAATTGAATAAAATTGACATAATTGTAATTTCAATGAACAAATTTGATATAATTATATCCACAATTGTTCAAAATAGACATAATTATAGCTTCAACCGATCAAATTTGACTTATTTGCAACTTAATTGAAAAAAGTTGACATAATTACAACATTAATTGAATAAAATGGACATAATTGTAACTTTAATTGATAAAAAATGACATAATTGTAAGTTCAATTGAACAAAATTGATATGATTATAACTTTAATTGATCAAAATTGATATATTAATTGGTCAAAATTAACACAATTGTAATTTTAATTGATCAAAATTGACATAATTATAATTTCAATTGAGTAAAATTGACATAATCACTACTTCAATCGAATAAAATTGAAATAATTATAATTTCAATTGAGCAAAATTTACATAATTACAATTTCAATTGATCAAAATTGGCACAATTATAATTTTAATTGATCAAAATTCAAGTAATTGTAATTTCAATTGAACAAAATTGATATAATTGCAATTTCAATTAAACAAAATTGATATAATCACAATTTTAATTGATCAAAATTGACATAATTGTAATTTCAATTGAACAAAATTGAAATAACTACAAGATTAATTGATCAAAATTGATATTATTGCAATTTCAATTGAACAAAAATGAATAATTTCAATTTCAGTGGAACAAAATTGATATAATTGTGATTTAATGGAACAGAATTGAGATAATTACAACTTCAATTGAACAAAATTGTCACAATTACAAATTCAATTAAACAAAATTGATACAATTACAACTTCAATTGAACAAAATTGACATAATTGTAATTTCAATTAAACAAAATTGACATAATTAAATTTTCAATTGTTCAAAATTGGCTTAATTATAACTTCGATTGAACAAAGTTGACTTAATTAAAATTTTAATTGAACAAAATTGACATAATTGTAACTTCAATTGATCAAAATTGAAAATATTTGTAGCTTCAACTGAACAAAATTAACATAATTGTAAATTCAATTTATCAAAATTGATATAATTACAACTACAATTGAACAAAATTGACATAATTGTAATTTCAACTCATCAAAATTGATATTATTGAATTTTAAATTGATTAAAATTGACATAATTATAATTTCAATTGAACAAAATTGACATAATTACAACTACAATTGAACAAAATTGACATAATTGTAATTTCAACTCATCAAAATTGATATTATTGCAATTTCAATTGATCAAAATTGACATAGTTATATCTTCAATTGAACAAAATTGACATAATTATAATTTCAAATGAATAAGCTTGATATAATTGTAATTTTAATTGAACAAAATTGACATAAATGTAACATCAAATGAACAAAATTGACATAATAACAATTTCAATTGAACAAAATTGACATAATAACAATTTCAATTGAACAAAATTGACATATTTATGACTTCAATTGTTATAAATTGACATAACTGCAACTTCAATTGAACAAAATTGATATAATTGCACTTTCAATTGAAAAAAATTGACATAATTGTAATATCAATTGATCAAAATTGACATTATAATTTCAATTGAGCAAAATTAACAAAATCAAAAATTCAATTGATCAAAATTGACACAATTGTAATTTCAGTTGTTCAAAATTGATATAATTATAATTTCAATTAAATAAAATTGACAAAATTGTAATATCAATTTAACGAAATTGACATAATTTCAACTTTAATTAAATAAAACTGAAATAATTGTAACTTCAATTGAACAAAAATGACATAATTGTAACTATAATTGAACAAAATTGACATAATTGCTACTTCAATTGAACAAAATTGATATAATTATAATCTCAATTTAACAAAATTGATATAATTTCAACTTCAATTGAATAAAATTGACATAATTGCAACTTGAATTGAATAAAATTGACATAATTGTAACATCAATTGAACAAAATTGACATAATTATAATTTCAGTAGAAATAAATTGCATAACACTAATTAAGCAAAATTGACAAAATTGCAACTTTAATTGAATAAAATTGACATAATTACAACTGCAATTAAACAAAATTGACATAATTGCAATATCAATTGATTAAAATTAACATAATTGCATTTTCAACTGAGCAAAATTGACATAACTATAACTTCAATTATGCAAAATTGATATGCAACTTGAATTGAATAAAATTGACATAATTACAATTTTAATTGAACAAAATTGATATAATTGTAACTATAATTGAACAAAATTAATATAAGTGCAACTTCAGTTGAACAGAATTGACATAATTTCAACTCTTATTGAACCAAATTGACATAATTACAATTTCAATTAAACAAAATTGATATAATTGTAACTTCAATTAAAAGAATTGACATAATCACAATTTCAATTGATAAAAATTAACATAATTGTAACTTTAATTGAATAAAATTGAAATAATTACAATTTTAATTGATTAAAATTGACATAATTATAATTTCAATTGAATAAAATTGACATAATTCTAACGTAAATTGAATAAAATTGACATAATTGTGAGTTTAATTAAACAAAATTGATGTAATTACAACTTCAATTGATTAAAATTGACTTAATTGTTATTTTAATTGAACAAAATTGATATAATTGTAACTTCAATTTAACAAAATTAACATGATTATAATATTAATTGAGCAAAATTGAAATAATTGCAAATTGAATTAAACAAAATTGATATAATTACAACTTCAATTAAAATAATTGACATAATTACGACATCAATTGAACAAAATTGTCATAATTGCAACGTTAAATTGAACAAAATTGAAATAATTATAACATCAATTGAACAAAATTTACATAATTATAATTTCAATTGAATAAAATTGACATAATTGCAATTTCAATTGAACAAAACTAACATAATTGTTATTTCAATGGAATGAAATTCATATAATTGAAGTTTCAGTTGAGCCAAATTGACATAAATATAACTTCAATTAAACAAAATTGATACAATTAAAATTTCAATTAAAGAAAATTGACATAACAGTAATCTCAATTTAACAAATTTGACATAATTATATTCTCAATTGTTCAAAATTGACATAATTGTAATTTTAATTGAATAAAATTGACTTAATTGTAACTTTAATTGAACAAGGTTGACATAATTGTAACATCAAATGAACAAAATTGACATAATTATAAGTTCAATAGATCAAAATTGACATAATTGTAATTTGAATCGAACAAAATTGACATAATTATAACTTCAATTGAATTGACATAATAGCGATTTCGATTAAACAAAATTGACATAATTACAGTTTCAATTAATCAAAATTGATATAATTATAATTTCAATTGATCAAAATTAACATAATTGTAATTTCAATTGAGCAAAATTGACAAAATTATAATTTTAATTGAACAAAATTCATATAATTATAATTTTAATTAAACAAAATTGACAAGATTGTAATTTTAATTAATCAAAATTGACATAATTGTAACATCGATTGGACAAAATTGATATAATTGTAACTTCGATTGGTCAAAATTGACATAATTGCAACTGCACTTCAACAAAATTTACATAATTGTAACTATAATTGAACAAAATTGATATAATTGCAATCATAATTGAACAAAATTGATATAACTGTAAGCTTAATTGAACAAAATTATCATAATTTAAATTTCAGTCAAACAAAATTGACATAATTGTAATTTCAGTTGAACAAAATTGATATAATAGTAACTTCAATTGAACAAAATTGTCATGATTCTAATTTTAATTAAATAAAATTAATATAATTATAATTTCAATTGATCAAAATTAACATAATCGCAAATTTGATTGATCAAAATTGACATAATTATAAGTTCAATCGAACAAAATTTACATTATTGTAATTTCAATTAAACAAAATTAACATAATTATAAATTCAATTGAAAAAAATTGATCTAATTATAATTTCAATTGAGCAAAATTGATATAATTACAATTTCAATTAAACAAAATAAACATAATTGTTATTTCAATCGAATAAAATTGACATAATTGAACAATAATTGAACAAAGCTAATATAATTATAATTTTAATTGATCAAAATTTAAATAATAGCAACTTTAATTGATCAATATTGACATAATTGTAATTTCAATTAAATAAAATTGACGTGATTATAATCTCTATTGAACAAAATTGATATAATTGTAACTTCAATTCATAAAAAATGACATAATTGTAATTTTAGATAAAAATTGACATAATTGCATTTTCAATTGATCAAAATTAACATAAATTCAACTTCAATAGAACGAAATTGACATAATTGTAATTTTAACTAATCAAAATTGACATAATTATAATTTCAATTAAATAAAATTGACATAATTACAATTTCAATTGAACAAAAGTGACATAATTGAAATTTCAATTTATCAAAATCAATATAATTGCAATATCAATTGAACAACATAGGTATAATTGTAATCTCAATTGAACAAAATTTAGATAATTTCAAATTCAATTGAGTAAATTATACCTAATTGTAACTTTAATTGAAATAAAAATGATAAAATTGTAACTTTAATTGATCAAAATTAATATAATTGTAATTTCAATTGAACGAAATTGACATAGTTGAAACTTCAATTAAAGAAAATAAATATAATTGCAACCTCAATTGTTTAAAATTGACATTATTGAAACTTCAATTAACCAAAATTGATATAATTGTAATTTCAATTGAATAAAATTGACATAATTACCACTTCAATTCATCAAAATTGACATACTTGTAACTTCAATTCTATAAGATTGACATAATTGTTACTTTAATTGTAAAAAATCAACATAATTACAACTTCAATAGAGCAAAATTGACATAATTGAAACTTCAATTGAACAAAATTGACATAATTGTATATCAATTGAATAAAATTTACATAATTGTAATTTCAATCGAACAATATTAATATAATTATAACTTCAATTCAACAAGATTGACATAACTGTAAATTCAATTCCACCAAACTGAAATAATAACAATTTTAATTGAACAAAATTGAAATAATTACAACTTCAATTAAACAAAATTGATATAATTGCAACTTCAATTGATCAAAATTAACGTAATTGCTGCTTCAATTAAACAAAATTGACTTAATTACAACTTCAATTGAATACAATTGACATAATTATAACATCAATTGAAAAAATTGACATAATTGTAACATCAATTGAAAAAATTGACATAATTGTATTCTAAATTAAACAAAAATGATATAATTGTGATCTCAATTGAAGAAAATTGACAAAATTATAATCTCAATTTAACAAAATTGACATAACCTCTGCTTCAATTGAATAAAATTGATATAATTGTAATTTCAGTCCAATAAAATCAGCATAATGACAACATTAATTAAATAAAATTAACACAATTGTAATTTTAATTGAATAAAATTAACGTAACTGTGACTTTAATTGAACAAAATTAACGTAATCGTAATTTCAATTGATCAAAATTGATATAATTGTAACTTCAATTGAACATAATTGATAAAATTATTGACGCAATTTAATAAAATTGATATAATTGTAATTTCAATTGAACAAAATTGACATAATTATAAATTTAATTGAACAAAATTGACATAATTGTAAATTTAATTGAACAAAATTGACATAATTGTAATATCAATTGAACAAAATTGACAAAACTGTAATTTCAATTAAACAAAATTGGCATAATTGTAATTTCAATTGATCAAAATTGACATAATTGTAATTTTAGTTGAACAAAATTGATGTAATTATAATTTTAATTGATCAAAATTATCATAATTGTAACTTCAATTGAAAAAAATGACACAATTGTAATTTTAATTAAACAAAATTGATATAATTGCAACTTTAAATGAACAAAATTGACATAATTATCACTTTAATTGTTCAAAATTGAGTTAATTGCACCCTCAATAGAACTAAATTGACAAAACCATACCTTTAATTGAGCAAAATTGATATAATTATAATATCAATTTATAAAAATCGACATAATTATAATTTCAATTGATCAAAATCAACTAATCAAAATTGATATTATTGTAGTTTCAATTAATCAAAATTGATATAATGGTAACTTCAATTTATCAAAATTAACATAATTGAAACTTTAATTGAATAAAATTAACATAATTGTAACTTCTACTAAGCAAAATTGCAACCACAAATGATCAAAATTGATATAATTATAACTTCAATTGATCAAAATAAACATAATTGTAAATAATTATAATATCAATTTTAATTGAACAAAATCACAATAATTATAATATCAATTGATCAAAATTGACACAATTGCAATCTCAATTAAACAAAAATTGATATAATTATAATTTTATTTGAATAAAATTGACATAATTATAACTTAAATTAAATAAAATTGACATAATTACAACTTTCATTGAACAATATGTACATAACTACACCATCAATTGAATAAAATTAAAATAATTATAACTTCAATAGATCAAAATTGACGTAACTATAAATTTAGGTGGATAAATTGTAACTTCAATTGATCAAAATTGACATAATTGTAACTTCAATTTAATAAAAATAAATATAATTGCAAGTTCAATTGCACAAAATTGACATAATTATAATTTCAATTAAATATAATTGATGTAATTGTAATGTCAACTGATTAAAATTAACAAAATCGTAGTTTCAATTGTTTAAAATTGACATAACTGCAATTTTAATTAATAAAAATTGATATAATTGTAATTTCAATTGATTAAAATTAATATAATCATAACTTTAATTTATCAAAATTAATATAATTGTAACTTTAATTGACAAAATTAATATAATTGTAGCTTTAATTGGACAAAATTAACATAATTGAAACTTCAGTTAAACAAAATTGTCATAATTGAAATTTTAATTGATCAAAATTGGCACAATTACAATTTTAATTGAATAAAATTAATATAACTGTAACTTCAATTTAATAAAATTGACATAATTATAATTTTAGTTGATCAAAATTGTTAGAATTGCGACATCAATTGAAAAAAGTTGAAATACTTACAAATTTAATTGATTAAAATTGATATAATTGTAACTTTAATTGATCAAAATTGACATAATGGTAACCTTAATTGAATAAAATTTTTATAATTGTAACTTCAATTGAACAAAATTGGCATACTTATAAACACGAATGATCAAAGTTGCTTTAATTTTAATTTCAATTGATCAAAATTCACACAATCGTAACTTCAATTGATCGAAATTGACATAACAGCAACTTCAATTGAACAAAATTGTCATAATTACAATATCAATTGTTCAAAATTAATATAACGGCAATTTTAATTGAACAAAATTGACATAATTGTAACATCAATAATTAAAATTGATATAATCACATCTTCAATTTAAGAAAATTGACATAATTATAATTTTAACTGAACAAAATTTATATAATTACAATTTTAATTGTTCAAAATTGATATAATTCTAACTTAAATTGATCAAATTGACATAATTGTGATTTCAAATGATCAAAATTGACATAATTACAATTTTAATTGAACAAAATTGACATAATTAAAATTAAAATTGAATAAAATTGATAAAATTCTAATTTCAATTAAACAAAATTGACATAATTGTGACTTCAATTGATCAAAATAGTTATAATTACAATATTAATTGAACATAATTGTAACTTGAATTAAACAAAATTTACATAATTACAACTTTAATTGAATGAAATTGACATAATTACAGCTTCTATTGAACAAAATTTACATAATTACAACATCAATTGAATAAAATTGACATAATTATAATATCAATAGATCAAATTTGATATAATTGTAATTTTAGTTGAATAAAAATTAATAAAATTACAAATTCAATTGATCAAAATTGACATAATTGCAATTTCAATTGAACAAAAATAAATATAATCGTAACTTTAATTGCACAAAATTAACAAAACTGTAACTTCAATTTAACAAATTTGAGGTAATTGAAACGTCAAATGTTCGAAATTGACAAAATTGCAACCTCAATTGTTCAAAATTGACAAAACTGCAATTTCAATTGATAAAAATTGACATAATTACAATATCAATTGATCAAAATTGACATAATCGTAACTTAATTGATCAGAATTGACATAATTATAATTTCAATTGAACAAAATTGACATAATTGTAGTTTCAATTGAACAAAATTAATATAATTGAAATTTTAATTAAACAAAAATGAAATAATTGAAAGTTTAATTGATCAAAATTAACATAATTGTAAATTTAATTGAATAAAATTGACATAATTACATCTTAAATTTAACAAAATTAACATAATTGCAACTTCAGTTGATCAATATTGTAAGAATTGCGACTTCAATTGAAAAAAAATTGACATAATTACAAGTTTAATTAAACAAAATTGATATAATTACAACTTCAATTGATCTGAATTAAAATAATTGTAGCCTTAATTGAACAAAATTGGTATAATTATAAATTCAATTAAACAAAATTGACATAACTGTAAACACAAATAATCAAAATTGATATAATTATAATTTCAATTGATCAAAATTCACATAATTGTAACTTTAATTGATCAAAATTGACATAATAACAACTCCAATTGAACAAAATTGATATAATTGTAACATCAATAATTAAAAACTGATGTAATCGCAACTTCAATTTAAGAAAATTAACATAATTGTAATTTTAATTAAACAAAATTGAAATAATTATAACTTCAATTGCTCAAAATTGACATAATTGTAACTTCAACTAATCAAATTGACATAATTTTAATTTTAATTGATCAAAATTGATAAAATTACAATTTCAATTGAACAAAATTGATATAATTAAAATTTCAATAGAATAAAATTGACATAATTATAAGTTCAATTGAACAAAATTGATATAATTGTAATTTCAATTGATCAAAATAGACATAATTGCAGCATTAATTGAACAAAATTTACATAATTATGACTTCAATTGAACACAATTAATATAATTGTAATTTTAATTGAATAAAATTGATATAATTGTAATTTCAATTAAATAAAATTAAAATAATTACAAGTTCAATTGAATAAAATTGTTATAATTACAACTTCATTTCATCAAAATTGACATAATTTAGATTTCAATTAAACAAAATTGACATAATTACGATTTCAATTAATTAAAATTGACATAATTGTAATTTCAATTGATCGAAATTGAAATAATTGTTACATCAAATAGACAGAATTGACATAATTGTAATTTCAATCAAACAAAATTGACATTTGAACAAAATTGAAATAATTGATAAATGTACTCTCAATTTAACAAAATTGATATAACCTTTACTTCAATTGAACAAAATTTACATAATTGTAATTTTAATTTAATAAAATTGAAATAATTGGAATTTCAATTAAACAAAATTGACATAATTACAACTTCAATTGAACAAAATTGACACAATTATAATTTCAATTGAATAAAAGTAATGTAATTATGACTTCAATTGAACAAAATTTGTATAATTGTAACTTTAATTGATCAAAATTGACATAATTATAATTTCAATTGAACAAAATTAAGAAAATTATAGACATAATTTAACAAAATTGACATAATTACAATTTCAATTAAACAAAATTGACATAATTGTAAGTTCAATTAATCAAAATTGATATAACTGTAAGTTTAATTGAACAAAATTAACATAATTGTAATTTTAATCGAATAAAATTGATATAAGTGTAATTTGAATTGAACAAAATTGACATAATTATAATTTTAATTTAACAAAATTGATATAACTGTAACTTTAATTAAACAAAATTGACATGATTGTAATTTCAATTGATCAAAATTGACATAATTATAAATTCAGTTAAACAAAATTAAAATAATTGTAATTTCAATTGATCAAAATTGTCATAATTGTAACTTCAGTTGAACGAAATTAACATAATTGTAACTTTAATTAAACAAAATTGACAAAATTGCAACCTCAATTGAATAAAATTGACATAATTATTACTTCAATTATTCAAAATTGATGTAATTGCGCCATAAATCAAACAAAATTGACAAAATTGGAACTTTAATTGAACCAAATTGACATAATTGCAATTTCAATTGATAAAAATCGACATAATTGCCACTTCAATTAATCAAAATCAATTAATCATAGTTAACATTATTGCAATTTCAATTGATCAAAATTTACATTATGACAACTTAAATTTATCAAAATTGACATAATTAAAATTTCAATTGAACAAAATTGACAAAATTGTAGCTTCCATTAAACAAATTGACATAATTATAACTTTCATTGAATAAAATTGGTAAAATTGCAACTGTAAATGATCAAAATTGATATAATTATAACTTCAATTTCTCAAGATTAACATAATTGTTCAATTGTGACTTCAATTGTTCAAAATTGACATAATTGAAATTTTAATTGAACAAAATTAGCTTAATTGTAACATCGATTGTTCAAAATTGAAATAATTGCAGCTTCAATTAAAAAAAAATTGATATAATTGTAATTTCATTTGAACAAAATGCATATAATTGTAACTTGAATTAAAAAATGACATAATTGCAACCTCAATCGAATAAAATTGACGTAATTACTGCTTCAATTGAAAAAATTTACATAATTACAACATTAATCGAATAAAATTGACATAATCATAATTTCAATTGAATAAAACTGACAAAACTATAACTTTAATTGATCAAAGTTGACATAATTATAACTTCAATTAAGTAAATATAAACGTAATTGTAATTTCAATTGAATAAAATTGACATTATTGTAACTATAATTGAACAACAATGACATAAATGTAACGTCAATTGATCAAAATTGACAAAATTACAAACTCAATTATTCAAAATTGATATAATTGCAATTTTAGTTGATCAAAATAGACATAATTGCAACTTTAATTTATTAAAATTGATATAACTACAACTTCAATTGATTAAAATTGGCATAATTATAATTTTAGTTATATAAAATTGACATAACTGTAATTTCAATTAAACAAAATTGGTATGATTATTAACACAAATGATTAAAATTGATATAATTATAACTTCAATTGATCAAAACTAACATAATCACAACTTCAATTGAACAAAATTGATATAATTGTAACTTCAATTGGACTAAAGTAATATAATTACAATTTCAATTGATAAAAATTGACATAATTGCAACTTTAATAGTTCAAAATTTGTATAATTATAACTTCAATTGAATAAAATTGATATAATTGTAACATTAATTGAACAAAATCGACATAATTACAATTTTAATTAAACAAAATTGACAAAATTACAACTTTAATTAAACAAAACTGACATAATTACTACTTCAATTATTCAAAATTAATATAATTACAATTTTAATTGATAAAAATTTACAAAATTTTAACTCCAATTGAACAAAATTGACATAACTGTAACTTCAATTTATCAAAATTGAAATAATTACAAATTCAATTGAATAAAATTGACATAATTGCAATATCAATTGAACAAAATTGACATAATTGTAACTTCAATTAAATAAAATTGACATAACTGTAATTTTAATTGAACAAAATAGATATAATAGCAACTTTAATTTAATAAAATTGACATAATCGTAACTTTAATTGATCAAAATTGACATAATTGTAATCTAAATTTGACAAAATTGACATAATTTCAATTTCAATTGAATGAAATTGATAATTTTTCTACTTTAATTGTTCAAAATTGACATAATTACAATTTCAATTAAATAAAATTAACATAATCATAACTTTAATTGATCAAAATTAATATAATTGCAACTCCAATTGAATAAAATTGACATATTTGTAACTTCAACTAAATAAAATTGACATAATTATAACTTTCATTGA
The DNA here is from genome assembly GCA_037126225.1 of Dillenia turbinata. Lineage (NCBI taxonomy): Eukaryota > Viridiplantae > Streptophyta > Magnoliopsida > Dilleniales > Dilleniaceae > Dillenia > Dillenia turbinata. Next base: position 11,435,005 of record JBAMMX010000013.1, read on the forward strand.
ACAAAATTCAATTAATTACAACTTCAATTGACCAAAAAAAACATAATTATAATTTCAATTGAACAAAATTAACATAATTACAACTTTAATTGATCAAAATTGACATAATTATAATTTTAATTGAATAAAATTGACATAATTATAATTTCAATTTACTAAGATTAACATACTTGCGATTTCAACTGAACAAAATTGACATAATTGCCACTTCAATTTAATAAAGTTGACAACATTTTCATTTTAATTGAATAAAATTGGTATAATTACAACTTCAATTTAAGAAAATTGACATAATTATAATTTCAATTAAACAAAATTGACAAAATTATATCTTTAATTGATCAAAATTGACATAATTATAATTTTAATTGAAAAAAATTGTCATAATTATAACTTTAATTGATCAAAATTGATATAATTACAACTTAAATTAATCAAAATTGATAAAATTGTAACTTCAACTGAACAAAATTGACATAATTGCAACCTTAATTGAAAAACATTAATATAGTTATAACTATAATTGATGAAAATTGACATACAATTGATAAAAATTGACATAATTGTAACTTTGATTGAATAAAATTGAAAGAAACTCTAGCCTCAATTTAACAAAAACAACTTTAATTTTACAAAATTGATATAATTGTAATTTCAATTGAACAAAATGACATAATTATAATTTTAATTGAACAAAATTGACATAATTACAACTTCAGTTCATAAAAATCGACATAATGGTAACATCAATTGAATAAAATTGACGTAATTACAATTACAATTGAACAAAATTGATATAATTACAACTTCAATTGTTAAAATTGACCTAATTACAACTTCAAGTGATCAAAATTATCATAACTGTGAATTTAATTTAATAAAATTTAGATAATTATAATTACAATTTCAGTTGAACAAAATTAACAAAATTGTAATTTCAATCGAAAATAATTAGCATAATTACAAATTCAATTTATCAAAATTGACGTAATTATAACTTCAAGTGAACAAAATTGACATAATTGTAATATCAATTGAAAAAAATTGATGTACTTGTAACTTCCATTGATTAAAATTGACATAATTGTGACTTCATTTAAGCAAAATTAACAAAATTTTAGCATCAATTTAGCAAAAATTAACATAACAACAACTTTAATTAAATAAAATTGACATAATTACGACTTCAATTGAATAAAATTGACATAATTGCATTTTCAATTGAATAAAATTGAAATAATTACAACTTCAGTTGATCAAAATCGACATAATTATAATTTTAATTGAACAAAATTCAAATAATTACAATTTTAATTGAATAAAATTGATATTATTGCAACTTCAATTGAACAAAATTGACATAATTGTGACATAAGTTGAACAAAATTAACATAATTGTAATTTCAATTATGCAAAATTGACATATTATAGCTTCAATTGAATAAAATTGACATAATAATAATTTCAATTGATCAAAATTGACACATTTACAGCTTTAATTGAACAAAATTGAAATAATTGTAACATTAGTTAAACAAATTAACATAATTGTAATTTCAATTGTGCAAAATTGATATAATTATAATTTCAATTGATCAAAACGAACATAATTGTGACTTCAATTAAACAGAATTGACATAATTATAACTTTAATTGAACAAAATTGACATAATTACATCTTTAATTTTATAAAATTGACATAATTGCAACTTAGTTGAATAAAATTGACATAATTATGATTTTAATTGATCAAAATTGACATAATTGTAATTTTAATTGAACAAAATTGATAAAATTGTAGTTTCAATTGGATAAAATTGAAGTAATTACTACCTCAATTGAACAAACTGACATAATTATAACAATAATTCATCAAAATTGATATAATTGTAACTTCAATTGAACAAAATTGGTATAATTACAATTTCAATTGATTAAAATTAACATACTTGCAATTTCAATTAAACAAAATTGATATAATTACAACTTCAATCGAAAGAAATTGACATAGTTGCATCTTCAATTAAACAAAAATGACATAATTGTAATTTCAATTGATTAAAATTGATATAATTGCAATTTCAATAGAACAAAATTAAAATAATTACAATTTCAATTGAACAAAATTGAAATAATTATAATTTTAACTGAACAAAATTGACATGATTATAAGTTCAATTAATAAAAATTGACATAATTGCAATATCAAATGAACAAAATTGACATAGATGTTACTTCAATTGTGCAAAATTAAATAATTATAATATCAATTGATCAAAATTTATATAATTACAAATTTAATTAAAGAAGATTGAAATAATTGTAATTTTAATTGAACAAAATAAACATAATTGCAATGTTTATTGAACAAAATTGACATAATTACAATTTTAATTAAACAAAATTGACCTAATTACAACCTCAATTGATCAAAATTGATATAATTGTAACTTCTGTCACGCCCCGACTCTCGTATCAAGCAGCGACAATCATTGCGATACCTCGGCATATGGGCAGAACCTCCGCATATGCCGGGACATTGCTAGGCTATCATCATCACCTGTGTAACCCTGTTTAAAACCTATTTTTCTTATAAATATAATTTCCCAAGTAAATGATTATAAAAATGCAATGCTTTGCCTCAATGCGTAATATAGAACATATCTGAGAGTTTCAAATTACATTATTACATACATTATTATAGTCATCCCATAAATGTATAATGGTCATTCCATAAATCTCAAACATACACATTCATCCAACTTCATCACAGAAGAGTGGATAGGACCATACCCAAAGTCCGACGTCTCCAAATGAATGCCAAGCGGTGTCGAATGTCCCACGACACGTCTCCCAGTCAATCTATCTCCGTAATCATGAAAGGTGAGGGATGAGTATTTATGGGAAAAATACTCAGTGAGTGAGTGGATCGATATTATGTTATCGATCGCAAGGGTGAACACGGAGTGTCAAAGCATAGTTTGAAACTTAATATCATTACAATTCAAGCATGGCATTTCCATGAAACATGTGATCGTATATTATGCAATCATAATATCAATATACATCCATTAATATTTCGAAATCAATTAGAGCTTGCTAATAAAACATTCCCCAGCAATGGTCTACCGTGACCAATGGCGAGCGTATTGGGGGTTTTCGTATGCAAATATATATAAAAATATGTAGCTTTCTATCCCAATGTTGGCCATGGATTTCACCAAGTGTGTAACACCGACACAGCGGTGTTCGTACAAGTATACTGTTCATGAAATTAAATAAAATATTTCTCCGTTTATTTATAGAGAGAGAAAATTTTAAATTATATTGATTTTCGATTTTTAGATAAGTAATTTGAAATTTTTGGGATATTTAAAATATCCGTATTTCTGATTTGTAAAATAAAGTGAGTATAAAAACAAATATATATATATAGATGATTTTTTTATTTATTCATTTATTTATTTATACATTTACTCACTAAAAAAAAAAAAAAAAAAGAAGAAGAAGAAGAAAAGAGTCAAAATTAGGGCAAAGCCCTAATTTCCTCTTTTCTCCCTCTCTTTCCCTCTTTCTCTCCCTCGCCGCCTCTCCCTCTCCCATGGCCATGCCTTCCTCGCGCCTCCGCCTGGTCGCTGCCGTTGCCATCACCGCCACCGTGGCCCCACACCGCCTTCCCTCTCTCTATTTTGCTCACTCACTCTCTCTCTCCTCGCGGATTCACCGCCGCTGCAACCATCTCCCTCCGCCGCGACTTGATCGTTCTCCACCACTGCGACGTTGCACCGTGCTCCGCCACCCACAGCCGCCTGTCTCTCTCCTTCCTGCACGCTACAGAGCGCGATCGCTCGCACGACAGCGCGCGGTTGCTCGCGCAGCAGACGCGGCCAGGGCCGCGCAGACACGCCACTGCACGCTGACAGCCCAGCCCTACGCACGTGTGACGGGCCACAGCCCCCTCTTGCGCGCGCGCGAACGCGCGGCTCTGCTCCCGGCCCGCGCTCCTGCGCGCGGCTGCTGTGTTGCTTCTCTGCTGTGCACCTTCTGTCACCTGCGAAGCCCAACCGAAAGCCTAGGTCGACTGTGCCTTGTCCACTGCAAAGGTACGATCAAACCCTAACCCAAATTCTAGGGTTTCGATTCCTTGATGATTATACTAAATTGCTGACTTTTGCTTATAATTGGAAGCATTGTAGGTTTCGGACGGAATCGAATGTCGCATGGATGTTAGGGTTTTGGACCGCAGTGAACCCTAGGTGAGGGAAATGCAATCCTTTCGATATTTGAGTTATTTTATCGAATTTAGGATTGAAATTAGAATTGGAAATTTTATGTATGCTTTGAAATAAGTTAGATTTAAAAGGAAATGTACTTTCCTGCAATTTCGTAGGAAATTATTTATGTTAAGCTTAGAATTTGATGTAAATTGGGCTGCAAAGTATGATTGAATGTCTTAGAGAGTATTAGAGTTTTGTTTGATTGGTCGGTGTAGTTTTCCTTGAGATTTGAATTGAAATTGGCATGAATTAAATTTGGATTATGTAAATTCGGGAGAAATTGGTAAAATTGAGGAATATTGTAAATTTAAAGTCGTCGGTGATTTGAAATGATTTCTCTTAGAGTTTAAATTGACGTATGCATACAAACAATTGGAAATTTGGAATTTAAGTTTAAGGTTATATGCAGTCTTTTTCATTTTAAGTTGTCTTGTATATAGGCAATCAAATACAATCTCTATATGATGAAAATAGGTTTCAATACCTTTGAAATGACATATGGGTTGAAGAAATCGGATGAGAATCGAAAAGTGTATGATTTTTCAAAGATTTTCCAGTTCGTAGGAAACTTATTTATTTTAAGCGTATTTCCAATTTTGATTGGTTTGAGGATTGAATCAGGCTTGATTTTGATTTGATTAATTGTTTATAAATGGAATGAAAGTGATGAAATGAGAATCTAGAAAGGTGATTGTGTAAATGATTGATTAAGTCTTAAATGAGCACATATTGAGGGGAGAAACCCTAAGGAAACATGTACAGGAAAATTTAGAACTTTGAGTATGAAATTGGATGAGTTTTAATGTGATTTTGAGTGTTAAAATGTGGATTTGATGTACTTGTGTTTTGGCATTTAAGTGTGGTGTGTTATTGGCTAAGTATATGTGAAATTGAGGCCAAGAGTGTGAGGATTTATGCATGCTGAATTTTGAATAGAGGTTAGTGAGTATGTGGATGTAACATTGTATTGATCGAATCCATTGGAGAGATTTGGAATGACTCTAGTAAGCAAGATGGAAGTTTATATATGTATGTAATAAGGTATAGAAAGTGTATGCATATATATAGTGATATTGGTGTGTTAAAGTGGTATGAAAATGTGCGATTGTAAAGAATGAGCAAAAGCATGTGTTTGTATTTATATGATAAATGTATAGAATTGTATTGGGGTATTGAAGAGAAGAAGTTGATAAAGAATTTTGAATAAAAGTGTGTTGATGTATATACTGACTCTTATGTACGACGAGAGATTGGATTGGTGTGAGCTTTGTGTAGGATTGATTGAGTAATATCACTTGAGTCTTATGGATATGTTGTAAGCATAACTTTCTCTACACAGCTCCGAATGACGTGAGGTTGTCTGCCTTAGACACTAGACATCCTTAGCTTTAAAAATGAAATAAGAAACCCCTTGAATTGTAAATGTGTATCAGAAATTATAGCCTATTTTTTATAACTGCGCAGGTTTGAAACTTGCTGATTATATACATGCGTAAGTGTTGGATGTTTTGATCGAGGGGAGCACAGTTTCGACACTTGTTGTGCATTATAGGGAGTGATTGACCCTCCCGTATACTGTGAGTGGGTTTTATTTCAATGTTTTCGTTTAATATGTAAACTCTGATTTACAACAGTTTGATAAATGAGCATGATTTATCGCGTGCTTAAAATGTTTTGACTGGCTTTGGAAATGATTTTTGTGAACCAATGGAGTGTCCAAAAATGTGGTTGAGTTATGAAAATATGCATCCATGTGATTGAAACGTGAAATGTGCCATTTTATACTATGTGTTGCATTTGGTTTGTGAACCTGATTTACGGCACATGTTTGATATGATATTGATTTTGGCCTTGAGGGCTGTGATTGTACTGTGATATTGATATTGGCCTTGAGGGCTGTGATATGTATTGTTCCGTAGCTACGAAGGACACCGTGAGAGGCGCTTTGGTGGCGTCCGGATATGCCTAAGGCCTGGGGTATCCCACGAGTTGTCGAGATTATATTTACTACACGGTACTAGGCAGGTTGAACCCGAAAGGGGGAGGATTTGGCTGCTAGCCAAGTCTAGCACCTGGACGAGGTCCGTCGCCAACGCCGGGGTAGAGAGCACTTTAAATAAAATCGCATATAACACCCCCGGTGCGCCTGTCATAGGTCGTGGTAGACCTCTGCCAGGACATTTTCGGCTGACAGCTCTATGATTTTAATGACAGTGCTTTGGATGCATATTTGACTTGCTGATGCGTGCAAATGATATATTGTTGAAATGAAAAGCATGATGATTTGAAATATGATTTGTATACTTATACTTTGACACTCCAGTTTCACACCCCATATTACACGATTACATTGACCCACTCACTCACTGAGTATTCTTCCCTGAATACTCACCCCTCCTCTTTCCCTCCCCAGATAGGAATATGGTGCGAGGGCGACGCATTTGGCTTTAGAGGCTTGATGACTTGATGGTTGATTTGGGTGATTCACAACGGTGAGATTAAGTTTAATTGAAAATATGAATTTCGTGTTTTATTTTCGACCCTGCGAGGTCTTGTTGAGGTCCGTAGTTGGCCGTGTACTTATTTGGGATGACTGTATAAATTATATATATTTATTTGCGAAACTCTCATATTTCATTTGCATTGAGGCAATTGTATGTATTTGAGTAATACTTGGGAAAAAGTATTGTAAATTGTATAAAACTTAGGCCCGCTCGGTGTAGCGGCTATTCATGCTCTAGTTGGGCATGACAGTAGAGGTCTGTGGATAGGACTGTTGGTGATTTGTTAGCCTTGCGTTGCCTGGATGTCGGTTGGGAGATTTGGTGGATTGTGTTGAGGCCGGGATGACCATGTGTTTGATGATTTTAAATTTATATAGGTTTATACAGGTTATTATACATGGGAGACCTCCGATTTATGGGGAGGTTCTGCCCGATTTTCTGTAGAAATACAACCGGCATCCAGGTCAACGGGCGACTGTTCATGATTTCCGATTCGAGGCGTGACAGTTCGGGTGGTATCAGAGCTCTAGGTTGAGAGCTATGTAGGAAGAGAGTCTTGAAAATATTCCCAAGTACATTTTAAAGTCCTCAATGCATGAGAGTTTCATACAGTCATGAGGTCCCAGTACATGGTCATAGGCATATGAGTTTATTCATTTTAGGGGGTTAGATATGGTGCGTATCTAACCTAGCATATTGGTTCTATCAGTTCTTAAATTGATAAGTTTATTCATTTAGGGGGTTAGTTACTTCGTAACTAACCCTGATCTTTGAATGATATCTGATTTAAGTTATTTCTTTGTAAGATTATGATTACTAGACGAGGTACTAGATTTGTACCTGAAACATCTAGAATACCCGAGGATGTTTCCTCGTCACGTGTACCCTTTTAGCATGTTTACAGCCGGCATCCAGGTCAACGGGCGGCTGTTCATGATTCCCGATTCGGGGCATGACAAAGTGTTGGATAATTGTAAAGCACACTCCCTCCCCTTGAGGGTACAAAATGACTTGTCCATGTCTACATGCACGTATATAATTAATCGTGTATAGAATCTGTCCGGAGCTAGACAGTAGCGTAACACATATCCTTCCCAATATGGTTCATTCGACCGCAACTATACACATGACATTTGGGGATACCTCCTGCAGAAGCGTATCCGGACATAATGGGTGCCTCTGCCAAAGCCCTTCGTAGCTACGGTAGTCTATCAAGGACATCATCATCTCATCAATATCACAAGTAATCATCCGACACACATATTTCATCAATTCATTTCAAATCACGTGCCAAGGCCATAGAAGTATATAAATCACATCAAGTTTTCAAAGAATGACACAATATCATTTCTCATAAATCATGGGTGCATATCATTTAAATCAAACATTTAGGACACTTCAATGATCACAAAGAAAACATTTATAAAACATAGTTCAAATAGCACATTTTTACAAATGGTATAAAGTATGCCAATTGAAAAGCGGTAAAACGTGAAGTTTTTATCAATCAATAACACAGTATCTTAGTCTCACTTACAGTATAAGCGAGGGTATGTCACTCCCTGAAAATACCACAACCTGCCGAAACTGTGTTCCCCTCGAACGATCAACCACTGTTTCACTACAATGGTAATACATATAACATATATAAGTTTCATAGCATTGACAAATTCAATATTATTTTTTATATTATTTTTTATTTTATTATTATTATTATTATTATTATTATTATTATTATTATTATTATTATTATTTTACTAATTCTTTTTATAGGATCAAAGTCTAAAACATCATAACTAGGCTCCCAAATGTGTTATATACACCGTCCCCTATTAAATCACCTAAATGGCAACTTCAATTGCACATTCTCAAAGTTACATAATTCAAATCAACTAATGTCACTCTAATTTACCAAAGTCATCATTTTCAATTCCACAAATTGCATATATACAACTCAAAATTTACATAACCACTCATTTTTCCATCCCTCAATACACCAACACAACACACCATACATTGATTATACATGTACACACACATATTCTCCACACCTTTTGGTCTCAATTTCACATACATATACTCAATAACACACCATAAAAATCTGCACACATTTGAATTCTTTTCCCCTCACATTTCACTACACAACTAGCATGAAAATGACCCCATTGCTATTATTTTTAGTGCAGAAATTTCTGCACTCTTTTCTTCTTCATTTCAACCAACTATACCCATACATTTACATCACATAAGTACTAATACTTCAGCACACATACTAGTGCATTGAATCTACATTTTTAACACTTTAAAACACATTAAAACCATCCAAATTCTTAGCAAACAAATCTGAATTTATCTGCACTTCTTCCCCTCACGGTTTTTCACTTCAAATTGTGATCATTCAAGACTTAAATCAAACTTTCCACAAGCTGAAATTTTCTACACACATTTTAGTGTTTATTTACTTGATTTCTACCTCTAAACTAAACTAAAATCAACACATTTTCATACTAAATATAAGGAATTTTAAGTTTAATCAAGTGCAGATTTTTTTTATACCTTAGATCTTGGTGTCTCAAGCCCCAAACAAGTCTTCTCCTCCAAGGATCAATCTTTCTCCTTTGCCTCTTGTTTTCGGTCACCCTAGAACCATAACTTACACTTTTCATTTTGGCTCCAAATCAATATATGTTACACAAGAGATGGAGAGGAAGCTTTCTTACCTAAAGTTGTTGAAGAAAAATTGAAGGAACCATAGATCTCTTCACTTGTACCTCAAGGTTTCAATGCTTGAATCACCAAGCAACTCTTCCCCTTTGGTTCTAGTTTTTGGATATGTTGCTTTAGGGTTGATGGGTGTTTGATTTATGTAAAAACATTGAAGATTGATTTAAGGAATCAAGTCTCCCTTCAAGGATTGAGCTCACAGCTAGAGGAAATAAATAAGGCTTCTTGGTTTCCTTTCTCCCTTTGTTCTTCATGATTTTGACAAGAATGAGAAGAGTCTAGATCTCTTCAATGCTCTTTAACTTTACAAGAGTCAATCTCACCCATCCATTCTCTCAAATTTGATCTCAATCTTTGTTTTTTCTTTTTTTTTTTTTTAACAAAATAATACTAGAATAGTCCACTTACTCTCTCTCTCTTCCTCTCTCTTTCTCCCTCTCACGTTTCCTCTCTCTCACTCACTTTCACATTTTATAAATACTATTATTATTCCTCACAAATTTAGTTATTTAATTTTAAGGTTGAAGAAGTCAAATTGGATTTTTTTTTTTTTTGCTTCCTCTCTTGACCATTGATTTATTTATCATCCAATCCTCACCATTGAATCAATTTACTAATAGATTTCATTTTCTTTTTACTTCTTAAATTCAATAAATAAGTTTTTTATTACTACCCAATTAATTTAACTTGACCATTTATTTTCCTTTCTCTTATTTTCATAGAAATTTCAATTCCCTTGACTTATAAAATTCATTTTTGATTCCGAAAATTCTCAAAATTTCACAGTAGATCCAAAATCTCGTATTAGGTCTAATTAAATTGATCCCATGTCAAAACAAGGGCATTTAGCATTGCCGTATAACTTTCGTCCCAAATTAGGGTTTCCGGGTAACTTTTCCATAAATTCTTGATTTGGCTCTACAAAGTATGATTTATCTATATTTGAAGTTCTCATGTACTTCTAAGACTAATCTAATTATTATTTGACCCTCAGTGGTCATTTTGGAAAATTTTTGTTCCCGACGATTTTTGTCAAAATTTTCGGAAAATGATTTTATCAGAAAAATTTCTGAGTGAATTTTCTATATAAAAATTGAGGAATATTTTATATATATTTCATGAATAGGAGTACAATAGTACGGACACCGCAGTGTCGATGTTACAATTTCGATCGAACAAAACTTATATAATTGCAATTTCAATTGAACAAAATTGACATAATTACAACTTCAATTGATCAAAATTGACATAATTACAATTTTAATTAATCAAAATTGACATGACTTTATTTTCAATTAAACAAAATTGACATAATTATAATTTCAATTGAATAAAATTGGCATAATTACAATTTTAATTAAACAAAATTATTAAAATTATAAGTTCAATTGAACAAAATTGACATAATTATAATTTCAGTTGATCAAAATTGACATAATTACAGTTTCAATTGAGCGAAATGGATATAATTGAAACTTTAATTGAATAAAATTGACATTATTGCAACTTCAATTGATCAAAATTGATAAAATTATGACATCTGTTAAATGAAATTGATATAATTGTAACTTCAATTGTGCAAAATTGACATATTATAGCTTCAATCGAACAAAATTGACATAATAGTAACTCCAATTGATCAAAATTGACATATTTACAGCTCAATTGAACAAAATAGAAATAATTGTAACATCAGTTAAAAAAAATTAACATAATTACAACTTCAATTGTACAAAATTAAAAAAATTGTAACTTCAATTGTTTAAAGTTGACATAATTGTAACTTCGATTGAATAAAATTGACATAAATATAATTTCAATTAAATAAAATTGACATAATTACAATTTCAGTTTTACAAAATTGACATATTTACAACTTTAGTTGAACAAAATTGATATAATTATAACTTCAATTGATCAAAATTGACATAATTGTAACTTTAATTGAATAAAATTGATAAAATTGTAACTTCAAATGGACAAAATTAATGAAATTGCTAACTCAATTGAACAAATTGATATAATTATAACATCAATTCATCAAAATTGACATAAATATAACTTCAATTGGATAAAATTGACATAATTATAGTTTCAATTGATTAAAATTGACATACTTGCAATTTCAATTAAACAAGATTGACATAATTACAACTTCATTTGAAAGAAATTGACATAATTGCTTCTTCAATTGAATAAAAATGACATAATTGTAATTTTAATTAATCAAAATTGACATAATCACAACTTCAATAGAACAAAATTGGCATAATTGTAAATTTAATTGAACAAAATTGACATGTTTATAATTTCAATTGATAAAAATTGACATAATTACAATGCCAATTGAACAAAATTGAGATAGATCACTACAAAATTAAAGCGCTATAGTGACGGTAACATTTATTGTTGGTGACTTTTAGTAATGGTTTTTTGTATTCTATAGCAATACTTTTGACGAAACCGTTAGGAAATATATATATTTTATGATGGTGTAAAATTATTTGTCAGGATAAGTTTAGCAATCGTCAGTAAATATAACACAACTGTCTGTAAAAAGCAATGTTGAATTATCATGGTTATTAGTCGTGGTCAGTAAATATGAAAGTTTTAGGGACGGTTTGAAAACAGTCACTATATAACTGTTTTTACTATCTACCTAACTATACAATCTGCATAAGTTCTATATCTATGCTAACTCATACATTATACAGTCTTTAAAAGCTATGCTCAATGCAGAAGTTTATCATTTATGGTCAGTAAATATGGTAGAATTCTATGGATGGTTTGAAAATAGTCTCGATATGACTATTTTTACTGTCTACTTAAGTATACCATCTTCATAAGATCAACTCAATTCTGACGGTTATTATTTGTGGTCAATAAATATGGCAAGACTTTAGAGATGGTTAGAAAAGTGTCTCTATATAACTCTTCTTTACTATCTAGTTAATTTTACCATCGGCATAAGTTCTACATCTATGCTGACTTATATATTGTACAGTTTTCAAAACCTATGTTCAATTTTGACGCTTATCATTTGTAGTTAGTATATATGGCAAAGTTTTAGGGACGGTTTGAAAATAGTCTCGATATGATTCTTTTTATTGTCTACTTAAACATACCAGTTTCATAAGTTCTATACAATTCTGATAGTTATTATTTGTGGTAAGTAGATATGGCAGAGTTTTAGAGATGGTTTTGAAAACTGTCTTTATATATCTCTTCTTTACTATCTACTTTGCCATACCATCCACATAAATTTTAAATATATGCTAACCCTTATATTATACAGTCTTTAAAGGATATGTTCAATTCTGACGCTTATCATTTGTGGTTTATAAATATGGTAGAATTTTAGGGACGGTTTGAAAACAGTTTCAATTTGACTCTTTTTACTATCTACTTAAATATACCAGTTACATAAGTTCTATTCAATTCTGACGGTTATAATTTATGATTAGTAGATATGACAGAGTATTAGGGATGGTTTAAAAACTATCTCTATATGTCTCTTCTTTACTATCTACTTAACCATACCATCCGCATAAGTTTTGAATCTATACTAACCCTTATATTGTACAGTCTTTAAAGGATATGTTCAATTATGATGCTTATCATTTGTGGTTAGTAAATATGGTAGAGTTTTGGGGACGGTTTAAAAACAGTCTCAATTTGACTCTTTTTACTATCTATTTAAATACACTAGTTTCATAAGTTCTATTCAATTCTGACGGTTATAATTCGTGGTCAGTATATATGACAGAGTATTAGGGATGGTTTGAAAAACATCTCTATATGTCTCTTCTTTACTATTTACTTAACCATACCATCTGCATAAGTTCTAAATCTATGCTAACCCTTATATTGTACAGTCTTTAAAGGATATGTTCAATTTTGACGCTTATTATTTGTGGTTAGTAAATATGGCAGAGTTTTAGAGACGGTTTGAAAACAATCTCAATTTAACTTTTTTTACTGTCTACTTAAATATATCATATACATAAGTTCTATTCAATTCTGACGCTTATCATTTATGGTCAGTAAATATAGCAGAGTTTTAGGGATGGTTTGAAAATTGTCTCGATATGACTCTTTTTACTTTCTACTTAAAAATATCATTTTTAGAAACTATTTGTTTAAATAGTACCTATAGTAACTCAGTGTATGGTAAAGTTTGTACTAAAATACTGTATAGAGATTTTAGTATTACAAGTACTAAATTGCCACTGATAAAGTAATAAAGTGTAGTAATGGGTAGTTATATTATTATACATTAGAATTGGAGTTAATAAAGTATAGTAATGAGTGGTTATATTATTATACATTGGAATTAGAGTTAGAGTTGTTGTGGTTGCTCTAATAAGTTGAAAGAATTCACTACTTCTGGAGCCATCTTTTTCCCACTTTTGGTTTTGTTTGTACTTTGGTTTTTACATTTTATTTTTTTAGAACTACCCTTAAACCAGACTAATTTTGTAATGATAGTAGGGTTGAAATATGGTAGGTTGTTATAAGTGTGTTAATTTTTGTAACTTGTGTCACTGTTGATAGTTAGTGGTAATTTGTGGTAAGTAGTAATAACTTCACTGATAACTAGTGGTAACTTGCGGCAACTAATAATAACTTTACCGGTGATAACTACTCGTAACACGTTCTAAGTTAGTTTAAAAAATTCTGCTAAATTGGTTTAACAAATTTTTTCTCAAATTTCAATCTCTTGATTTTATGATTGTTTATACTTGAAGAATTATTTACCTTAAACAACAACAACCTAAGTCTTCTATCACAAAATTTGGGGTCGGCCATATGAGAGACAAATATTGAAAATCAAAAGTAAAAGGGAATAAAAAAAGAGAAGTGATTTAATTTGTGTGGATTTTTTTACGTCATTCATTCATATCTAATGTTATCTCCTCAACTAAATCCATATCTATCTTGTCTTTTCGAATACATTACATCCAAGTTTTTAATGGCCTACCTCTACATTTTATTAAATTTCCTATTTTTAAGTTTTTGGTTTTCCTAACAGGTATGTCCTTAGGTCTTCGTTATACATGCCCAAACCATCTTAGACGGTACTCTCTCATCTTATCTACAATTGAACTAACTCCTAACTTATTATATATCTCGTTGTTTCTAACTCTATTTTTTCTAGTTTTATCACACATCTATCTAAACATTCTCATCAGCAACAGTCATTTTTTGCTCTTATTGCTGTTTAATGGTCCAACACTCAATATCATATAGTAATGCAAGTCTTATTACGATTTTATAGAATTTTTCCTTTAAATGTAATGGTATCGTGCGATCATAGAGAACTCCGGATGCCTTTCACCATTTCATCCAACCCGCTTGAATTCTATTGTTCACATCTCCATCAATACTGTCATCGTTTTGAATGATGGAACCAATATATCTAAATTTTTTACTTTTTGGGACTTCTCTTCTTTCTAATCTAATTGTTTCTTCATTATCCTATTGGTTGGTGCTAAATTTACATTTTATATACTCAGTTTTAGACCTACTTAATCTAAATCCTCTGGATTCCAACATGACCCTCCATAACTCTAATTTAATATTGATTCCCTCCCTAGTTTCATCAACTAAAACTATATCATCTGCAAAGAGCATACACTATGGTATTTCATTTTGGATATTTTTTTGTGATTTCATATATCACTGTTGTAAATAATATGAGACTTAGTGCTGAACCTTGATGAAGTCCAATATTAATAGGGAAGTTATCGCTCAGACCCCAACAAGTTCTTACATTGGTCACAACTCCTTCATACATATCCCTAATAAGGTTAATATCTTTTAGCAATATCCCTTTCATCATCAGCGCCCACCGTAACACGTCCCTAGGGACCTTATCATATGTTTTTTCTAGGTCAATGAATATTATATGTAGATCTTTCTTCTATGCTCTAAATGTCTTAATCAACCTGTTTTAGTAAGTAAATTGGTTCGGTGGTGGATCGTCCTGGCATAAATTCGAATTGGTTCTAAGACACACTAATTTCCCATCTCAACCTATGCTCTATCACTCTCTCCCATAATTTTATCATATAGCTCATAAGTTTAATTCCTCTATAGTTGGAACAATCTTATATGTCCCCCTTATTCTGATATAGCGGAAAAGTGTACTCTCTCTCTCCATATTTGGGGCATTTTCTTTATTTGTCAAATTTTATTGAAAAGAGCCATTAACATTACTATGCTGAATTCATCCAAACATTTCCACACCTCAATAGGGATGCCATCAGGTCCTACGGCTTTATTATTTTTCATTTTTTTAGTGCCTCCTTTATTTCATGGGGACGAATCTTACGTTTAAAGTCCTCATTAATCTCTTCTACAGGTATCTCAATATTTTCTATACCTATTGTATTCTTAACATTAAACAAATTTTCAAAATAATCTCTCTACCGTTTTCTTATGTCTTCGTTCTTTACTAGTATACTATCGGTTTTACTTTTAATACATCTAACCTCATTTAAATATTTTCTCTTTCTTTCTCTTAATTTAGCAATTCAGTAGATCTCTCTTTCCCCGTCTCGGGTCTCCAGTCTTTTGTATAATTCGTTATACACATTTCTCTTTGATTCATAGATAATTTTTTTTATATCTTTTTTTACATTCTTGTATTTTTCTACGTTCGCTACTACTATCACTTTTAAGGTTCCTATAGCACTCTCTTTTGATTCGAATAGCAGTTTGTATTTCCTGGTTCCACCACCATGACTCCTTGCATACTGGACCTCCGCCTTTAGATATTCCAAGGACCTCCCTATCTATATTCTTAATATTGTTAGACATTTCTTTCCACATTGTTTTTGAATCATCACTAGCAAATCAATTGTCACTCCAATTACTTTGTTCCTAAAAATCGTCACTTTTTCCCCTTTTAATTTCCACTACTTAATTCTTGGCTCTATATATTGTCGACATTGTTTTTGTCGTTTAGGCACCTGCACGTTCAAAACTAAAAGTCTGTGTTGAGTTGCTACACTCTCACCTGGTATAACTTTGCAATCTTTACAGGTCGTTATATCACCTCACCCGATGAGAAAGAAATCTATCTAACTAGCATTTGATTTGATCCACTTCTATAAGTAACCATGTGAAACTCTTTTTTCTTGAAAAAGGTGTTTACAAGTATCAAATCGAATACTATAGCAAACTCTAAATTAGTACTTCCCACCTCATTCTTACTGTCGAAGCCAAAATTTCCATGTATGCTTTCGAATCCCTCATTTTTCTTTCTAATATGTCTATTTAGGTCCCTTCCAATATATAACTTCTCTCCACTCGGTATGGCTTATATAAATTCATCTAATTCTTCCCAAAATTACTTTTTACTAATTGCATCTATACCTATTTGGGGTCCATATACACTAATTATGTTAACTACGTTTTCTCTATTTACTAACTTGAAGAGCATAATTCTATCTCCATTCCTTCTTATCTCTACTACATCCTCCGGTAGATCTTCATGTATGATTATTCCTACCACATTCTTAGTTCTATCCTTACTTGTGTACCAAAGTTTATGCCCATAGGCCTCTATTACTTTGGCCTTCTCTCTCACCCACTTCGTTTTTTGGAGACACATGATATTAATTTTTCTACTATTCATTACTTCTCCTATCTCTCGTAATTTTTCGGTTAGGGATCCTATATTCCAAGGGGCTAAGTGAATTCTATCATCTTGAACTATCTTATTTATCCGCACCCTAATATCCCTGGTAACTTGCCACTACTACCGAATCCAATGTAGCGCGTCGCTGAGGGGGAAATGCCCCAAATGTTTTGTTATGTCTCTCATTTTTAATTCGACAAAAGGTTTTACGCTTCCTGTCAGCCTACTGCAACCTTACTCTTTTATTTGAGTTTGGGACCGGTCGTGGCAGAGTTTTTTAGAAAATAATATAAAATGATTAAAAAAAACCCTATATTTATATACACAAAATAGCGATAAAATAATAAATTTTTATGTTACAATTATATCGCTATGAGTTTTTTAAGTTTTAATATTTTTAAATTCATAACAATATATTTTATATTAATAATAATAGTACTATTACTAATAGTAATGATACTAATAATAGTAATAGTAATAGCAATATTAGTAGTAATAATACTAAATAATAGAAATAATAATATTATTATTAATAGTAATAATAATACTAATACATATGACTAATACTAGTAATAATAACACTAATAACACCAATAATAATTATGATACCAAATAAATAAATAGATAATAACAATACTAATAATAATAATATAATAATAATAATAACAACACTAATAATGATAATACTAATAGGATAGAGATGATGATGATGATAATGATGATAACTAATGTTAATATATGTTACTAGAAAAGTATACAGATGCATAGGGAGTTATAGAGGTGGTCAGACGGCTGAGGCAGGAGAAACTCCGATAGTGGTGAAACCCGGTCGAAGGCATAAACAGAGATCAAAGATGAACAGACGAAGGGTGATCATACGAAGGTGGTTCTGACTAGAGATATTCTGGTAGAGCAGACGAAGGGGATCTTATGAAGAGAGATCTGGGCTTATCGAGGGGAGATCTGACGAAGGGTGATCTGGCGAAGGGTGCTCTGGACAAAGGGTATATGCTGGTAGATCAAACGAGGAGATTAGATAGAGTATGGGTAGTGGTTTGACGAAGATGAAGAACGAGTGTCACAGACTAAGATAGAACTCGACCTTTGAGCAAGATGACAAGGATATTAGGGCAGATTTGGGTGGTCTGAAGGTATATCTGAGTTTTGAGGAAATGATCGAGGTTTGTGAGGAGTAGATCTGGGTTGGAAAAGGGTAGATCAGGCAGAAGGCTAATCGCGGTCAACTGCTCTTAGAATATAGGTTTTCTTAAGATGGTTAGCGAGTAAGAGGGGGAGGTAGACAGAGAGCTACAAAAGTACAGTAAAGGGGAGGATGAGGGAGGTGAAGAGAGAGAGAGGGGGGATAGAGAGCGGGGTAAAGGGAGGGAAGAGGTTACTTACTTGATCGAGTAGTGTAGGGGAGCTGATCGGGTGCTTGATGATTTGGTGGATCTGCTCGAGCGAGATCGAGCTGTTGAAGCAAGCAATGTGTGAGAGAATTCACTATAATTCTTATTTACCCACCCTACAATTTTTATTCACCCACCCTAACCATCGAATGCATTCACCCACCCCAACCCATTGGATGTGGGTTTCCTCCTTCAATTCCTCCGATTCTTATTCAATTTCAATCTTATTCATTGATGGTCTACAGAGAGAATAACACTCAAAAGGACATTAGTCAAACATTAGCACATTAGCACAAATGTGTGTTGAGGTGTTGGGATTAATTGCTATATGTCCAAATTTACCCTCTAATTTCATTCAACGACATTTAGATTGCCTTTCTGGGCTTACTATCATCGGTCTAGTTACCATAATTCATCCTGTCAGATAGGAAAACCATATAATAAGCAAGCTCATGATCAGTCAACACACAACATCGAGAGGTACCAACCACCAAAGATGAATAACCATCTAGGTGATAGCTCTACATTGTAGTGTCATTATTCTGAAATACAATTTCAATGAAACCCTTATATGTAGCATTAATAACAGATCTGTCCATCTTGGGTAATCCAGGGAGGGGTTTATTGGGGAAATCCAAATTGTAAACTCCTTTTTGATTATGTTGATCAGCAAGCCTGATGTCAGTGTTGTGTCCTGCCTTGTGTCGTTTGTGAGTGACTATATGCTCCATAGATTGGAAAGTAGACACAAATAAATCCAACCGGACTGTCCACAGACTCAACCCCATTCATGGGGTTTCAAAACTATCTTAAACAACTATATCACCAATTTACTCTTAACAACCAAAAAGAAATCCATAAATCAACTTTCAAGTGGGAAAATGATCAATCACAAAAGGATTTCAAAAAGTTCAACTCTGGAATCACTTTAAGTGGTAAAGCCAAGAAAACTAAGAAATTATCAATAAACTAAACTAAACCATAGTGCAAAATGTTCAGACAACAGCAAAATGCAGATGATAACAAACTAAAAAAATGATCTTTAATTTGAAAAACAGCATCACTACTCAAAGAGAATAAAGAAAGCCAAAATGATAATACCTGTATCATCCAATTATATTTCCAATTCTTGAAAAGACTACATATGGAAGATAATACCTAAGTTCATTGAGCAAATCAATGGGCAAATTGTGCACAGTCTAGTGGAGGCCCTCCGGTAATATCTAGAGGCTGCATTGCAGACCTTAAATTGTGCATAGTCTAGTGGATGCCCTCCAGCACCATCTAAAGGTTGCATTGCAGACCTTTCAGAGTGCATACAATAGAATTCATCAATTTTAATTGATTGCAGTAGGCTTTTCAGGTCTAAAATTCTAAATATGAAAAAAGAAATAAAATTCATACCCAAAGCTCACAAATAATAGAGCAGGGATGACTAAGATATTTGAATATCTAGGATGGAAGCTAGCCCTAGAGTTTTGAGTGCACTCTATTGGTATCTATGATTTCCAAACAATCAATATGCCAAACATTGAAATCAGTTCTTATCTAGAATTGAAGACTGCAAACTCACTCAGGTTCACTAGTAACAGCTCAAATCATGTTTAGATCATAATCAAACGAAATACCCATGATCCTAAATTCTCTACTTAAATTAGAAACCAACATGTTAAACTAAAAAACAATCTTAACTTGCCATGAGCCACCACTACTGCACCCAGAAGGCAAAAAATACAATAAACTAACTTGAAGAATATCTGATCCTCAAGAGAGATCAAAAACAGCACAAGAGAGATCAAAGTAGATGCAATTAAATATCCAATACACCAAATTTTATATCACAAAATATTCCTGAAGTCAAAAAGCTAAAACCAAATCTACTAACTATATTATCAAAAACACAAACCGAATCAAACTGACCCCATATCTCTTACCAAATATAAATCCAATTTAATATTTTTTTTCAAAATCACACCAAATACAGCGTACACATTGCCAGATCAATTTCTATTACAAATTAACCAAAACCCACAAGTGCAACAAATATTACATGAAAAGCACAACAAATATAACATGAAAGGTTAGCAAAAAACACCAATTTTAGTAAAATTCCACAAAAATGGAATAATCAGATCAGTACAAGCGAGGAACTTCATTAAAGAATTTGAAGAACAAAACTAGGAAAGGCAAGAAAAATAAAAGGAAAAACCTAAAATGCCACTTCATATTCAAAAATTCAGACAAAAAATGAATTTATTGCCAAATAAACAAAATGACAATAGCAATGGAGATGCTCATGCTCGCTTAAAATAATTAACCAAAACCAATAACACCAATGACATTAACAAAGAAAATTAATAATACAAAGATAAACTTAAGTGAAGAAAAATAGAATTCTGTCAACTAGAATCATCATATCACTAAAATCAAAGAAACCCAGTTTAGATTTACAAGAAGAAGACTAGAAAAGGCAAGAAAAAAAAAAACCAAAACCCCACTTCATAGTTACAAGAATTTAGGAAAAAATAAATTCAAATGAAAAAAAAATAAAAAAGAAAAACAAAATGGAAAATATGAATGTGAAGGGAAGTGGTTATCAGCAAGCCTGATTGGTGTGGTAAGATTTACAAAAGAAATCCCATTAAGTGTAGCTTGAAACTTCCCATTGATAGTCAAAGGTGACCCGTTCCCTTTTATATATGTATCATTAACATTGATTGAGCCATAGTGAAAAGACCCTTGTGGGTTAGGGCAAACTCGACTGTACCATTTAGCCTGCCCAGTTTCACAACAAAAAGTTCAGTTTAGAGAATATTATGATCTTTTTTTCTCCACTCAGACAGCACAACAAAAGACTCAAATAGATATTACTATTGTATTTTTTTTTTATATTGATAATAGACTATGATTTTGTGATTTAGATTTACAAAACAGCAAGTATTAATGTGAAACAACTATGAAGCTATCATATAAACATGCTGGCTTGGAATTGCACTAAAGCAGAAGAAAATAATGATTATCCTTATAATGTTTTTACTTCTATCTTCTCACCACCATTGTGGATCAAGATTACAATTCTATATCAGAATATTGTAGAAAAAAGGCCATAATCATGCTCACCATGGCTATGAAGACCTTTCATGGTTGACTTAGCTGATGCAAAAGTTAATAACCATACTACTCGGACATCACTAAAAAAAATGTTGATAGCCACAATAGATACATAATAATAATGTAGCCATTTGGGCTAGGAAGCATTATTATTCGAACGTAGCTGACACCATCAATGTGACAATGTCAAAATTCACGTATCTATTCGTTCTTAGTTTTCTTTCTCTTCTCATCAGAATTTCACTCAAAAAGTAAGAATAAAGATTTGATAAGTCTCTCATCATGCCAAAAGAGTCAGTTACAATTCTATGAATGAAAAGTGATGGTGCTTTACAATTTAGTAATGGTTGAGGTCATAGCACATAACAAAATTATGAACATATTACAAAGTAGAAATAATATTCAGGGGTAACTTCTACATTACAAAATCAAACTTCATAGCATGGAGCACAAAAATAATTACCCGATAGATTTTACCTGACTCATTGACATTGTCTTGTCATAGAAGTCTTTTGGAGGGTAAGAGAGAGGACCAGAAGTTTTTCCCTTGGAATCGGAATATTACAAGATAGCATCACCAATCATCTTTTGCCATAGTGATTCATTTTCAAACCTAGCACTTGCAACAATGATCATAATTAAATAATAATAAAATAAAAAATTACACACATTAAAATCATTAAATTCAACTTCTTTTCACCATTACATTCAACTTCTTTTCACAAATTTTCTTGTCCTTTGTAGTGGTGCGGTCTTTGCTTTTGCTTTTCTCGGGGTTTGGGTATTTGCTTTTGCTTTTCTTAGGGTTGGCTCACATGGTTCAGAGCTTGGTTTGATTGATTTTTTTTTTCGTTTGCATCTTTTCCATGATCTCAGCTCGAACTGTATTATGCTCAGACAATAAAAGAGTGAGAAAATATTCTTTTCTCAAAAAATTAAGGTCCTGCCATGAAATTAAGTTATCAAAAGAAGTCATGACTGATTCCAAAATAATAATAATAATAATAATAATATGAATATACTTCTTGAGTTGGAGGAGTCATCAATATCTCTAGTTCCCATATCTCCAAAAAGTGCATAACAAATACTCCACAATTATTATCATTAAATTCAACTCCTTTTCACCATTACATTCAACTTCTTTTCACAAATTTTCTTGTCCTTTGTAGTGGTGCGGCCTTTGCTTTTGCTTTTCTCGGGGTTTGGGTATTTGCTTTTGCTTTTCTCAGGGTTGGCTTACATGGTTCAGAGCTTGGTTTGATTGATTTTTTTTTTCGTTTGCATCTTTTCCATGATCTCAGCTCGAACTGTATTATGCTCAGACAATAAAAGAGTGAGAAAATATTCTTTTCTCAAAAAATTAAGGTCCTGCCATGAAATTAAGTTATCAAAAGAAGTCATGACTGATTCCAATATAATAATAATAATATGAATATACTTCTTGAGTTGGAGAAGTCATCAATATCTCTAGTTCCCATATCTCCAAAAAGTGCATAACAAATACTCCACAATTATTCCTATAGAATTTATTTTAGGTATGCATTTTTAGTGAATTTCGGAGAGCCATAGGTATAGTAATACTAGTAGTATTTATGTGTTAGGCTACTGAGGAATTTGAATAGCTACTATTTCGGAGATAACGAGGGAGTTTTCATAAACCCTCTCAATGCAATTTTTCTATAAAAAAATAAAAAAGTTAAAGGTTATAATGGAAGAAAATTTGATGTTTAAATATATTAAGCAATTACCATAAAAGTTTGCAATTTTTGTTTATCATGGCCTCTAAAGCAATAACCCAAGTCCAAAACGTACATGATATGCTTGTCAATGTAAATAGCATAATAAAACCAGTGGTGTTTGAAAATTATGGGAATGAAAACCTATTATGAAAACACAATAGTATATTAATTGAATTATTAATGTGTAATGGTAAAGTAAGTCAGTAGAAAATTATTGAAAATTAAAGGAATAAAACACAAATAGTATATTAATTGAAATATTAATATATAATTGTAATGATAAAGGTAAAGTAACTTACTAAATTGCACGATTTAAAATCGAATCCAAGTGTTTTTACTGACAAACAATGTTGAACCATTGAAATATCTCACTCGTTTTCATTCATTTTTTGTTTCACATCCAAACCAGAGGCTTACACCGCAGACATCTGCATCAGCATTAGTGCATAATTAGTAAAACTAGGTTAAAACTACGTGAAAAAAAAAAGGAGACAAATCTATAAGGAGATGAGAAAATAAGGTAGAGATTTGCATTACTAAAAATAAGTGAGAAAGTTACTAAAACCAAGGTAAGAAAATAAGGTACGCAATTACATTAAATACTGCATGCATTACTAAAAAATACTACATGCTTGTAAAAGTATAATTCACTTAGATTTTCATCATCAGCACATAACACAAATCCAAATTCAATTTCAAATTCAAATCCAATCCAAATTAATAAAGTAAAACAGTGAAGAATAAAGATACAAGAAGAAGAAAAATAAATGTAATGTAGAGAAAAGATGAAAAAATAAACACAATGAATGAAAGAAAGAATAATAAGATAAACAATACTTTCTGAAAACCATAATGGAAAGACACATATTGAAAATAAGGGAGATCGGGCGGTAAGTATTGAGGAGCCCTATATAGCAATCCATGGTCTGCAAATAGTACTCATTATCTCATAAGCTAATATAAAAAATAAAAAAATTAAAATTCATAATAATGTGCCAATCCAATGGGGCGGCAGCAACTCGTGAGTATCAGTCCACGACATGTATTTTCCAGTAATATTACACAAAATTGTTCTATGCATTGTCATAAAAAATTATGAGGTTTTAGTAATGTATCAAACAAAAATTTTGAATGTATGAATAGAAATCAGAATGACAAATAAGATAAGTATCATTGGGAGATAGGAGATAACTTGTTTGGCCTCATTTTTTAAGGGTTTTCGTCCATAAAAAATCCAAATACTCTCATCTTCAGTAGAAAAAGTTCTAAGGATAGCAAAGGTAGAAATCGTATTTACATTAATCTCCTCCACCTCCTTCATTTCAGTTAAAGCATTTACTATTTCATACAATTGAGGATTTGGCCCCTCCTCTTCATCCAAAAGCTCCTCCAAGCCCTCATCCTCCTCCCATACCTCTTCGCCCTCAACAAAATCATGCTTTGGCTTTTTCTTCTCTTTATCTACATCAAAGTCCTCTACATGATCAGAGTTGGATATTCTATGCAACAAATCACATTACATTTGCAACAAATCAGACTGTAGTTGAATTAAACCCTTCAATATTTGAATTGACTTCTCCAGAATTGTTTTAACTTCCTCTTTGATGCCAATTCTCTACAAAACAAAACAAATGGTTCTAAGATTGAGAGATATTATAATAAGTGGCGAAGTGTAAGTGCTATTGATTTACCTTAGTTTCTTTTCTAGTAGCTTCAACAGATTTGTTCCATCTATTGATTTCTTTATTTGATCAGCTTTTTTTGACAACAAACCCTATATACATCACATAACATATTATCAAATAACTCACATTTCAGAGTCCAAATAAATAAGAGAGTTCATACAGAAATAAATAAGAGTTGACACAACAATATTACTTCAAATAACAATGTATTGTATTCTTAATTATAAATAAATATTCACAATACAGAGAGTAAGAGAACTTACATCAAACAAATACGAGAGATCAAAGTAACATAACAATATTACTTCAAATAAGAGTTGACATAAGAGTGCAGTTAATTTACATTTACACACTCAAATCTAAGTCTTCGAATAACACGATCCATAGTCCAATAGCGAATGGGCAGTTTCTTTACTTCACCCAATCCACCAATTCTCACATTCTCAAAGTAAAAAATCTATACATACCGAGGACCAATATCATTTGGTTAGCACAGGACAAAAATTTGCAATAGTTATAAACATTGAATTAATATTTATAAACTTACCATAAGCAAAAATAAACAACCACCAATAGCTCTGATCTTCCTCTCCTCCTCTCTTCTTCTTCTCTTCAGAACACCTTTAAATTGCCACACCTTATCAGCTAGCCATTGTAATACAAATTTGGCCCAGTTGTATTGGTCAGCATTGTCCACATCAATATTAGCCATAAGGTGTCTGACAGTAGGGAAGATATTTGTGGACGGACATAAAAAGCATCCAAGAATGAACAACAAGAAGCATTGTTTAAACCTGGGAGATGAGGGATCTTCTATTTGCATTTGTTCAATTGGATATGTTTTAGTTTGGAGAATAACTTTGTCTCTGAGGATTCAATCAAAGATGAAGAGCCTAAAATATCGCGTCCGGTGCAGGGGATTCCTAGGATTCGCCCTACTTTATCAGGTGTGAACTTAAACTTTTGATTTGGAACGATATAAAGAAGTTTATCCATAAGTTCAAACCTCATAATCAATTGTTCACATAATTTTTGACTCAAAGTATCGCCGGTAAGATTCAAAAACTTTTCAAACCCCTTATGTTTTACTACTTGTTTCATGTCTTCAGTGAGGGAAAGAATTAACTCCTTTAGTTGCCTAGGATAACACCTTGTTTGAATTGGTGGCATTGCCTTAGTTATGCCAAGCAATTCTTTTGTTTGCTTCGCTGCTTTGTTGTACTTCTCCCTCTCAGCTTCACTTGATTCTCTCCATTTTCGATTGTATTCACTTCTGCTCACTTTGTTCTTGGAAAAAGTTCTTTTCTATATTGGACAACATATTCAAATTTGTTAAAATTATACATTTGTTTATATTAATTAAAAAAATGTAAAACATTACAATAAAAAATAAAACACTAAAAATCAAACAAAGTAACAATAGAAATAAATAAATCAAACAAAGTAATAAACAAAGTACCAATATAAACAAAGTAACAAATAACAATATAATATTAACAAAGTAACAATATAATAACAAAAAGTAACAAAAGTAACAATCAAATAAAGTAACAAGTAACTATATAAAATACTCACTGTTTCCACGACTCAAGTAACAATATAAATAAATAGATAAACTGTCTATAGTCTCTTAATTAATAATAATAGAAGAGATATTTTAACAAAAAAACAAGTAAAAAATTCCCATTCAAATACCCCTCAAGAAACCAAACAAAGTATTCCATGTATCCCACGCATGTTTAGCAAATATCCTATCACTATCGTAATTGATACACAAGTCGAAACAGAAACATATTTTCCCTTTGGAAGTATCTAAGCTTTTAAGGGAGTTGGTAAAAATTGGCTCCATCTAGACCTCTTCCTAGAGATTTATGTTGTTGCTAGAGACAAGTATGCAATGTTGAGTGTTCTGCTTGAACTAAAAGAGAAAACTAGCAACAGTTTTATGAAATAAGATCAAAATTAGGAGATAAACACTTTTTCTTCCTTTGGATTGACAGCTTCTCCAGGATGAATATGCATATTAAAGGATTATTAAAGAATTCACCCAACATAATGAATCATGAAGGGGTCAGTCAAGCAGTTCGTGTTAGTAAATCAAAAATATGCTTATAATAGAAAATAATAAAAAAAAAAGATAGGACCAAATGCAACAAAATTTTGATAGTCGACTACCAATTCAAAACACAATAAAACAAGAAACAAGAAAACAAATTGATTACTTCTAATGTCACTTTCCTCCTCTCTTCCAAATCAAATTTAGTAATAACTAATAAAATTAAATATTAAAGTAAAAAACACTAAACCATCACTTGAAAAACTTGTATCCGGAGAGATATTTGACTGATCTAGACATAGAAGTCTCATTGGAAAGGACAATGGTTCCATCTGCATCTCCCATTTCTGGTTAGAAATTTCAAAATCTTCACACGTTTGTCCCTCTTCCTTCTTCCCTCCCATTTTGCCCTTCTGCCTTCTTTCTCTTCCTGTAATCTTTGCCTTATGCTCCTGCAATGTTCTTCGCCCTACAACCCTTCTTCCTCAATTATCAGCCCTCATTCACCCTGAAACCCTTCTTCCTCAGTCGCCCCTCTACTTCTTCTTGGAAAGAATAATATTGAAAGGACATCGATTATTTTACCAGCTATCCCAGCTGTTGGATGGTGCTGTTATTCAAATATCGCATTAGAGATATGTGCTTGAAAAGACCTCAGGACGTGGTGACAGTGTGAACCCTAGCCATCGGATCAATACACATGTGACACTCCAAGCAACCATAGCCATTAGATAAGTTAGCCATCTGTATGCCATATATTATTATAATTATTATATAATCTTATACTTATTTAATTATTATTTAATGTTACACTTATTTTTATAATTATATATTTTTATATATTACTATGTAATATATGTAATATAAGTATTATATATATATATATATATTACATATTACTATTTATTACAATATATTACTACTATATATTAATATATATTAATATTATATTATATATTTTTGGTTTATATATTAATATATCCATTATTACTACTAACATTATATATTACTGTTATATACTATTATATATTAATGTTATATTTTACTACTATATGCTATTATTATTATATATTATTATACATTATACTATTATATTATATATTATTGTATTATATATTATATATTGTTTTATTATTTTACAATATATTATATATAACAAATTACTACTATATATTAATATTAAATATTATTACTATTCATTACTATTTATTACTATATATTACTATTGCTAATTACTTATTGGAGTGTGTATATACCTATATATATTACTATATACAAATATATAAATATTAGTACCAGCACAGAGCAAGAGGGGCTCACTCCATCATTGGCGCCCATGCAAGAATTTGCCCCCCCAAGCCCTAGCCCCGCTATTATATTATAATATATATTATAGATATATTATTTTTAATTACAAGTATTAAATAAGTATTAAATTATTATTGTATACTGTTATATTATTATATTATATTAGCATTATTACTATATATTATTATATTATATATAGTTGATTTGCCATGCTAATATATTATATATATTGATAAATTATTTTAATTATAATTTAGTAATAAATTACTCTTATATAGTAATATATTATTATATTAATATTGTTACTATGTATTAGTATATATTAATGTTATATTATATATGGTATTATATATATTATATAATGATATATTCTTTTTAATCATAATTTCGTATTAAATTACTATTGCATGCTATTATATTATCACATTAATATTGTTACTTTTATATTATATATTATATAATTAAATTACTATTGTATATTATTATATTATTATATTAATATTGTTACTATATATTAATATTAATGTTATATTATATATGGTTGATAAAGTGTGTATATATTATATTAGTATTATATTATTAGAAATTACAATATATATTTTTTCATTACTTATTAAATTATAATATAGTTTTTAAATAATTTATTAAATTAAAACTATATAGTACTATATATTAATATATATTACAATATACTACTATAATTACTATCTATTACTATATATCATATATTATTATATTATATACTACCATATATTAATATTATATACTATATATTAATATTATATATTACTTATATTACTGTTATTTCATACTATTATATTATTGTTACTATATATTATTATATGATATTAACAATATATTTTTTTAATTACTTATTAAATTATAATATAATTTTTAATTATTTATTAAATTATAACTATATATTACTATATATTACTAATATATTAAAATAATTACTATATATTACTATACATCACTGTATATTATTATATATTATTATATATTACTATATATTACTAATATATTAGTATAATTACTATATATTATTGTTGTATTATATATCAATATACTATATTATATACTATTATATATTAATATTATATATTGTTGTTATATATTAATATATATTACAATATATATTATTACACATTTATCACATATTACTATATTACTATATATTAGTAATATATTACTATATTATTGTATTATATATATTATAGTCTTATATTATTATATTATGACTTATATTTTTTTAATTACTAAATATTAGTATTAAATTACTAATATATAATAGTTATTGTAATATTTTAATGGACAAATTACGACATATTTATACATCACTATATATTATTATACATTACTATATATTACTATTATATCTTATATATTTGTATAGTGTTTTAGTTAGATTTGGGAGGCGAAAATTCTCTTTAGATTTTTTTAGCCTCCATACCTTTTTCTGAACTTATAGAATTTTATTCTTTTGTATTAGTTTATACAAGAAGAAAAGAAAATTGGAGTTTTCTATATACACAGAGAACCAAGTCCAGTTAATTTCTCATCCTAATTGATCAAAATTAACATAATTGTTACGTCAATTGAACAAAATTGACGTAATTGTAACTTTCATTGAACAAAATTGACGTAATTGCATTTTAATTGAGCAAAATTGACTTAATTGCATTTTAAGTTTAGTAAAATTGACATAATTATAATTTCAATTGATCAAAATTAACAAAATTGACATAATTGTTACTTCAATTGTACAAAATTGACATAATAGTAACTTCTATTAAACAAAATTTACATAATTACAATTTCAATTGATCAAAATTGACATAATTATAATATCAATTGACCAAAATTAACATAATTTCAATTTTAATTAACTAGAATTGACATAATTACAGTTTTAATTGAATAAAATTGACATAATTATGTTTCGATTTTACAAAAGTGACATAATTGCAGCTTCAATTAATCAAAATTAATATAATTATACATTCAATTGACTAAAATTGACATAATCGTAACTTTAGTTTAACAAAATTGAAGTAATTATAATTTCAAGTAATCAAAATTGATATAGTTATAAAATCAATTGAACAAAATTGATATAATTGCAATCTCAATTGATCAAAACTGATATACTCGTAAATTCAATTAAACAAAATTGACATAATTACAATTTCAATTGAGCAAAATTGACATAATTGTAATTTTGATCGAGCAAAATTGATATAATTGCAAATTGAATTGAACAAAATTGACATAATTGTAGTTTGAATTGAGTAAAATTGACATAATTGTAATCTTAATTGAACAAAATTTATAAAATTGTAACTTCCATTGAAAAAATTGAATTGGTTGTAACTTTAATTCATCAAAGTTGACATAATTACAACTTTAATTGAACAAAATTGATATAATTGTAATTTTAATTGAACATAATTGACACAATTGTATCCACAATTGGTCAAAATTGATATAATTATAATTTCAATTGATCAAAATTTTAATAATTATAACTTTAGCTTAACAAAATTGACATAATTGTGACTTCAAATGTACAAAATTGATATAATTGCAATTTCAATTGAACAAAATTGACATAATTTTACCTTCAATTGAATAAAATTAATATAATTGTAACTTCAATTTAATATAAATGACATGATTGTAACAATAATTCATCAAAATTGATATAATTATAATTTGAGTTGAACAAAATTAAATTAATTATATTTATCAAAATTAACATAATTGTAATTTCAATTAAACAAAATTGATATAATTGAAAGTTCAATTTATCAAAATTGACATAATTGTAACATCAATTAAACAAAATTGACTTAAATGGAATTTTAATTGTGCAAAATTAACATAATTGTAACTTCAATTGAACAAAATTGACGTAACTGTTACTTTAATTGATCAAAATTGACATAATTGTTACATCAATTGAATAAAATTGACATAATTATAAGTTCAATTGAATAAAATTGTAATAATTGTAATCACAAATAATCAAAATTGACATAATTATTATCACATACCCCAATTTAGTTGCATAATTTTATGGTGGAGTGATAATGCTATAGGTAAATCAAACAAGTAATCGGGTATATTAAACGTCAGGGTTAAAGATAAGGTTAAGAGATAAAGATAAAGTTGAGAAATAAGATAAGATTGAGAGGACAAGGATAAGGATAAGGTTGAGAATAAGGATAAGGTTAAGAGATAAGGATAAGGTTGAGAAATAAGGATAATTTTGAGAGGACAAAGATAAGGATAAGGTTAAAAGATAAGGATAAGATTGAGGTGATAAAGATAAGGATAAGAAAAAGGATAAGCATAAGGATAAAAAGGACCAAAAATATTGAAAACATATGTTTGATCAACTCCCTAGAGACTAAATACCAAAAAAAATTTGGTATTTGAAATATTTAGAAAATGAAAAGGAAAAGTCTTGGTAATTGCTTCTCATGATCGAATTAAGCTAAAACCTATTTTTCTAGAATTTTTCTAAGTTGTTAGCTCTCCAGATAAAATTCCGCAAAGTTAGATGCCGCAAGTTTTCTTCTTGGAAGGGAGAGTTGATTTTTTATTCTTAAAGAATTAGGTGTTAAAACTATTTTTATTGAATTCAAATGGAGGTATTTCCTTATTTATGTGTAATTGTTAAGTCTTGCAAAGTTTTATAATAAAAACATTTTCAAACAATTTTACAAAGAAAACTTCTTTTTCACACATGCACATACGGATCTCACTTGGCTGTCAATCTCATACAAAAAATTATTTTTAGGCCACTGTAGGAAAGAAAGTCGAGGAGAACTAAATGAGATAGTAGAAATAGCTTTGTTGTGGATAACCTTCCTAGTAAAAGTTTCGCTATTTTATCATGTATGGAAGAACTTGTAATATTTAGTTATTGAAATAAATAAAAGATCAATTGTTTTAGCTGAATTTCAACTACTCCAAGTGAGTGAGTTGTCCTGGCGCGAGCCAAGCAGTCCATTGTCAATAAATCCTTGGTGAGGGGGTGGATTTAAAGCATGACAATTATAATTTCAATTGATCAAAATTAATATAATTTTAATTTTAATTGATCAAAATTGACATAATAGCAAAATCAATTTATCGAAATTGACATAATTACAACTTCTATTGAACAAAATTGACATAATTAAAATTTTAATTTAATAAAATTAGCATAATTTTAACTTTAATTGAACAAAATTGAGATAATTACAACTTCAATTGAACAAATTAACACAATTTTAATTTCAATTGATCAAAATTGATATAATTGTAATTTAAGTCAAACAAAATTCATATAATTGTAACTTCAATTGAACAAAATTGACATAATTTTAGTTTCAATAATGCAAAATTGACAGAATTATAACTTTAATTGAACAAAATTGACATAATTGTAAATTTAATTGAACAAAATTGACATAACTGTAACATCAATTGAACAAAAATTGACATAATTGTAATTTCAATTCAATAAAATTGACATAATTATAACTTCTACTGAACAAAATTGATGTAATTACAACTTCAATTGCACAAAATTCACGTAATTATACCTTTAATTGTGCAAAATTAGCGTAATTGTAACTTCAATTGATCAAAATTGACATAATTGCAAATTCAATTAATAAAAATTGGCATAATTCTAACTTCAATTGTGCAAAATTGACATAATTGTAGCATCAATTGATCAAAATTGACATAATTGGAATTTCAATTGAGCAAAATTGTCGTAATTATAACTTCAATTAAACAAAATTGACATAATTACACTATCAATTGAACAAAATTGACGTAATTGCAACTTCAATTAGACAAAATTGATATAATTGCAGTATCAATTGAACAAAATTGACGTAATTGTAACTTTAATTGATTAAAATTGAAAGAGTTGCAACTTCAATTGATCAAAATTCAATTCAATTTTGCAAAATTGATGTTGTTGTAATTTCAGTTGAACAAAATTGATACAATTATAATTTCAATTGATCAAAACTATCAATTTTGTAATATTAATAGAACAAAATTGACATAATTACAAATTCAATTGAATAAAATTGACATAATTGTAATTTCAATTGAACAAAATTGACAAAATTGTAATTTTAATTGTGCAAAATTGATATAATTGTAACTTCAGTTGAACAAAATTAATATAATTGTAAGTTCGATTGATCAAAATTGTCACCATTGTAACTTCAATTGAATAAAATTGACAACATTGCAAATTTAATTGAAAAAAATTGAAATAATTAAAAATTAATTGAATAAAATTGACAAAATTATAACTTCAATTTCACAAAATTGACATATTTGTATATTCAATTAAACAAAGTTGAAATAATTATAATTTCAATTAATCAAAATTGATATAATCGTATCTTCAATTTAACAAAACTAACATAATTGTAATTTCAATTGATCAAAACTGACATATTTGGAACTCAATTTAACAAAACTGACATAGTTACAATTTCAATAAGTCAAAATAGACATTTTTGTATAGTCAATTGAACAAAACTGACATAATTGCGACTTCAATTAAACAAAATTGACATAATTATAATTACAATTTAACCAAATTGAGACAATTTCAACCTCAATTGAACAAAATTAATATAATTGTAATTTTAATTGAACAAAATTTACATAATTGAAACTTCAAATGAACAAAATTTTGATAATTACAACTTCAATTGATCGAAATTGACATAATTACAACTTTAATTGAATAAAATTGACATAATTACAATTTCAACAAATAAGATTAGTATAATTACAACTTCAATGAACAAATTGGCACAATTACAATTTTAATTAAATAAAATTAACATAATTGCAACATCAATTGATCAAAATTGACATAATTATAACTTCAATATTATAAAATTAACAAAATTACAATATCAATTGAACAAAATTGATAAAATTGTAATTTCCATTGAACAAAATTGAAATAATTGTAACTTTAACTAATCAAAATTGACGTAATTGTAGTTTCAATTGATCGACATTGACATAATTGTAATTTCAATTGATTAAAATTGGCATAATTGTAACAACAATTGATCAAAATTGATAGAATTATAATTTCAATTGATCAAAATTGATAGAATTGTAACTTTAATTCATCAAAATTGGTATAATTGTAACTTTAATTGATCAAAATTGACATAATTGTCGTTTCAATTGAATAAAATTGATATAATTATAACCTCAATTGAATAAAATTGACATAATTACAATTTCAATTTATCAAAATTGTCATAATTGTAACTTCTATTAAGCAAAATCTTTGTAATTGTAAGTTCAATTGAACGAAATTCACATAATTACAATTTCAATTAAAAAAATTGACATAATTACAATTTAAATTGATCAAAATCGATATAATTGTAACTTCAATTGAACAAAATTGACATAATTGTAATTTCAAATGAATAAAATTGATATAATTACAACATCAATTGAATAAAATTGATATAATTGTAATAGCATTTGATTAAAATTAATATAATTGTAACTTTAATTTTACAAAATTGATAAAATTACAATTTCAATTGAACAAAATTGATATAATTATAATTTTAATTGAACAAAGTTTACATAATAGTAATTTCAAATTATCAAAATTGACATAATTGTAACATCAATTGATCAAAATTAAAATAACTATAGTTTCAATTGAACAAAGTTAACATAATTACGATTTCAATTGAACAAAATTGACATTATTATAAACTCAATTAAAAGAAATTGAAATAATTACAATTTTAATTAATCAAAATTGACATAATTAAAAGTTCAATTGAACAAAATTGACATAATTATAAATTCAATTCATCAAAATTGATATAATTGCAATTCCAATTGATCAAAATTGACATAACTATAATATCAATTTTACAAAATTAACATGATTGAAACTTCAATTAAACAACTACAATTGAACAAAATTGATATAATAGCAACTTCAATTAAATAAAATTGACATAACTGCAACTTCAATTCAACAAAATTGACATAATTATAATTTCAATTGAAATAAATTGATGTAATTACAATTTCAATTGATCAAAATTGACAAAATTATAAGTTCAATTGAACAAAATTGACATAATTACATATTTAATCGTTCAAAATTGATGTAATTGCATCTTTAATTGAACAAAATTGACATAATTGTAACTTTAATTTCACAAAATTGATATAATAAAAAATTCAATTGGTCAAAATTGAAATAATTACAGTATTTGAACAAAATTGACATAACTGTAACTTAAATTTAACAAAATTGACATAATTATAATTTCAATTAAACAAAATTGACATAACTATAATTTCAATCGAACAAAATTGACGTAATTATAATTTTTAATTGAATAAAATTAATAAAATTACAAATTCAATTGATCAAAATTGACATAATTATAATTTCAACTAAAAGAAATTAATATAATTATAACTTTAATTGATCAAAATTGACATAATTACAATTTCAATTGAACAAAATTGATATAATTGCAATTTTAGTTAAACAAAGTTGACTTATTTGTAACTTCACAACTTTAATTGAACAAAATTAACATAATTATTATTACAATTAATCAAAATTGAAAAAATTGTAATTTCAATTGGGCAAACTTGACAACACTGTAACTTTAATTTATCAAAATTGACATGATTATAATTTCAATTGAACAAAATTGATATAATTATAATTTTAATTGAACGGAATTGACAAAATTGTAACTTCAATTTAACAAAATTAACATAATTACAATTTTAATTGAACAAAATTAATATAATTGTAATTCGATTGATCAAAATTAACAAAATTATAAATTCAGTTTAATAAAATTAACATAATTGTAAATTCAATTGATAACAATTAACAAAATTGTAACTTTAATTTTACAAAATTAACATAATTACAATTTCAAATGATTAAAATTGATATAATCACAATTTCAATTTTACAAAATTGATATAATTGCAAATTCAATCTGTTGGAGGTGGGTTGTGGCTCCACAGAAACAGGCTCCTTGATGACTCGAATGGTTGCCGTTGATGGGATATGAAACCTGCAAAAATCACCAGAGGGTGCTCTGGCGGAGGAGGCTCCAATGCTCAAGTCAGAAAGAGCAATTTTCAAATGTAAAGAAATAGATTGAGAGCTTAGTGATGGAGAGATTCCTTGTAACTAGTGTGCTTAATATGTAAGGCCGAGAGAGTGTACCTGCCTTGGAAGGTTTGAGGGTATCTTATACCTGATAGAGTCATATACTTTCGGGGCATTGTAACCCTACTTTTCTTATGGAAACGATCCAAAAATCTCGGGAGTTCAATATTCTAAAATGATCGCGATCTTTATCGTATGAGAATTTTCCTTATCTGTAAGATCCTGGAGATACCATTCTTAAGTAGGGAATCAAAGTTGTTGGGCGCTCTGATATTTTCTTAGGATCAATGAGGTCATTGGCTATCGGTCGGTTGTTAGGCCAATGCGAGGCCTTCGGGCTTGTTTGCTTAGTAAACCAAGGGCTAAGTACCCGATTGGGGAGATAAATGGCAAATCTCATTCGATAGGCGGGACGACTAAGGCTCTTCAGTAGATCCAATGAATGACCATCGAGGATAGTCGTTCGGTAATACTAGGTTATGTCTGCTCCTCGGTCGATAGCTATTAGGTCGCTTAGCTCAAGGGGTAATCCCTTTTGTGCTGTGGGCCATCTGGGCTTGGGCCCCTCGATCGTACCTTTGATCAAGTATTGGGTTACGTACCATCATTTGCTCCCGACTCATGGCCTTCTGTGCAAAAGGCGCTATAAGTAAAGACTCATTAAAGCGAAGTGTGTTTGATACATCACAAAAGCACAGGACTGCTAATTGCAAGAGGCATTATAAGTAAAGGCTATGCCACCCTTTCTCACGAAGATAGGTGCGTATCATCGGAAGTGATTCCTTTATAGGGAACTTAAGGAAGTTAATTGCTCCATTTATGACGTGCTATTCTCGCTGATCCATTTCACTTACCCCGAATTAATTAAGGCCTGTTCCTTTTCAGCTATAAGTAGTGATGATGTGTGCTCCTTCCTTCCCACGGAAAATTGAAGTTTTTCTTTCTTTCTGGGAGTTCTTCTAAGAGTCGTTTCCTTCTGCGAGGCATTTTGGTATGCGGAGCTTTATAGCTCAAGTAGTTTCAACTGGAGTGAGATCTCATTAAGGAGGGGGACTACTGGAATGAGATCTCATTATATCGACTACTAATCGATTGGCATGGTGAGATCATCCATCACCGGTAGAGACATGTTCTTCACCGATTTGGGTTAACTGTCCGGGTTCCCCTCCATAATCCAATTGTAGTGGGGATGCCTCTCGCACCGTCTTTGGTTAGTAGGCAGGGCTTGAGTCATTTGAGGGTGGCAAAACCCAAGCTCATGCCCTTTATTATCCCTAGCACTACATAGGAATTACTGTTTTTGTACTCTCCAGTGTAGGGATTGTGGTTTCTTTGTCTAGGGATAACCCTGTTGTGTACTTCTCATGGTGTAATTGGTTCGATCCAGAGACTTGTATACTCATTCATGTAACCGAATGTATTCTTATATAAGAATAAGAGAAAAGTTATACTTTACTTACTGGAATTCTATCCTTACTCTCTTTCGATGTATCTTATTCAACTGTACGCTTTTCTTCGATTTTTATCAAAGTAGATCTACTTCCAACTTTTAAGCCCCGTGTGGAGATATGAGGTATTATTGGCCATTTGAGCCATAGACGTCTGATTGACAGGAAAATTTGAATAGGAGAGCCGTGTCCGCCCATTCAGAGAGTTCCATCCCTTTTGATGACACAAGAAAACTTTAGATAGGAGGGTCATGTCCACCCGTTTGGGGAGTTTTATCCCTTTTTTATGATACATTTGATAGGAAACTTTAGATAGGAGGACCATGTTCACCCATTCGGGGAGTTCAATCCCTCTTTGATGATATGTTCAATCGATAGGAAACTTTAGATAGGAGGGCCGTGTCCACCCGTTTAGAGAGTTTTATCCCTTTTTGATAACACGTTCGATCAATAGGAAACTTTAGATAGGAGGGTCGTATCCACCCATTTGAGGAGTTCCATCCCTTTTTGATGATACGTTCGATCGATAGGAAACTTGTTTGGTAACTAGACGAGGATGGGGGAGAGAATCGTTCGGTTCTTACCGAGCTGATTTTTTTGGCCATCCATCTAGATTGTTGAAGCGATAGGTTCCAGGTCAGACCACGGAGCACACTTGGTACGGACCTTCCCAATTGGGACTGAGCTAGCCCCCGGGTTGGGGCTGATCGGTGGTTTCGATCCTTCTTAACACCAACTCGCCCGGTTTGAATGTGCGGTCTTTAACTCTTCGATTGTGATACCGTGCCATCTGCTATTGGTAAGCAGCCATTTGTACCGATGCGGACTCTCGAACTCTGGAAGCAAGTCCAGTATTTAATGCAGGGTATGTACGTTTTACCTAGAGTCGTATTGGGTCACCAGAAGCTAGTGAACTCCTATCTCCACGGGTATGACCGCTTCACTTCCATATATCAAACTAAACGGTGTTTCACCTGTTTCCCTTCGGGGTATAGTGCGATATGACCAGAGGATATCATAGAGTTCTTTAGCCCATTGTCCTTTGGCATTGTCTAGCATTGTCTTTAATCCCTGTTGGATCGTTCGGTTGGTTATCTCAGCCAGCCTGTTAGTCTGCGGATGAGCGACTGATGAAAATCGATGTTGAATCTCAAATTTTTCATAGAACTCCAAGAAGCACTTATTGCCAAACTACTTTCCATTGTCCATGATGAGGACATGCGGTATGCCGAATCAAGTAACGATATGAGTCCATACGAAGGATTGGACCTTGGCAGCAGTGATCTGAGCTAGAGGTTCGGCTTCCACCCACTTGGTGAAGTAGTCAATCGCTACTATGAGGAACTTCCATTGTCCTGAGGCTGGGGGGAATGGCCCGATGATATCCATGCCCCATTGAGCAAATGACCAGGGGCTAGCTATAAGATTGAGTTCGGTGGAAGGCAATCGAGGCATCGAAGAGAAGAATTGGCACTTATCACATCGCTTTACATAGTTGTCAGAGTCGACCTTCATGGTTGGCCAATAGTACCCTTGACGAAGAGCCTTGTAGACTAGGTTTCGAGCACCTAGGTGATTACCACTATTCCCCTCGTGGATTTCTCGGAGGACATAGTCCCTTTCTTTAGGAGTTAGGCACCGCAGATATGGATGAGTGAATAACTTCCGATAAAGGATTCCATCAATTATGGCGTATTGTGCGACTCTTCGCTTTAGTTTCGTCGCCTCCCTCGATGAGTTTGGTAAGCGATCATGCCTTAAGTATTCTTCTACAGGATCTTTCCAACTAGGGGATTGATCGATGGAGAGAGCCTCTCTGGGCTTATCAATGCTAGGATATGGCAGGCTTTTAATGTATGCCATTCGGCTAGAGGCGACTGAGTTAGAGTGGGCCAGCTTCGATAGAGTGTCAGCTCGTGCGTTCTCCGATTGAGGGATCTACTGGATATCAACTTTGTCTAGTCGTCCTATTATTTCGCGCAACTTACTCAAGTATTTGGTCATGGTTGGGTCTTTCGTTTTGTAGACTCTTTCGATTTGTTTGATGACCAACTGGCTGTCAGTGAATACCCTTATGTTCCATGCCCCCATGTTAACGGCGATCCGAAGGCCTGTCAGTAAGGATTCGTACTTTGCTTTGTTGTTAGTGGCCTGGAAATCAAATCAAAGGGCGTATTCCGCCTTAAAATTATTCAGGCCCCCTAGTATGAGCCTGGCACCGCTTCCCGAGGAATTCGATGACCCGTCACGTGGATGGTCCACTCTGGGATCGGCCATTCTTCCTAATGGTTAGGAGATTTGTCTTCAAGCGTTGCCGGCAAGGTACATTCGAGGATGAAATCAGCCAATGCTTGGCCCTTTATTATTGGTCGCGGTCGATACTGGATATCGAACTTGCCCAGTTCCACGCTCCACTTGATGAGCCGACCGGAAGTGTCTCTTTTTTGGAGGATTTGCTTCAGTGGTTGGTCGGTGAGAACCACGATGGTATGGGCTTGGAAGTACGGTTGAAGGCATCTTGCTGAGACGACCAAGACATATGCTATCTTCTCAATCGGTCGATAGTTAATTTAGGATTCCTTTAATATTCGGCTGATGTAGTAGACTGGCTTTTGGGTAATGGACTCTTGTCTCACCATCACAGAGCAGAGCGCTCGATCGGAGATGGTAAGGTATAAACAAAGCTCTTCCCTGGGGACAGGCCGTGAAAGCAGTGGCAGCTCCATCAAATATTCTTTTAGTCGTTCGAAGGCTGCCTGACATTTGAATGTCTATTCAAATTGTTAAGTCCTCTTCAATGCATCAAATATGGGCTTGTACTTCTCACCGTCCCTTGACGTGAACTGGCTCAGAGTTGTTATCCGGTCGGTAAGACGTTGCACTTCTTTTAGTGTCTGAGGAGGCGACATATCCAATATCGCTTATATCTTCTCGGGATTGGCCTTTATCCCTTGATCGGTGATTATGAAGCCTAGGAATTTTCTGGAGGCGATCCCAAAGGTGCACTTCGTCGGGTTCAACCGCATATTATAATGTTCTAACGTCTAAAAGGTTTCTTCAAGGTCTGTTACATGAGCTTCTACGATGATGCTCTTGACTAGCATGTCATCAACATAGGCCTCAACATTCCTGCCTAGTTGGTCTTTGAAGACTATGTTGACCAGTCATTGGAAAGTCACTCCAGCGTTCTTTAGGCTGAAGGGTATGACCCGGTAGCAATATGTATCGAATTCGGTAATGAAGCTCGTTTTCTCTTCATCCTTCGGTGCCATTCTGATATGATTGTGGTCTGAATAGACGTCTATGAAACTCAAGAGCTGGTGTCCTGAGGAATTGTCTACGACCTTGTTGATGTTGGGGAGTGGGTAACTATCTTTCGGACACGCTTTGTTGAGATCAGTGAAGTCCACGCACATTCTCTATTTGCCATTGGCCTTTTTTACCAAGATAACGTTGGCTAACCACTCGGGATATTTGACTTCACAAATGAACCCGACCGCTAATAGCTTTTGAACTTCTTCTGTATAGTGCGCTGGCTTTCGAGAGTGAATACTCTCTTGTTCTATATCACTGGTTTGAAATTAGTGTTCGCTGTTAGCTTTTCGGCTATGATGGACGAATCTATGCCTGGCATGTCTTTCGGGGTTCAGGCGAAAACTTTAGAGTGTCATTATAAACAGGCAACTAAGGCCTCTCGCAAGGAGGGTGATAGGTTGGTCCCTATCCAAACGGTCTAATTTGGGTCGTTTGTTAGAGGGACCTCAATCGTTTCTTCACCTTATTCGAGTTTTTATCTCGGCCCGGTATTGTCCCTGAGTTCCAGTGCATTGATCGGAAAATTTTCTTGCGCATCTTAAGCCGCAAAGAGGATATAAGGATCAGGATTACTACGCATGGTAGTGACCCCTTGTGGCGTTCTGAACTTTACCTTCATGTGTCTCGTGCTCGGTAACGCTTTTAGTTCATCCAGGCTGGGTCTTCCAAGAATGGCGTTGTAAGGAGAGAACAGTTTCACCATATGGAACTTGACATGGGCGGTCGTGTGAGTGGGAAGTTTTCTGAGGGTTATGGAAAGGGAGATAACACCTTCAGGATAGACGTGCTTGTCCGAACATCCCCTGAGGGACCCGATAGGTGGCTGAAGCTAAGCCAGATCAAGGCCTATTTGACAGAAGGCGTCCCAGGTAAGAAGATCGCAGTCGGCCCTTGATCGACAATGACCCTCTTCATGACGTGAGATTCTATTTTGAGGGTAATAACTATAAGATCGTCGTGGCAGAGATCCACCCCCATCAGGTCGTTGTCATCAAAGCCTATGACAGGCCTCTTCCTTTTGGCCGGAGTTACGTCAGGACTAATGGCCATAGACGTCGACATGAGCTTTCGGTATATCAGTCTATTCCCACAGATGGTGTCAATCTGTTGGAGGTGGGTTGTGACTCCACAGATACCGACTCTTTGATAACTCGAATGGTTGTCGTCGATGGGATATGAAACCTATAAAAACTTCCGAATGGTGCTCTAACGGAGGAGGCTCTTACGCTCAAGTCAAAAAGAACGGTTTTTGAATGTAAAGAAACAGACTGAGAGTTTAGAGAGAGAGAGGTTCCCTGTGACTAGTGTACTCAATGTGTAAGGCCGAGAGAACGTATCTGAATTGGAGGGTTTGATGGTATCTTATACCTGATAGAATCATATGCTTTCGGGGCGTTTAACCCTACTTTCCTTGTGGAAACAATCCGGAAATATTGGGAGTTCAATATTCCAAATTGATCGCGATCTTTATTATATGTGAATTTTCTTTATCCGTAAGATCCTAGAGATACCGTTTTTAAGCAGGGAATCAAAGTCGTTGGGCGCTCTGATATTTCCTTAGGATCAATAAGGCCGTTGGTTATCAGTCGGTTGTTAGGCCAATGCGGAGCCTTCGGGCTTATTCGCTCGATGAACCAGGGGCTAAATACCCAATCAGGGAGATAAATGGCAAATCTCGTTTAATAGGTGGGGCGACTAAGGACCTTCGGTAGATCCAATGAATGGCCATCGAGGATAGTCGTTTGGTAATACTGGGTTATGTTTGCTCCTCGATCAGTAGCTATTAGGTCACTTAGCTCAGGGGGTAATCCCTTTTTGTGCTGTGGGCCACCTGGGCTTGGGCCCCTCGATAGTACCTTTGATCAAGTATTGGGTTACATCCCATCACAATCGATCAAAATT
Organism: Dillenia turbinata; assembly: GCA_037126225.1. Taxonomy (NCBI): domain Eukaryota; kingdom Viridiplantae; phylum Streptophyta; class Magnoliopsida; order Dilleniales; family Dilleniaceae; genus Dillenia; species Dillenia turbinata. The sequence goes on from JBAMMX010000013.1 coordinate 11,478,349, forward strand.
GACATAATAATAACTTCAATTGTACAAAATTGACATAATTGTAACTTCAATTTTACAAAATTAACATATTTGTATCTTTAGGTTGTTCAAAATTAATATAATTACAATTTCAATTGAACAAAATTGAAATACCTGTAATTTTAATTGAACAAAATTGACGTAATTGTTATTTCAATTGATCGAAATTAATGTAATTGTAATTTCAATTGAACAAAATTCATATAATTACACCTTTAGTTTATCAAAATTGATATAATAGCAACATCAATCGATCAAAATTAATATAATTGTAAATTCAATTGATTAAAATTAACGTAATTTTAACTTCAATTGAACAAATTACACATAATTACAACTTCAATTTTCCAAAATTAACATAATTGCAACATCAATTGATCAAAATTAACATAATTCCAACTTCAATTGATCAAAATTGATATAATTGTAACTTCAATTTAACAAAATTCACATAATTGAAACTTCAAATGATCAAAACTGACATAATTGTAATTTTAATTTAACAGAATAGACATAATTGCAATATCAATCAATCAGAATTAACATAATTGTAACTTAAATTTTACAAAATTGATATAATTCCAATTTCAATTGATTAAAATTGATATAATTATAATTTCAATTAATCAAAATTGACATAATTGTAATTTTAATTTAACAAATTCGAAAAAAACTGTAGCCTTAATTTAAGAAATTTAATGTAATTACAACTTCAATTAAACAAAATTGACATAACTATAACTTCAATTGATCAAAATTGACATAATTGTAAATTTAATTAATTAAAATTGAAATAATTGTAATTTTAATTAAACAAAATTGAAAAACTTGTAACTTCAATTGGACAAAATTAAAAGTTGTAACTTCAATTAATCAAATTTGACATATTTATAATTTCAATAGAACAAAATTGACATTATTGCAACTTCAATTAAAAAAAATTAAAGTTATTACAATTTTAATTGATCAAAATTGACATAATTGCTATTTTAATTTAGTAAAATTGACATAATGACACTTTTAGTTTAGCAAAATTGATATAATTGTAATTTCAATTGATCAAAATTGATATAATTACAATTTCAGTAGAACAAAATTGACATAACTGTTACTTCTATTGTATAAAATTGACATAATTGTAACTTCAATTGAACTAAACTCACATAATTACAATTTCAATTGATCAAAATTGACATAACAACAATATCAATTGAGTAAAATTGACATAACTGCAACTTCAATCAACCAAAATTGACATAATTTCAACTTCAATTGAACCAAATTGACATAGTTATAATTTTAATTTTACAAAATTGAAATAATTTTAATTTTAATTAATCAAAATTGAAATAATTGCATTTTCAGTTGATCAAAATTGGTGTATCCATGACACAATATAACAAAATTGATAAAATTTTAATTTTAATTTATCAAAATTGAAATAGTTGTAATATCAATTGAATAAAATTGACATAATTGCAACTTGAATTGCTCAAAACTAACAAACTTGTAATTTTAATTAAGAAAAATTGACATAATTGTAATCTCAATTGAACAAAATTAACATAATAGTAACTTCGATTGAGTAAAATTGATTTAATTGCAATTTTAATTAAATAAAATTGACATAGTTGTAACTTGAATTGAATAAAACTGACATAATTATAACATCAATTGAACAAAATTGACAAAATTGTAAGTTCAATTGAAAACTTGACATAACTGTAACTTCGATTGATCAAAGTTAACATAATTGCAATTTTAATTGAACAAAATTAACCTACTTACAATTTCAATTGATAAAAATTGAACAATTGTAACTTCAATTATACTACATTGCCATAACTTTAATTTCAATCGAACAAAATTGATATATTTGTAACTTTAGTTGAACATGATTGACATAATTTTATCCAAAATTGATCAAAATTAACATAATTGTAACTTCAATTGATCAAAATCGATATAATTAGAACTTTAATTGAATAAAATAAACATAATTATACTTTCAATTATACAAAATTGACACAATTATAACTTCAATTAAACAAAATTGTTATAATTCTACCTTCAATTGAACAGAATTGACATAATTGTAACTTCTATTTAACAAAATTGAAATTATAGTAACTACAATTCATCAAAATTGACATAATTGTAATTTTAATTTAACAAAATTGATATAATTGTGACTTTAATTGAACAAAATCGACATAATTGTATGTTCAATTAAAAAATTGATAAATTTTAATATTAGTTTAACAAAATTGACGTATAATTCTTATTTCATTTGAACAAAATTGATGTAATTGGAACTTCAATTGAACAAAATTGTCGTAATTACAACATCAATTGAGTAAAATTGATGTAATTATAAATTCAATTGAACAAAATTAACGTAATTGCAAGTCCAATTAATTAAAATTAATATAATTGCAATTTCAATTGATTAAAATTAACAGAATTGTAGTCTTAATTGAATAAAATTAACTTAATTGTAATTTTATTTGTGCAAAATTGACTGAACTATAATTTTAATTGAACAAAATTGACATAATTGTAACTTTAATCGATCAAAATTGACATAGTTGTAAGTTCTATTGAGCAAAATTGACATAATTGTTTATTCAATTGATCAAAATTGATATAATTACAACTTTAATTGAACAAAATTAATATAATTTTAATTTTAATTTTACAAAATTTACATAATAGCAACTTCAATTGATCAAAATTGATATAATTGCAACATCATTTGGATAAAATTGATATAATTGTAACTTCAATTTAACAAAATTGACATAATTGTAATTTCAATTGAACAAAATTGACATAACTACAACTTAATGTAACTGTAACTTCAGTTTAACAAAATTGACATAATTGTAATTTTAATTTTACAAAATTGACATAATAGCAACTTCAATTGATCAAAATTGATATAATTGCAACATCATTTGGATAAAATTGACATAATTGTAACTTCAATTTAATAAAATTGACATAACTGCAACTTAATGTAACTGTAACTTCAGTTTAACAAAATTGACATAATTGTAAATTCAATTGATAAAAATTAAAAAATTTGTAACTTTAATTTTACAGAATTAACATAATTATAATTTTAATTGATCAAAATTGATATAATCGCAATTTCAATTTTAAAAAATTGAAATAATTGCAAATTCAATTAATCAAAATTAACATAATAATAATTTCAAATGAACAAAATTGACATAATTACAACTTTAATTTTATAAAATTGGCATAATTGTACCTTTAGGCTATTTAAAATTGACATAATTGCAATTTCAATTGAACAAAATCGACATAACTATAACTTCAATTGAACAAAATTGACATAATTGTTACTTCAATTTATCAAAATTAACGTAATTATAACTTCATTTGAACTAAATTCATATAATTACACCGATTGTTTATCAAAATTGACTTAATAGCAACTTTAATTGATCAAAATTAACATAATTACAACTTTAATTAATCAAAATTAACGTAATTTTAATTTCAATTGAATAAAATTCACATAATTGCAACTTCAGTTTTTCAAAATTGATGCAATTGCAACATCAATTGATCAAAATTAATATAACTAAAACTTTAGTTAATCAAAATAGATATAATCGAAACTTCAATTTAACAAAATTGACACAATTGCAACTTCAAATGATTAAAATTGATATAATTTTAATTTTAATTTAATAGAATAGACATAATTGCAACATCAATTGATCAAAATTGACATAATTGTAATTTTAATTTTACAAAATTGGTATAATTACAATTTCAATTGATTAAATTGATCAAAATTAAAGTAACCAAAATTATAGCCTCTAAATCGATATAATTGTAATTTTAATTGATCAAAATTGATATAATTGTAATTTCAATTTAACAAAATTGAAAAAATTATAGCCTCAATTTAAGAAATTTGATATAACTACAACTTCAATTAAACAAAATTAACATAATTGTAACTTCAATTAATCAAAATTGACATAATTGTAACTTCAATTGATCAAAATTGACATAATTGTAACTTTAATTGAAAAAAATTAAAAAAAAAATTGTAACATGAAATGAACAAAATTGACAATTGTAACTTCAATTGATCAAATTTAACATATTTACAATTTTAATTAAACAAAATTGACATTACTGCAACTTCAATCGAAAAAAATTGAAATAACTGCAAGTTCAATTGATCAAAATTGACATAATTGCTACTTTAATTGAGCAAAATTGACATAATGACATTTTTAGTTTAGCAAAATTGACATAATTATAATTTCAATCAATCAAAATTGACATAATTACAATTTTAGTAGAACAAAATTGAAATAATTGTTACTTCAATTGTACAAAATTGATATAATGGTAACTTCAATTGAACTAAACTCACATAATTACAATTTTAATTGATCAAAATTGACATAATAACAACATCAATTGATCAAAATTGACATAATTGCAACTTCAATTAACCAAAATTAATATAATTGCAACTTCAATTGAACAAATTTGACATAATTATGGCTTCGATTTTACAAAATTGACATAATTGTAAATTCAATTGATCAAAATTAAAATAATTGTAGTTTTAGTTGATCAAAATTGGCACATGCATAACACTAGTATAACGAAATTGATATAATTGTAATTTCAATTGATCAAAATTAAAATAGTCGTAACGTCAATTGAATAAAATTGATATAATTGTAACTTCAATTGATCAAAATTGACATAATTGTAATTTCAATTGAACAAAATTGATTTAATTGTAATTTCGATTGAGCAAAATTGACATAGTTGCAACTTGAATTGAATAAAGTTGACATAATTCTAACTTCAATTGAACAAAATTAACAAAATTGTAACTTCAATTGAAAAAATTGACATAACTATAATTTCAATTGATCAAAGTTGACATAATTACAATTTTAATTGAACAAAATTGACCTAATTACAATTTCAATTGATAAAAATTGAAATAATTGTAACTTCAATCATACTACATTGTCATAATCGTAACTCCAATTGAACAAAATTGACATAATTATAACTTTAATTGAACATAATTGATATAATTGTATCTACAATTGATCAAAATTGATATAATTATAATTTCAATTGATCAAAATTGACATAATTATAACTTTAATTAAACAAAATTAACATAATTGTACAAAAATGGCACAATTGCTACTATAATTGAACAAAATTTTCATAATTCTACCTTCAATTGAATTGACATAATTGTAACATCGGTTTAACAAAATTAACGTATAATTGTTATTTCAATTAAACAAAATTGATGCAATTAGAGTTTCAATTGAACAAAATTGACATAATTGCAAGTTCAATTGATTAAAATTAACATAATTGCAACTTTAATTGATTAAAATTAAGATAATTGTAGTCTCAATTGAATAAAATTGACTTCATAAAAATTTCATTTGTGCAAAATTGATTTAATTGTAATTTCAATTGAACAAAATTAATATAATTGTAAATTTAATCAATCAAAATTGACATAATTGTAAATTCAATTGAACAAAATTGACATAATTACATATTCAATTGATCAAAATTGATATAACCGCAACTTCAATTGAACGAAATTGACATAACTAAAACTTTAATTACACAAAATTGACATAACAGCAAATTCAAATGATCAAAATTAACATAACACAACATCATTTGAATAAAATTGCCATAATTGTAATTTCAGTTTAACAAAATTGACATAATTATAATTTCAATTGAACAAAATAGATACAAATACAACTTCAATTAAACAAAATTGACATAATTACAACCCTAATTGAACAAAATTGATATAATTATAATTTCAATTGACAAAAATTGACATAATTTTAATTTCAACTAAATGAAATTAACATAATTGTAATTTCAATTATTCAAAATTTACATTTGAACATAATTGACATAATTGCAATTTCAATTGAACAAAGTTGACAAATTTGTAACTTTAATTGTGTAAAATTGATATAATTATAATTTCAATTAAACTAAACTGACATAATTGTAACTATAATTATTCAAAATTGACGAAGTTGTAATTTGATTTGATCAAAATGACATTATTATAAATTCAATTAAACAAAATTGACATAATTACAACTTTAATCGATTAAAATTGATATAATTGTAATTTCAATTGAACAAAATTAACATAATTATAAGTTCAATTGAATAAAATTGACATAATTATAACATCAATTAATCAAAATTGAAAAAATTGTAATTTTAATTGAGCAAATTTGATTCATATTGTAATTTCAATTTATCAAAATTGACAAAATTATAATTTCAATTGAACAAAATTGACATAATTATAATTTCAATTCAATAAAATTGAAAAAATTACAACTTCAATTTAACAAAAATGACATTATTGCAATTTCATTTGAACAAAATTAACGTAATTGTAATTTCATTTGATCAAAATTAACATAATTATAACTTCAATTCAACAAAATTGGTATAATTGTAAATTCAATTGATAAAAATTGACCAAAATTGTAACTTTAATTTTATAGAATTAACATAATTATAAGTTAAATTGATAAAAATTGATATAATCGTAATTTCAATTTTACAAAATTGACATAATTGTAAATTCAATTGATCAAAATTGACATAATAGTAACTTCAATTGAATAAAATTGACATAATTGTAACTTTAATTGAGCAAAATTGACAAAATAGTATTTTCAGTTTAGCAAAATTGATATAATTGTAATTTCAATTGATCAAAATTGATATAATTACAATTTCAGTAGAACAAATTTGATATAATTATTACTTCAATTATAGAAAATTGATATAATTGTAACTTCAATTGAACTAAACTCACATAATTACAATTTCAATTGATCAAAATAGAAATAATTATAACATCAATTGATCAATTGAATAAAATTGACATAATTGTAACTTCAATTGCTCAAAACTGACAAACTTGTAATTTCAACTGAACAAAATTAACATAATTATAACTTCAATTGAACAAAATTGACATAATTGTAACTTCGATCGAATAAAATTGATTTAATTGCAATTTTAATTGAACAAAATTAAAATAGTTGCAACTTGAATTGAATAAAGTTAACATAATTATAATATCAATTGAACAAAATTGACATAATTGTAATTTTAATCGAACAGAATTGACCTAATTACAATTTCAATCGATAAAAATTGAAAGAATTGTAACTTTAACTGTGCTATATTGACATAATTGTAATTTCAATTGAACAAAATTGATATAATTATAACTTTAATTGAATATAATTGACATAATTGTATCTTTAATTGATCAAAATTGATATAATTGTAATTTTAATTGATCAGAATCGACATAATTAAAACTTTAATTAAACAAAATTGACATAATTATAGTTTCAATTGTACAGGATTGACACAATTATAACTTTAATTGAACAAAATTGTCATAATTCTATCCTCAATTTAATAAAATTTAAATAATTGTAACTTTTATTTAACAATATTGACGTTATAGTAACTACAATTCATCAAAATTGACAAAATTGTAATTTCAATTTAACAAAATTGACATAATTGTAATTTCAATTGAATAAAATTGACATAATTATAATTTCAATTGAAAAAAATTGATAAATTGTAACATCAGTTAAACAAAATTGATGTATAATTGTTATTTCAATCGAATAAAATTGACGTAATTGGAACTTCGATTGAACAAAATTGATATAATTGCAACTTCAATTGAACAAAATTGACGTAATTATAATTTTAATTGAACAAAATTGATGTAATTATAAGTTCAATTGACTAAAATTAACATAATTGCCACTTCAATTGATTAAAATTAATATATATGTAGCCATAATTAAATAAAATTGACTCAATTGTAATTTCATTTGTGTAAAATTGACTTAATTGTAATTTCAATTGAACAAAATTGATGTAATTCCAACTTTAATTGAACAAATTGAGATAATTGTAATTTTAATTGATCAAAATTGATATCTTTATAATTCAATTGATCAAAATTATCATAATTGAACTTCAATTGAACAAATTAACATAATTATAATTTCAATTGATCAAAATTGACACAATTGTAACTTCAATTGATCAAAATTGATATAATTGCAATTTCAATTAAACAAAAGTGACATAAATGTTACTTTAGTTGAATAAAATTGTCATAATTGTAACTTCAATTAAACAAAATTGACATAATTGTAATTTTAATTAAATCAAATTTACATAGTTATAACTTCAATTGAACAAAATTGACGTAATTATAACTTCAATTCAACAAAATTGAAGTAATTACAGCTTCAATTGAACAAAATTTACACCCCTTCGGTTGAGCAAAATTGGGATAATTTTAATTTTAATTAATCAAAATTAACATAATTGCTATTTCAATTGATCAAAATTGACAAAATTGTAATATCAATTGTGCAAAATTTACATAATTGTAACACAAATTGAACAAAATTGACATAATTATAATTTCAATTGAATAAAATTGACGTAATTGTAATTTTAATTGAATAAAATTAATGTAATTGCAACATCAATTGAACAAAATTGGTGTAATTACAATTCCAATAGAACAAAATTGACTTAATTACAACATCAATTGTGCAAAATTAACGTAATTGTAAATTCAATTGATCAAAATTGATATATTTGTAACTTTAATTAATCAAAATTAAGATAATTGTAACTTCAATTACGTAAATTGACATATTTGTAACCTTTATTGAACAAAATAGACAAAATTGTAGTCTCAATTGATCAAAATTGATATAATTATAATTTTAATTAAATAAAATTCAAATTATTATAGGGTCAATTGATCAAAATTGATATAATTGTAACTTCAATTGATCAAAATTGACATTATTATAACTTCAATTTAACAAAATTGACATAATTGTAAGTTTAATTGAATAAAATTGGTATAATTGACAAAATTGTAATTTCAATTGATCAAAATTAACGTAATAGCAATTTCAATAGATTGAAATTGACATATTTCTAACTTCAATTAAACAAAATTAATATAATTGGAACCTCAATTTAATAAAATTAACATAAATGTAACTTCAATTGAATAAAAATTAACATAATTGCGATTTCAATTGAATAAATTGACATAATTGTTATTTCAATTGATCAAAATTGACATAATTGAAATTTCAATTGATGAAAATTGTCATAAATACAATTTTAATTGAACAAAATTGATATAATTATAAATTCAATTGAACAAAATTGATATAATTGTAATTTCAATTAAACAAAATTGATAAAATTGTTATTCTAATTAATGAAAATTGACATAATTAGAGTTCCGGTGGAACAAAATTGACATAATTATGATTTCAATTGAACAAAATTGTCATAAATGTAAATCCATTTGAACAAATTTTATATAATTATAATTTTAATTGAACAAAATTAACATAATTGCAATATCAATTAAATAAAATTGACATAATTGTAATATCAATTGAACAAAATTGCTATAATTGCAACTTCGATTATTCCAAATTGAAATACATATAATTTCAATTGATCAAAATCGATATAATTGTAAATTCAATTGAACCAAATTGACATAATTGCAATCTTAATTAAACGAAATTACTATATTGCAGTTTCAATTGAACTAAATTGATATAATTATAACTTTAATTGTTTAAAATTGAAATGATTGTAACTTCAATTGAATAAAATTGAAATAATGGTAACTTCAATCGATCAAAATTCACATAACTGTAACTTCAAATGAACAAAATTAATATAATTTTAATTTTAATTTATTAATATTGAAAAAATTGTAACTTCAAATGAACAAAATTAACATAATTATAATTTCAATTAATCAAAATTGACATAATTACTTTTTCAATTAATCAAAATTGATATAATTATACTTTCAATTGAACAAAATTGAAATTTTTGTAACATCAATTTTACAAAAATGACATAATCGCAAATTCAATTTGTTGAAATTAACATAATTGTAACCTCAATTAATCAAAATTAATTTAATTCCAACTTCAATCTATCAAAATTGAAATAAACACAAATTCGACTAAACAAATTTAACATAATTGTAACTTTATTTGATCAAAATTGACATAAATAAAACTTCAATTAAACCAAATTAACATAATTGTAATTTCAATTTACCAAAACGGACAAAATTAAAATTTCAATTGATCAAAATTAACATAATTGTAAATTTCAATTGAACAAAATTAACATAATTATAACATCAATTGAACAAAATTGACATAATTATAATATCAATTAAATAAAATTTACATAATTGTAATTTCAAGTGATGAAAAATGACATAATTACAACCTCAATAAAATATAATTGACATAATTGTAACTTCAATTAATCAAAATTGGCATAATCGTAACTTTAATTTAACAAAATTGACATAATTACAACTTCAAGTGATCAAAATTGACATAATTGTAATTTCAATTTAACAAAATTGACATTATTGTAACTTTAATTGATTAAAATTGAGATAATAGTAATTTTAAATTTACAAAATTGATATGATTGCACGTTCAATTGATCAAAGTTGAAATAATTGTAATTTCAATTGATCGAAATTGACCTAATTACTATTTCAATTATACAAAATTGACAATATTATAACCTCAATTTAACAAATTTAACGTAACTGTAATTTCAATTTAACAAAATTGACATAATTGTAATTTCAATTGATCAAAATTGATATAATTGTAACTCTAATTGAATAAAATTGATATAATTACAACTCCAATTGGACAAAATTGACATAATTGTAACTTGAATTGATCAAAGTTGGTACAGTTGTAATTTTAATTGATTAAAATTCACATAATTATAACTTCAATAAAATGAAATTGACATTATTAAAACTTCCGTTAAAAAAAATTGATCTAATAGCAACTTTAATTAATAAAAATTGAACTAATTATAATTCAATTGATCAAAATTGACATAACTGTAATTTCGACTATTCAAAAATGACAAAATTGTAACTTTAATTGAACAAAATTGACATAATTGTTATTTCAATTGAATAAAATTGATATAATTGTAACTTCAATTATTAAAAATTGACATAATTGTAAATTCAAATGATCAAAATTGATATAATTATAATTTCAATTGATCAAAATTTATGCAATTGTAAATTCAATTGATTAAAATTGACATAATTACAATTTCAATGAATGAAAATTAACATAATTGCAGTTTTAATTGTTCAAAATTGACTTAATTGCAACTTCAACTGAATAAATTTGACATAATTGTAATTGCGATTGATCAAAATTGACATAATTATAATTTCAATTGATCAAAATTGACATAATTGTAATATTAATTTATCAAAATTGACATAATTTTAATTTCAATTGAATAAAATTGACAAAATTGCGAATACAATTGAGCAAAATGGGCATAATTGTAATTTTTAATTTTACAAAATTGATATAATTGTATTTTCAATTGATCAAAATTGATATAATTATAATTTCAGTAGAACAAAATTGACACAATTGTAATTTATATCGTGCAAAATTGACATAATGATAAATTTAATTGAACAAAATTGATAAAATTACAATTTCAATTGATCAAAATTGACATAATTACAATATCAATTATTCAAAATTGATATAGTTTTAACTTAAATTGAACAAAATTGATATAATTGTAACTTCAATTGATCAAAATTGAAATAGTTAAAACCATAATTGAACAAAATTGACGTAATTGAAACTTCAATTGAAAAATTTACATAATTGAAATTTCAATTGATCAAAGTTGAAATAATTGCAACATTAATTAAACAAAATTGACCTAATTAAAAGTTCAATTGATCAAAAGTGAAATAATTGTAACTTCAATTAAACAATATTGTCATAATTGTAACTTCAATTGAACAAAATTGAAATAATTGTAACTTCAATTGAACAAAATTGATATAATTTTATCCTTAATTTATCAAAATTGATATAATTGTAATTTCAATTGATCAAAATTAATATAATTGTAACTTTAATTGAAAAAAATTGACCTAATGGTAGCTTCAATTAAACAAAATTGACATAATTATATCTTTAATTTAATAAAATTAACATAATTGTAACTATAATTCTTCAAAATTGACATAATTGTAAGTTCAATTTAACAAAATTGACATAATTACAACTTTAATTGATCAAAATTGACGTAATTATTAATTTAATTGGACAGAATTAACATAACTGCAACTTTAATTGAACAAAATTGACATAACTGTTATTTCAATTGAACAAGATTGACAAAATTGTCATCTTAATTTAATAAAACTAACATAATTGTAACCTTAATGGAACAAAATTGACATAATTGTAACTTTAATTGAACAAAATTGAGATAATTATAACAACAATTGACAAAATTGACGCAATTGTAACTTCAATTGAACAAAATTGAAGTAATTGTAACTTCAATTGAATAAAATTACTTAATTGTAGCTTCAATTAAACAAAATTAGTATAATTGTAGCTTCAATTGAAAAAAATTGACATAATTGTAATTTCAATTGTTCAAAATTATTATAATTACAACTTTAATTGAATAAAATTGACATAATTGTAACTTCAATTGTGCAAAATTGACAAAATTGTAATTTCAATTGAAAAAGTTAATAAAATTGTAGTCTCAATTAAACAAAATTAATATAATTGTGACTTCAATTGACTAAATTGACATAATTGTAGTTCCATTTGATCAAAATTAACAAAATTATAAATCTAATTGATCAAAATTAACATAACTATAATTATAATTGAACAAAATTGACATAATTGAATGTTCAGTTTATCAAAATTGACATAATTATAATTTCAATTGAATAAAATTGATATAATTGTAACTTTAATTGTGTAAAATTGGTATAATTGATTGACATAATTGTAAATTCGATTGATTAAATTCGATAAGATTATAACTTTAATTGAATAAAATTGATATAATTATAAGTTTAATTGATCAAAATTGACATAATTGTAACCATAAATGATCAAAATTGATATAATTATAGATTCAATTAATCAAAATTGACATAATAGCAATTTTAATTGATCGAAATTATCATAATTGTAACTTCAATTGAACGTAACATAATTGGAACCCCAATTTAACAAAATTGGCATAATTGTAACGTCAATTGAATAAGGTTGACATAACTACAATTTTAATTGAACAAATTAGCATAATTATCATTTCAATTGATCAAAATTGACATAATTGTACTTTCAATTTATCAAAATTAACATAATTACAATTTTAATTGAATAAAATTGGCATAATTGTAATTTCAGTCGACATAATTTTAATTTCAAATAAACAAAATTGATATAATTGTTGTTACAATTCATCAAAATCGACATAATTGCAAGTTCAATTGAACAAAATTGACAAAATTGTGATTTCAATTGTGTGAAATTGACATAATTGTAAATTCAATTGAGCAAAATTGACATAAATGTAATTTAAATTAAACAAAATTGATATAATTGGAAATTCAATTGAACAAAATTATCGTAATTATATTTTCAATCGAACAAAATTGAAGTAATTGCAGCTTGAATTGAATAAAATTGACATAAATGCAACTTGAATTGAACAAAATTGACGTAATTGTAACTTCAATTAATCAAAATTGACATAGTTACAATTTTAATTGATCAAAATTGCCATAATTATAACTTCAATTGTGTAAAATTGACATAATTGTAACATCAATTGAATAAAATTGATGTAATTGTAATTTCAATTAAACAAAGTTGACATAATTGTAATTTCAATTGAAAAAAAATTATCATAATTATAACATCAATTAAACAAAATTGAAATAATTACAGTTTTAATTAAACAAAATTGACGTAATTGCAACTTCAATTAAACAAAATTGACTTAATTATAACTTCAAGTGATCAAAATTAACATAATTGTAACTTCAATTGATTAAAATTGGCATAATTGTAACTTCAATTGTGCAAAATTGATATAATTATAATTTTAATTAAACAAAATAAACAAAATTGTTACATTAATTGAATAAAATTGGCATAATTGTAGTTTTAATTGATCAAAATTTGATATAATTGTAGTTTCAATTGATCAAAATTGACATAATTGTTATTTTAATTGATCAAAATTAACATAATTATAATTTCAATTTAACAAAATTGATATAATTGTAAGTTCAATTAAACAAAATTGACATAATTTTAACCACAAATGATCAAAATTGACATAATTATTAATTCAATTGATCAAAATTAACATAATTGCAAGTTCAATTGATCAAAATCGACATAATGGCAACTTCAATTGGTCGAAATTAATATAATTGCGACATCAATTGAATATAATGAACATAATTGGAACCTCAATTTAATAAAATTGACATAATTTTAATTGCACAAAATTGACATAATTGTAACTTCAATTGAACAAATTGAAATAATTGTAACTTCAACAATAACAACTAGAGTCTTAATCCCAAAATATGGGTCGGCCATGAGAGACAAATATAAAATAATTAATAATAATAATAATAATAATAATAATAATAATAATAATAATAATAATGATAAATATTACACATAGTGTTATTAAAAAAAAAAACAAAAGAAAAGCACACACTACCTAACAGAACTTCTAATACGAGGAGTGATGGTCTAAAATGTTTTAATTCTCCTACGTCACTTATTCCTATCCGAAATTATCTTTTCAGTTAATCCTTTAGCTGTCATATCTTTACGAATAAATTGCATCCATGTTTTTAGCGGTCTACCTCATCGTTTAACTAAATCTCCTATATTTAGACTCGATTTTTCTAACTGGTGCATCTATGGGTCTTCGTTGTATATGTCTAAACCACCTCAAGCGATACTCACGCATCTTATCCACAATTGGGTTTGCTCACAATTTAGTGTGTATATCTTCATTTTTAATCATATCTTTCCTAATTTTATCACACATCCACCTTAACATTCTCATCTCGTTGATAGCCATTTTCTGTTTTTGTTGTTGTTTAACGACACAACATTCGATACCATACAATAGTACAGGTCTTACTGCTATTTTATAAAACTTCCATTTCAATTGCATTAGCAACAAACAATCACAAAAGACTCCAGATGTTCTTCTCTACTTCATCCAACTTGCTTGAATTCTATGATTCATATCCCTATCTTTGTTGGAATCGTTTTGAATGATAGACTCTAGATATTTAACACGTTCACTTTTCGGTACATCCTACCCTTCTAACTTAATCGTTTCTTTATCATTCTAGCATTTGGCACTAAAAATAATTCTCATATATTCAGTTTTTTACCGACTCAATCAAAATCCCCTAGATTCTAGTGTCTCTCTTCATAACTCCAATTTCGCACAATGCCCTCTCTAGTCTCATTGATCAACACTATATAATCAATAAAGAGCATACACAAGATATTTCATCTTGAATGCTCTTTGTGATCTCATCTATGACTATTGCAAAAGGGATGAGACTCAATATTGATCTTTGATGAAGTCCAATTTTAATAGGAAAACTATCACATAATTATAATTTCAATTAATCAAAATTGAAATAATAGTAATTTCAATTTATCAAAATTGACATAATTGTTATTTCAATTGAAAAAAATTAATATAATTGTAAATTCCGTTGAATAAAATTGAAATAATTGTAATTTCAATTAAACAAAATTAACATAACCGTAATTCCAATTGATAAAAAATGACATAATTACTACTTCAATTGAACAAAATTGATATAATTGTAATTTCAATTAAACAAAATTGTCATAATTAAACTTCAATTGATCAAAATTTACATAATTATAACATCAATTAAACAAAATTAACATAATTGTAATTTCAATTAAACAAAATTAATAAAATTGTAATATCAATTTAACAAAATTTATAATTTCAATTGTTCAAAATTGACATAATTGTAACTTCAATAGATCAAAATTGACATAATTATAACTTTAATTAAACAAAATTGATATAATTACGACTTCAATTAATCAAAATTGAAATAATTGCAATCTCAATTGAACAAAATTGGCATAATTACAGCTTTAATTGAACAAAATTGACATAATTATAACTTCAATCGAGCAAAATTGACATAATTATAATTTCAATTGAATAAAATTAAGATAATTAAAATTTTAATTGATCAAAATTGACAAAATTATAGTTTTAATTGAATAAAATTAACATAATTGTAACTTTAATTGATCAATAGTGACAAAATTGTAATTTTAATTGAACAAAACTGACATAATTATAATTACAATTGTGCAAAATTGACATAATTGTAATTTTAATTGAAAAAAATTAACATAATTATAACTTTAATTGATCAAAATTGATATAATTATAACTTCAATCGAACAAAATTGAAATAATTGTATTTTTAATTGAACAAAATTGGAATAATTATAACCACAAATAATCAAAATTGACATAATTATAAATTTAATTGATCAAAAATAACATAATTGTAATTTCAATTGATTAAAATTGACATACTAGCAACTTCAATTAATCGAAATTAACATAATTGCAACTTCAGTTGAACTAAATTGACATAATTGTAATTTCAGTTGCACAAAATTGACATAATTGTAACTTTAATAAAACAAAATTAAAATAATTATAATTACAATTCATCAAAATTGACATAATTGTAACTTCAATTAAATAAAATTAAAATAATTGTAATTTTAATTATGCAAAATTAACATAATTGTAATTTTAATTGAACAAAATTGACATAATTATAATTTAAATGGAGCAAAATTGACATAATTATAACGTCAATTGAATGAAATTGACATAATTGTAATTTCAATTGAACAAAATTAACATAATTACAATCTCAATTAAATAACATAATTCCATCATCAATTGAACAAAATTGATATAATTATAACTTCAATTTAGCAAAATTGACAAAATTGTAACTACAATTCATTGAAATTGACATAATTGTAATTTTAATTGAACAAAATTGATATAATTGTAATTTCAATTATGCAAAATTGACATAAGTATAACTTTAATAGAACAAAATTGACATAATTATAATTTCAATTAAACAAAATTAACATAATTATAACATCAATTGAACAATATTGGCATAGTTGTAATTTCAATTGAACAAAATTGGTGTAATTGAAACTCCATTTAAATAAAATTGACGCAATTGAAATTTCAATCGAACAAAATTGTCGTAATTACAACTTCAATTGAACAAAATTGACTTAATTGTAATTTCAGTTGATCAAAATTGACATAATTGTAATTTCAATTGAACAAAATTGGTATAATTATAATTTTAATTATGCAAAATTGATATAATTGTAATTTCAATTGGGCAAAATTGAGAAAATTGTAACCTCAATTGAATAAAATTGATATAATTGCAGTTTCAATTGATCAAAATTGACATAATTGTAATTTTGATTGATCAAAATTGATATAATTATAATTTCAATTGATTAAAATTAACATAATTGTAATTTTAATTGAACAAAATTGAAATAATTACAAGTTCAATTGAATAAAATTGGCATAATTGTAACCACAAATTATAAAAATTGACTTAGTTATAACTTCAATTGGTCAAAATAAACATAATTAGAACTTCAATTAATCAAAATTAACATAATAGCAATTTTAATTGATTGAAATTGACATAATTACAACTTTAATTAATCAAAATTGAAATAATTTGAACCTAAATTAGCAAAATTGATATAATTGTAATTTTAATTGAACAAAATTGACATAATTGCAGCTTCTATTGAACAAATTGATATAATCGTAACTTCAATTGATCAAAGTTGACATAATTGTAATTTCAATTAATCAATATTGGCATAACAGCAATTTTAATTGAACAAAATTGACATAATTATGACTTCAATTGAACAAAGTTGTCATACTTTTAATTTCTATTAAACGAAATTAATATAATTATAATTCCAATTGATGAAAATCAACATAATTACAACTTCAATTGGACAAAATTGATATAATTATAACTTCAATTAAACAAAATTTTTTTAATTGTAGCTTCAATTGATCAAAATTTATATAATTGTAATTTCAATTGAACAAAATTAACAAAATTTCATCTTCAATTGAACAAAACTGACATAATTATAACATCAATTGAACAAAATTGTCATAATTGTAACTTTAGTTGTTCGAAATTGACATAATTATAATTTAAATTGATCAAAATTGATACAATTGTAATTTCATTTGAATAAGATTGACATAATTAC
Organism: Dillenia turbinata; assembly: GCA_037126225.1. Lineage (NCBI taxonomy): Eukaryota > Viridiplantae > Streptophyta > Magnoliopsida > Dilleniales > Dilleniaceae > Dillenia > Dillenia turbinata. Next base: position 11,496,804 of record JBAMMX010000013.1, read on the forward strand.
GACTTCAAGAAATCAAAATTGGCATAATTGCAACCTTAATTGAATAAAATTGATATAATTGCAACTTCAATTGATTAAAATTGAGATAATTATAACTTTAATTGATCAAAATTGATATAGTTGTAACTTGAATTGAATAAAATTGAGATAATTATAATTTTAATTGATCAAAATTGACATAATTACAACCTCAATTGAACAAAATTGACATAATTACGATTTTGATTGAGCAAAATTGAAATAATTGTAACTTCTATTGAACAAAATTGATATAATTGAAACATCAATTGATCAAAATAAACATAATTTTAACTTTTGTTCAACAAAATTGACATAATTGTAATTTCAATTGGTTAAAATTAACATAATTGTAATATCAATTTTATAAAATTGAAATAATTGCAACTTCAATTTTACGAAATTGACATAATTACAACTTTAATCGATCAAAATTGAATTAATTATAACTTAAATTTTAAAAATTGATAGTATTGCAACTTCAATAAATCAAAAGTGATATAATTGTAATTTAAATTTAAAAATTGGAATAATTGTAACTTCAATTTTACAAAATTGACATAATCACAACTTTAATCGATCAAAATTGACATTACTGTAACTTCAATTGATCAAAATTGACCAAATTGAAAATTCAATTGAACAAAATTAACATAATTATAATTTCATTTGATCAATTTTGACATAATTGTTACTTTAATTAATTAAAATTGACATAATTGCAACTTCAATAGATCAAAATTTACTTAATTGCAACTTCAATTGAGTAAAATTAAAATATTTGTAACTTCAATTAAATAAAAATGACATAATTTTAACTTTAATTGATCAAAATTGATATAATTGTAACTTCAATTGATCAAATTAATATAATTCCAACTTCAATCGATCCAATCGACACAAATGCAGCTTCAATTAAACAAAATTGACATAATTGTAACTTCAATTGATCAAAATTGATATAAATGCAACTTCAATTGAATCAAATTAATATAGTTGTAACTTCAATTTAACAAAATTGATATAATTGGAACTTTAATTGATCAAAATTGACATAAATGCAATTTCGATTGAATAAAATTAAAATAATTTTAATTTTAATTGAACAAAATTAGTATAATTGTAACTACAATTAAATAAAATTGACATAATTGTAATTTCAATTAAAGAAAATTGACATAATTACAAGTTCAATTAAATATAATTGACATAATTGCAATTTTAATTGAATAAAAGTATCTTAGTTGGAATTTTAATTGATCAAAATTGATATAATTATAATTTCAATTGAATAAAATTAACATAATTACAATTTCCCTTGAAAAAAATTGGCATAATTGTAATTTCAATTGAACAGAATTGACATAATTGCACATTCAATTGTTAAAAATTGACGTAATTGATCAACATTGATATAATTGCAACCTCAATTAAACATAATTGGCATAATTGTAGATTCAATTGAATAAAATTGATATAATTATGACGTCAGTTGATCAAAATTGACATAATTGTAACTTCAATTCAATAAAATTATGATAATTATAATTTTAATTGATCAAAATTGACATAATTATAAATTTACTTAAACAAAATTGACATAATTGCGGTTATAATTGAACAAAATTGAAAGAATTACAATTTCAATTGAACAAAATTGACATAATTATAACTTCAATTGATTAAGATTTATATAAATTTAATTTCAATTTAATAAAATCGACATAATTGTAATTCAATTGATCAAAATAGACGTAATTGTAAATTCGATTTTGCAAAATTAACATAATGACAATCTCGATTGATCAAAATTGAATTAATTGTAACTTCAATTCTACAAAATTGACATAATTACAACTTTAATTGATTAAAATTGATATAATTGTAGGTTCAATTTTACAAAATTGATATACTTACAACTTTAATTTTACAAAATTGATATAATTGTAATTTTAATTGATTAAAATTAATGTAATTGTAATTTCAATTGATCAAAATTAAAATTATTGCAATTTCAACTGATCAAAATTGACATAACTGTACCTTTAATTGAATAAAATTGACATAATTACAACTTCAATTTATCAAAATTGACATAATAATAATATCTATTGACCAAAATTATTATAATTACAATTTCAATTAAACAAAATTGGCATAATTGCAACTTCAACTGAACAAAAGTAACATAATTGCAACTACAATTGAATAAATTGACATAATTGTATTTTCAGTTGAATAAAATATGCATAATTGTAACTTCAATTGAACAAAATTGACATAATTATAATTTTGATTGATCAAAATTGACATAATTGCATCTTAAATTGTTTAAAATTGAAGTGATTGTAACCTTAATCGATCAAAATAGACATAATTGTGATGTCAATTAAATAAAATTGACATAATTACAACTTTAATGGATGAAAATTGACATAATTGTAACATTAATCGAGTAAAATTGACAATGTTGCAAATTCAATTGAATAAAATTGACATAATTACTATTTCAACTAATCACATAACTGTAGCTTCAATTGATTAAAATTAATATAATTTTAATTTTAATTGAACAAAATTTACATAATTACATCTTCAATTAAAAGAAATTGACATAATTGCAAGTTTAATTGAATATTTGATCAAAATTAACATAATTGTAATTTCAATTAAACAAAATTGATATAAATTCAATTTCAATTGAATAAAATTAACATAATTGTGATTTCAATTGAATAAAATTGACACAATTATAATTTCAATTGATCAAAAATAACATAATTGTAACTTCAATTAAACAAAATCGACATGATTGCAACTTCCATTGAACATAATTTATATAATTGCTACTACAATTGAATAAGATTTATATCACTATAATTTCGATTGAATAAATTGACATAATTACAACTTCAATTAATCAAAATTAACATAATTTTTACTTTAATTGAATACAATTTCAATTAAATAAAATTAACATAACTGCAATGTCAATTTAACAAAATTGACATAATTTTAATTTCATTTGAACAAAATTAACATAATTGCAGCATCAATTTAACAAAATTGACATAATTGTATTTTCAGTTGAACAATGTTGATCTAATTGTAAATTCAATTGATAAAAAATGACACAATTGTTACTATAATAGAATAAAATTGAAAAAATCGAAATTTCAATTGAACAAAATTAACATAATTGCATATTCAATTAACTAAAATTGGCAAAATTAATACTTTAATTGAACAAAATTGACATAATTGCAACTTCAATTCAACAAAATTGACATAATTACATCTTCAATTGATCAAAATTGACATAATTATAATTTCAGTAAAACAAATTTGACATAATTATAATTTCAATTGCACAAAATTGAAATAAATGTAATTTCGATTGAACAAAATTGACATAATTTTAATTTCAATTGAACATAATTAACATAATTACAACTTCATTATGCAAAATTGACATAATTGTAGCTTGAATTGAACAAAATTAACATAATTGTAAGTTCAATTGATAAAAAATGATATAATTGTAACCTCAATTAAACGAAATTGAAAAAATTGGAACTTCAATTAATCAACATTGACAAAACTGTAAATTCGATTGAACAAAATCGACATGATTGCAGTATCAATTGAACAAAATTTACATAATTACAACTTCAATCGAACAAAATTTACATTACAGCAACTTCGATTGAACAAAATTGACATAATTATAACATCAATTAATCAAAATTGACATAATTGTTATTTTAATTGAACAAAATTAATATAATAACAATTTCAATTGAACAAAATTGACGTAATAGTAATCTCAATTTAACATAATTGATGTAATTTCAATTTCTATTGAAAAAATTTAATATAATTGTAATTTCAATTGAATAAAATTGACATAGTTGTAATTTTAATTGAACAAAATTAACATAATTATAAATTAAATTGATAAAAAATGAGATAATTGTTACATTAATAAAACAAAATTGACATAATTAAAATTTCAATTGAACAAAATTGATATAATTACAGCTTAAATTGACCTAAATTGCCATAATTGTAACTTTAATTGAACAAAATTGACATACTTGCAACTTTAATTGAAGAAAATTAGCATAATTGTAATTTTAATTGTACAAAATTGACAAAATTAATTAAATAAAATTGACATGATTGTAATTTCAATTGAGCAAAATTGACTTAATTGTAATTTTATTATGCAAAATTAGCATAATTGTAATTTCAATTGAACAAAATTGACATAATTAAAATTTAATTGAAAAAAATTAAAAAATTGTAACGTCAATTTAATGAATTGCCATATTCACAACTTCAATTGAATAAAATTGATATAATTATAACTTCAATTGAACATAATTGACATAATTGTAGCTTCAATTTTACAAAATTAATATAATTTTAATTTCAATTGATCAAAATTGACATATTTGAAACAACAATTTTACAAAATTGACATAATTACGACTTCAATTGATAAAAATTAATATTATTTTAATTTCAGTTGAATAAAATTGACAGAATTACAATTTTAATTGAATAAAATTGACATAATTTTAATTTTAATTGAACAAAATTGACATAATTTCAACTTCAATTGAACAAAATTAACATAATTGTAATTTCAATTGAATAAATTTGACTTAATTGTTATTTCAATTGAACAAAATTCACATAATCACAACTTTAATGTATCGAAATTGACATAATTGCAACCTCGATTGAAAAAAATTGATATAAGTGCAATTTCAATTGAACAAAATATGTATAATTACAATTTCAATTCAATAAAATTGATATAATTATAATTTCAATTAAACAAAATTGACATAATCGTAACTTCAATTTAACAAAATTGACATGACAGTAACTTCAATTTAAATTAACATAATTATAACTTTAATTTAATAAAATTGATATAATTACAATTTTAATTTATCAAAATTGATATAATTGTAATTTCAATAGAACAAAATTGACACAACATATTTGAAAGCTTAATTGAACAAAATTTACAAAATTATAACTTTAATTGATGAAAATTGACACAATTGTAACTATAATTAATCTGAATTAACATAATTGAAACTTCAATTGATCACGTAATTATAATTTCAATTGATCAAAATTGACATAATTTCAACTTTAATTGAATAAAATTGATGTAATTGTAAAATTAATTAAATAAAATTGACATAATTGTAACTTTAATTGGTCAAACTTGATATAATTACAACTACAATTAATCTGAATTGACATAATTGAAACTTCAATTGATCACGTAATTGTAATTTTAATTGATCAAAATTGACATAATTGCAACTTTAATTAAAAAAATTGATGTAACTGTAAATTCAATTGAACAAAATTGACATAATTGTAATTTCAATTGGTCAAACTTGACATAATTGCAATTTCAAGTGAACATTATTGATATAATTATAACTTCAATTTAACAAAATATACATAATTGTAACTTCAACTGATCAAAATTGACGTAATTGTAACTTTACTTGAACAAATATTTACATAATAGCAACTTTAATTGAACAAAATTTACATAATTGCAACTTTTTACAAAAATGATATAATTACAACTTCAATTGTTCAAATCTGACATAATAACAACTTTAATTGAATAAAATCGACGTAATTATAACTTCAATTAAACAAAATTGATATAATTACAACTTCAATAGCACAAAATTGAAATAATTACAATTTCAATTAATGAAAATTGATATAATTATAATTTATGTTGATCAAAATTGATATAATTGTAATTTCATTTGATTAAAATTGATATAATTGTAATTAAAAATGATCAAAATTAGCATAATCATAATTTCAATTGATCACAATTGAAATAATTACAACTTCATTTTATCAAAATTAACACAATTGAAACTTCAGTTGAACAAAATCAATAAAATTGCAACTTCAATTGTACAAAATTGGCATAATTATAATTATAATTATAATTAAACAAAATTGACATAATTATACTTTCAATTAAACAAAATTAACATAATTACATCTTCAATTGAACAAAATTGACATAACTATAACTTCAATTAATCAAAATTGTCATTATTGTAATTTCAATTAAACAAAATTGACATAAGTGTAATTTCAATTGAACAAAATTAACATATTTGCAACTTCTTTGAACAAAATTGACACAATTCTCACTTCAATGGAACAAAATTGATATAATTATAACTTCAATTGAACAAAATTTATAAAATTGTAACTTTAATCGAATAAAATTAACATAATTGCAACATTAATTGAAAAAAATTGATATAATTGTAATTTCAATTAATCAAAATTGAAATAATTATAATTTCAATTGAACAAATTTGACAAAATTTTAGTTTCCATTGATCAAAATTGACATAATTACTGTTTTAATTAAACAAAATAGACATAATTGTTATCTCAATTAAACAAAATTGATATAATTATAAGCTAAATTGATCAAAATTGACATAATTGTAACTTCAATTGAGCAAAATTAAAATAATTGTAACTTTAATTGCTCAAAATTGACATAAGTACAACCTTAATTGATCAAAATTGACGTATTTACAAATTCAATTGAATAAAATTGATACAACTGCAATTTCAATCGATCAAAATTAACATAATTGTATCTTCAATTGAACAAAATTGACAAAATTATAACTTCAATTTTGCAAAATTATTATAATTATAACTGAATTGTTCAAAATTGACATAACTGTAGCATTAGGTGAACAAAATTGACTTTATTATAATTTCAATTGAACAAAATTGATATAATTGTAACATCAATTTAACAAAATTGACATAATTGAAATTTCAATTAAACAAAATTTGCATAAAGGTAACTTCAATTGTACAAAATTGACATAATTATAATTTCAATTAAACAAAATTAATATAATTACGATTTCAATTTAACAAAATTCACATAACTGCAATTTCAATTGTTCAAAATTGAAATAATTACAAATTAAATTTATAAAAACCGACATAATCGTCACTTCAATTGAACAAAATTTATATAATTGCAAATTCTTGTAATTTCAATTTAACAAAGGTGATATAATTATAGTTTCAATTGTACAAAACTGACATAATTGCAATTTTGATTGAACATAATTGACATAATTATAATTTCAATTGAACAAAATTGATATCATCGCAACTTTAATTGTTCAAAATTGACTTAGGTACAACTTCAATTAAATATGATTAAAATAATTATAGCTTGAATTGTTTAAAATTGATATAATTATAATTTCAATAGAACAAAATTGATATAAATGCAACTTTAATTGATTAAAATTGACATAATTACAACTTAAATTGATCAAAATTGACAAAATTATAATTTTAATTAATCAAAATTGCTATAATTGTAATTTCAATTGAGCAAAATTGTCTTAATTGCAACTACTATTGATCAAAATTTATATAATTGTAATTTTTGTATTTCGAAATTGATATAATTATAACTTCAATATAAATTTCGTCAATTTTGATTAACTGAAGTAACAATTATGACAATTTTGTTTAGTTGAAATTGCAATTATGTTAATTTTGTTAAATTGAGGCTACAATTTTATCAATTTTGTTAAATTGAAATTATAATTATGTCTATTTTATTTAATTCAAGTTATAATTATATTAATTTTGCCCGATTAAAATTACAATTATGTCAGTTTTGATCAATTGAAATTGTAATTATGTTAATTTTGTTCAATTGAAGTTACAATTTTGTCGAATTTGATCAATTTTTTTTCAATTGAAGTTACTGTTATTTCAATTTTATTGAATTAAAGTTATAGTTGTGTAAATTTTATTTAATTAAAATTATAATTTTGTCAATTTTTTTCAATTGAATTTGTAGTTATGTTAATTTTGTTAAATTGAGACTACAATTATGTCAATTTTGTTCTATTGAAATTACAATTATTTGAATTTTGATCAATTGAAGTTGCAGTTATATCAATTTTATTCAATTAAAGTTGTAATTATGTCAATTTTATTCAATTAAAATTATAATTATGTCAATTTTGTTCAATTGAAATTACAATTACATAAATTTTAATCAATTGAAGTTGTAGTTATGTCAATTTTATTCAATTAAAATTTCAATTATGCCAATTTTGTTGAACTGAAATTGCAATTATATTAATTTTGTCCAATTAATGTTGCAATTATGTCGATTTTGTTTAACTAGTTCCAATTTTGTCAATTTTGTTCAATTGAAGTTACAGTTATGTCAATTTTGTTAAATTGAGGCTACAATTTTCCCAATTTTGTTAAATTAAAATTAAAATTATATCAATTTTGTTCAATTCAAATTACAATTATATTAATTTTATCCAATTAAAGTAGCATTTATGTCAATTTTGATTAACTGAAGTTGTAATTATGTCAATTTCTCTTAATTGAAATTCCAATTATGCCAATTTTGATCAATTGAAATTACAATTAGATCAATTTTGATCAATTGAGGTTTCAATTATATCATTTTTAATCAATTGAAGTTGCAATTATGTCAATTTCGTCCAGTTGAAGTTACAATTATGGGAATTTTGATCAATTGAAGTTGTAATTATGTCAATTTGATCAATTGATGTTTTAATTGTCAATTTTGTCCGATTAAAGTTGTAATTATGACAATTTTGATCAATTGAAAATATAATTTTGCTGATTTTGATCATTTGAAATTGTTATTATGTCATTTTTGACCGATTGAAGTTGCAATTATGTTAATTTTGTTTAATTGAAATTTCAATTATATTAATTTTGTTTAATTGAAGTTACAATTATGTCAATTTTATTTAATTGAAAATGTAATTATGTATATTTTATTCAATTGAAGTTGCAAGTTTGTAAATTTTGTATAATTGAAATTGCAGTTATGTCAGTGTTACTCAATTGAACTTGGAATTATGTCAATTTTATTCAATTAAAACTATAATTATGTCGATCTTATTCAATTGCAGTTATAATTATGCTAATTTTGTTCAATTGAAGTTGCAATTATGTCAATTATGTTCAATACAATTATTTTGATTTTGTTCAATTGAAATTATAATTCTGTTAATTTTGTTCAATTGATATTACAATTATATCATTTTTTATCAATTGAAGTTACAATTATCTCAATTTTGTTCAATTAAAGTTGTAATTATGTTAGTTTTGTTCAATTGAAGTTCTATTTATGTCAATTTTGATCAATTAAAGTTACAATTATGTCAATTTTGATCAATTGAAATTACAATTATTTCAATTTTATTCTATTGAAGTTGGAATTGTGTCAATTTTGTTTAACTGAAGCTACAATTATGTCAATTATGTTAAATTGAAGTTCCAATTACTTTATTTTTTATCAATTGAGGTTGCAATTATGTCAATTTCGAATAATAGAAGTTATAATTACCTTAATTTTGTTCAATTGAGATTATAATTATTTTAATTTTGTTCAATTGAAGTCCCAATTATATCAATTTTGTTTAATTGAAGTTGCAGTTGTGCCAATTTTCTTGAATTAAAATTGCAATTATATCAATTTTGTTTAATTAAAGTTACGGTTATATCAATTTCGTTAAGTTGAGGCTATAATTATGTCAACTTTATTCGATTAAAGTTAAAATTATGTCAATTTTGACAAATTTGAGTTACAGTTCCTCCGATCTTGATCAACTGAAGTTGTAATTATGTAAATTTTGATCAATTGAAGTTGTAATTACTGCAATTTTGTTCAACTGAAATTGTGATTATGTTAATTTTGTTCAATCGATATTGTAATTATATCAATTTTGATCAATTAAACTTACAATTATATCAATTTTGATATATTGAAGTTTTAATTATCTCAATTTTGATATATATACGTTATAATTATGTTAATTCCGTTCAATTGAGATTACAATTATATCAATTTTGTTCAATTGAAATTATAACTATATTGATTTTGATCGATTGAAGCTACAATTTTCTCAAATTTGCTCAATTGAAGATACAATTATGTCAATTTTTATCAATTGAATTTACAATTATGCCAATTTTTTAATTAAAATTGCAATTATATCAATTTTGTTTAATTGAAATTACAATTATATCAATTTTCATCAATCGAAATTACAATTATGCAAATTTTGATAATTTGAAATTGCAATTATGTAATTTTACTTAATAGAAGTTATATTTATGTCAATTTTGAAAAATTAAAGTTACAATTATGTCAATTTTGATTAATTGATGTTACAATTATGTCAATTTTGATCAATTGAAGTTGTAATTAGGACAATTTTAATCAATTGCAATTGTAATTATGTCAATTTTGTTTAATTAAAGTTAAAATTACGTCAATTTTGTTTAACTAAAGCTACAAGTATGTCAATTTTGTTCAATTGAAATTATAATTATGTCAATTTTATTCAATTAAAATTATAATTATGCCAGTTTTCATCAATTAAAATTGTCATTATGTTAATGTTGATCAATTGAAATTCTAGTTACATCAATTTTGTTAAATTGAGGCTATAATTATATCAATTTTGTTCTATTGAAATTACAATTATGTCAATTTTCATCAATTGAAATTGTTATTATGTCAATTTTCATCAATTAAACTTGCAATTATGTCAATTTTGTTCAATTAATGATGCAATTAAGTCAATTTTGATCAATTTAAATTGTAATTATGTCAATTTTCTTCAATTATAGTTACTACTATGTCAATTTTGTTTAATTGAATTTACAGTAATGTAAATTTTGTTTAATTAAAACTACAATTATGTCAATTTTATTCAATTCAATTTAAAATTATATCAATTTTTTTAGATTGGGGTAACAAATATTTCAATTTTATTCAATTGAAGTTACCATTATGTCAATTTTGATCAATTGAAGTTGCAGTTGTATCAATTTTGTACAATTGAAATTACAATTATATCAATTTTGTTCAATCAAAGTGACAATTAAGTTAATTCTATTAAATTGAAGTTGCAATTATATCAAATTTATTCAATTGAAGTTGCGGTAATTTCAATTTTGAATTCAAAGTTGTAATTATGTCAATTTTTATCATTTGAAATTATAATTATGTCAATTTTATTCAATCAAAGTTGCAATTATGTCAATTTTTCTCAATTGAAGTTTCAATTATATTAATTTTGTTCAATTGAAATTGTAGTTATGTCAATTTTGTTCAATTGAGCCTATAATTTCCTTAATTTTGTTAAATTGAAGTTACAATTTTGTCAATTTTACTTGATTCAAGTTATAATTACTTTAATTTTGTCCAATTAAAATTATAATTATGTCAATTTTGATTAATTGAAATTATAATTATATCAATTTTATTCAATTGAAATTGTAATTATGTCAATTTTGATCAATTGAAATGATAATTATGTTATTTTTAATCAATTTAAGTCATAATTATGTTAATTTTGTCCAATTAAAGTTACAATTATGGTAATTTTGATCAATTAAAATTACAATTATATCAATTTGATTCAATTAAAGTTGCAATTGTGTCAATTTTATTTAATTGATGTTGCAATTATGGCAATTTTGATCAACTGAAGTTTTAATTATGTCAATTCTGTTCAATTGAAGTTACAATTTTGCAAATTTTGATCCATTAAAGTTCAATTATGTCATTTTTGGTCAATTGAAGTTGCAATTATGTAGTTTTGTTCAATTAAAGTTTCAATTATTTTAATTTTGTTCAATTAAAGTTGTAATTATGTTAATTTTTCTCAATTGAAGTCGTCAATGTCAATTTTGATCCATTGAGATCATAATTATTTTATTTTTGATAAATTAAAATTGTAATTTTGTCAATTTTGATATATTGAAATCGCAATTATGTTAATTTTGTCTTATTGAAATTACAATTATGTCAATTTATATCAATTGAAATTGTAATTATGTCAATTTTATTAAATTGAAGTTGTAATTATAGTAATTTTGATGAATTGAAATTGCAATTATGTCAATTTTGTTCAATTGAAGTTATAATTATGACAATTTTGATCAATTGAAGTTGTAATAATATCAATTTTGGTCGATTGAAGTGGTAATTGTGTCAATTTTGTTTAATTGAATTTGTAATTATTTCAATTTTGTCCAATTGAAGTTGCAATTATGGTAATTTTGATTAATTGAAATTGCAATTATGTGAATTTTGTTCAATTAAAGTTATAATTATACCAATTTTGATCAATTGAAATTGTAATTTTGTCATTTTTTATCAATTGAAGTAACAATTATGTCAATTTTGATCAATTAAAGTTCCAATTATGTCAATTTTGTTCGATTGAAATCATAATTATGTTAATTTTGTTCAATTGAAGTTGCAATTGTGTGAATTTTAATCAATTGAAGTTGCAACTATGTTGATTTTGTTCAGTTCAGTTAAAATTACAATTATGTTAATTCTTATGAATTGAAGTTATAATTAAGTCAATTCTGTTTAATTGAAATTACAATTATATCAATTAATTGAATTTACAATTATTTCAATTTTGCTGAATTGAAGTTAAAATTATGTCAATTTTGTTCAATTAAATTTACAATTATGTTAATTTTGATCGATTAAAGTTACAATTATATCATTTTTTATCAATTAAAGTTATAATTATGTCAATTTTCTTTAATTGAAGTTACAATTATGTCAAATGTATTCAATTGAAATTATAATTATGTCTATTTTGTTCAATTGAAATTGAATTTATGTTAATTTTGTTAAATTGAGATTACAACTATGTCAATTTTGTTCGTTTAAAGTTGTAATTATGTCAATTTTTTTCACTTGAACTTACAATTATGTTGATTTTGATTAATTGAAGTCATAATTTTGTCAGTTTTGTTCAATTTAAGTTATAATTATGTCAATTTTGTTCAATTTAAGTTGTAATTTTGTCAATTTTGTCCAATTGAAATTACAATTAAGTCAATTTTGATAAATTGAAGTTGAAAATATGTAAATTTTCTTCAATTAAAGTTACGATAAGCTCAATTTTTATTTACTTGAAATTAGAATTATGTCAATTTTTATCAATTGAATTTACAATTTTTTTAATTTTGTTCAACTAGAGTTATAATTATGTCAATTTTGCTTAATTGAAGTTGTAATTATATCAAATTTGTTAAATAGAAATTACAATTATGTCAATTTTGTTCAATTAAAATTACAATTATGTTAATTTTGATCATTCAAATTGCGATTATGCAAATTTTGTTCAATTAAAATTATAATTCTGTTAATTTTGATAAATTGATATAATAATTACTTCAATTTCGATCAATTAAAGTTGTAATTATATTAATTTTGATTAATTGAAATTGAAATTTTATTAATTTTGTTCAATTGAAGTTGCAATGATATCAAATTTGATCAATTTAACTTATAATCATGTCAATTTTGTTTAATTGAGTTACAATCATGTCAATTTTGATCAATTAAAGTTGTAATTTTGTTAATTTTGTTCAATTGATTTTGCAATTATGTCAATTTTGATCAATTGAAGTTGTTATTATGTTAATTTTGATCAATTAAAATTGCAATGATGTCAATTTTGATCAATTGAATTTATAATTACGCCAATTTTGTTCAATTGAACTTACAATTATGTCAATTTTTATCAATTAAAGTTTTAATTACGTCAATTTTGATCAATTAAAATTGTAATTATCCCAATTTTGTTCAATTGAAATTACAAATATGTCGATTTTGATCAATTAATATTGTAATTATGTTAATTTTGATTAATTTAAGTTGTAATTATGTCAATTTTGTTAAATTGAGAAAATAATTATGTCAATTTTGTTCAATTGAAATTATAATTATGATAATTTTGAGCAATTGAAATTACAATTATGTTAATTTTGTTCAATTGAGATTGCAACTATTTTAATTTTGTTCAACTGAAGTTGCAAGTAAGTCAATTTTGATCAATTAAAGTTTTAATTATGTCAATTTTCTTCAATTAAAATTACATTGGTGTCGATTTTGTTTAATTGAGGTTACAACTATGTCAATTTTGCTGAATTAAACTTGTAATTGTGTCAATTTTGTTAAATTGATATTACAATTATGTCAATCATGTTCAGTTGAAGTAGTAATAACTTTAATTTTGTTCAATTGAAATTACAATTATATCAATTTTGATCAATTAAAGTTATAATTATGTCAATTTTGATCAATTGAATTTATAATTATATCAATTTTGTTCAATAAAAATTACAATTATGTCAATTTTGTTTTGTTGAAATTGCAATTATGTCAATTTTGATCAGTTGAAATTGCAATTATGTTTTTTTTTATCAATTGAAGTTACAATTATTTCAATTTTGTTCAATTGAAATTATAATTATATCAATTTTGTTTTATTGAATTTATAATTATATCAATTTTGTTCATTTAAAATTACAATTATGTCAATTTTGTTCAATTGAACTTGTAGTTATCTAAATTTTTATAAATTAAATTTATAATTATGTCAATTTTGTTCAATAAAAATTGCAAATATGTCAATTTTGTTCAATTAAAATTGTAATTATTTTGATTAATTGATGTAACAATTTTGTCAATATTAAATTGAAATTAAAATTATGTCAATCTTATTCAATTGAAATTTCAATTACTTCAATTTTGATTTGTTGAAGTTGCAATTATGTTATTTTTGATCAATTGAAATTACAATTATGTCAATTCTGTTTAATTGAAATTACAATTATATCACTTTTGTTCTATTGAATTTATAATTATACAATTTTGTTAAATTTAAATTATGTTAATTTCGTTAAATTGAGGTTATAACCATTTCAATTTTGTTCAATTAAAATTGTAATTATTTTAATTTTGCTCAATTGAAATATCAATTATGTCAAATTTGATCAATTGAAGTTACAGTTATGTCAATTTTAATCCACTAAAGTTATAATTATGTCATTTCTTTTCAATTGAAGTTGAAATTATGTTAATTTTGTAAAATTGAAATTACAATTATGTCAATTTTATTTAATTGAAGTTACAATTATTTCAATTCTATTCAATTGGAACAATAATTATGTCAATTTTGTTCAAGTGAAGTTATAATTATATAAATTTTGAACAATTGAAGTTACAATTATGTCAATTTTTTTCAATTGAACTTATAATTATGTCAATTTGTTCAATTGAAATTATAATTATGTCAATTTTGTTCGCTTAAAGTTGCAATTACGTCAATTTTGATCAATTCAACTCGCAATTATGTCAATTTCGATTAATTGAAATTGTATTTATTTCAATTTTGTTCAATTTAAGTTTCAATTATGTCAATTTTGTTTAATTGAAGTTGCAATTATTTCAAAATTGTAATTATGTCAATTTTGTACAAATGAATCTAAAATTATGTCAATTTTCTTCAAATAGACTTACAATTATGTTAGTTTTGTTAAATTGAGATTATAGTTATGTCAATTTTATTTAGTTGAAGTTGTCATTATGTTAATTTTGATCAATTAAAGTTATAATTATGTCAATTTTGTAAAACTAAAATTGCAATTATTTTAATTTTAATCAATTGAAATTTTAATTATTTCAATTTTAACTAGCAGAAGTTACAATTAAGTTAATTTTGCTTAGTTAAAATTACAATTATGTCAATTTTGCACAATTGAAGTTAAAATTTTGTTAATTTTTTTCAGTTAAAGTTATAATTATGTCAAGTTTGTTCAATTGAAATTGCAATTAAGTTAATTTTGAATAATTGAAGTTCAAATTATGTCAATTTTGTTGAATTGAGATTATAGTAATATCAATTTTGTTCAATTGAAGTTATAGTTATAACAATTTTCTTCAATTGAATTTGTAATTATGTCAATTGTGATCAATTGAAGTTGTTATTTTGTCAATTTTGATCGATTGATATTACAATTATGCCATTTTCGATCGATTGAAGTTACAATTATGTCAATTTTGTTCGATTAATGTTATAATTACATCAATTGTGTTCAATTGATCTTAGAAATATGTTAATTTTGGTCAATTGAAGTTATAATTATGCAATTATTAATCAATTTTGTTTAATTGATCAATTTTGTTTAACTGAAGTTGCAATTATGTTAATTTTGTTGAATTGAAATTATAATTGTGACAATTTTGTTCAATTGAAGTTATGATTACGTCACTTTTGTTCAATTGAAGTTTCAAGTATCTCAATTTTTTTTAATTGAAATTACAATTATCCTAATTTATTTAGTTGAAATAATAATTTTGACAATTTTGATCGATTGAAGTTACAATTATGTCAATTTTGATCAATTGAAAATGTATTTTTGTTAATTTTGTTTAATTGAACTTGCAATTATGTCAATTTTGTTCAATTGAAGTTGCAACTACCACAATTTTGTTCAATTGAATTTACAAATATGTCACTTTTGATCAATTGAAGTTACAATTTACTCAGTTTTATTCAATTGAAATTGTAATTATGTCAATTCTGATCAATTGAAGATGCAATTATTTAAATTTCGTTCAATTAAATTTGAAATTATGTCAATTGTGATCAATTAAAGTTGCTATTACGTCTCTTTCGTTTAATTGAAGCTGCTATTATGTCAATTTTGTTTAGTTGAAATTGCAATTTTGTCTTTTTTGAATTATTGAAGTTTATATCAATTTTGTTTCATTGAAGTTATAATTATATCAATTTTATTCAATTGAAATTTCAATTGTTTCAATTTTGTTAAATTGAAATTACAATTTTGTCAATTTTGTTCAATTGAAATTCCTATTCTTTCAATTTTGCTCAATAAAATTATAATTATTTTAATTTTCTTCAATTGAAGTTACATTTTTGTAAATTTTGTTCAATTGAATTAACAATTTTGTCAATTTTAATCAATTGAAATTATAATTATGTCAATTTTTTTCATTTGAAGTTGTTGTTATGTCAATTTTGTTCAATTAAATTTGCAATTATATCAAATTTGAATGATAGAAGTTTCTATAATTTTGATAAATTGAACTAACAATTATGTCAATTTATTACAAAAAAAACCCTATTTTGTGACGAAATTTGTGACAAATTAAGAAAAATTCGTCGCAAAAAAAATTTGTGACGAATTTGGTAACAAAAATTTTTTCGATGTTAATAAGTCGTCGTAAAATTTTGAGATAAAAAAATTAATATTCATCGCAAAATTTGCAACAAATTATTTTTTGTCGCAAAATTCGTCGCTAACATTAGCAACAATAAAAATTTTGTTGCAAAATTAGTGACTAATTTTGCGACAAAAACAGTTTTGTTACAAAATTTGCGACAAATACTATTTTGTTGTAAAATTTATGATGAATATTATTTCATTACAAAATTTGCGACGAGAGATTTTTTTGGTCCAAATTTTGCCCAAAAAAAAAAATTCATTGCAAATTTTACAACGAAATTTAAATTCATCACAATTTTTGCGACGAAATAGTATTCGTCGCAAAATTTGCAACTAAAACATTTCTCATTACAAATTTGCCACAAAATGATTTTTCATCGGAGAAGTGTCGTCACAAAATTTACGACGAACATATTTTCATTGCAAAATTGGTCGCTAACTTGAATTTATAGACCAATTTAGGTATTTTTTAGCGATGAAATTTGCGACGAGTATAATTGTCAATGACAAATTTTGCGATGAATCTGTATTTTTTACGACAAAGATATGTTTTATTGGCATATTTAGACCATTTTTCCATATATAACTTGTTTTTATACCTGCACTTCAACCTCATCAACAACTAACCATCAAATCATCATCAATATCAAATTTATGTTGTCTGTACTCATCAATACAACTAACTATTCAATAAGATCAATAAATTAAGATTTCAATAACAAATCATCATAATAGTATTAAACAAAAGCAAAGCAACATCAAGTCCCAATGTTCAAATATCAATAACCATATACAACCAAGAAAATCAATGTAACGAGTATCAAATGTAACAGTCAAATAACAATACACAATCTCAAGTACGACCACCATTATCATCATTATCATCATCATCGAATATATCATCACCATCATTTCCATCATGAGTATTATCAGGAGGAGATAGAGAAGGGAGAATCTAACTCGTAGCAGAGGCTAACTGAAGATACTGCATGATTAACATCTATTGTGTGTGGAACTCGTTAAGTTCTTGCATGTGTTGTACACAAAATTGCATCTGTAGTGCGTGGATCTCTTGAAGTTCATTGTCCCTTTGCACTAGTAAGTCTTTCAAATGGCTCACCTCTTAATTCAATTGATTTATTTTTGCCTTTAATGCTGGTGGGGTGGAAGAAGATGTATCAGCGATTTTGCAAGTTCTGCTCAAAGAACCCATCCCAATTACTCTACCCCCTTTTAGTCCACCAGTCGCCTCAAGCCATAGACTCATATTATCAACAGATGATTTAAATCCGCCAGCATCATCACTAGCACTCGAACTTCTCTGTACAAACTCATCATATCTCTCCTGTATTGTCATGAGAAAAATTAAAATAAATTTACAATAATAACAATATAATAGAAACGCATATAATTTTGATTAGATAAATATATATATGAAGAAAAATAAAAAAAATTAGTAATATGAATCATGAGACTACATAGAATCTAAATTATGAACATTCATATTAACATTGAATAAGTTGAAAGTTATGAAAAAAAAATAAGAGAATCTCTATCAAGTGATTCATTAGAAATCAAAGAATCAAGTAAGTAATGAAAATAAACTTAGGAGAGACTAACCTAATAAATTCATCTTCCTACATTGTTATGGTATGTTCAACATAATATGTTCAAATCAATATTAAAAATGTCCATTAAATAATTGGAAGTTTTGAAATTACAAACCTTAATTGCTTTAGCTCTCTCCCCCCTCCACGTCTTGTCTTTTTTTTTTAGACGTGCGCATGAAAATATCTATGAATAATGGCTCGGTCCCCATTTCCTTGGCCTAAAAAAATATTATTAGAAATAATGAAATAGTTTGAATTAAATTAAAAAATTGTTGTTTAAATAAAATTACCAATCTATTTCTATGTTCATCGATATTAATCGAGCCTCTCATATACGTCGTAGACGATTTTCTAGAATTATAAACTCGATTTTTTCTATTCTGTTCACTCCTCCGTCTGCTCTCCTCAGATTTCAAAAAAATTCACAATCATAACCCAATTCTACTCGATGATGTAGTTTGGCTTTTTTTCCCGGGTCTTCGCAAGATTTAGTACGTTTTGGATGTGATCGCACATTTTTTCTTAAAAATCATTCTTATTTCCAACTCTTCAGTCTC
The DNA here is from genome assembly GCA_037126225.1 of Dillenia turbinata. Taxonomy (NCBI): domain Eukaryota; kingdom Viridiplantae; phylum Streptophyta; class Magnoliopsida; order Dilleniales; family Dilleniaceae; genus Dillenia; species Dillenia turbinata. The sequence continues at coordinate 11,516,182 of JBAMMX010000013.1, forward strand.
ATCCCAAGTGAGTGCTCGCTGCAATGGAAAAAAACCAATTGATTATATTAAAGTTATAAACTTAATTTCATATATAAACGATTGGGATAACTTACCTTGAACTCGCTCCACCATAACTCTTTTATTTCTTCCAGAGTGTTTGTGAAAGTCATCGAAATCTCTCCCCAATGGTTATTCACTATTCTATTAAGCTCGTGAATAACATGTACAGAATTTATAAATCTATCATAAAATTACAAATAAACAATGTTAAATAAATAAGATAGTTAAAAGAATAATGTGTTTTATAAATAAAAGAAATAATGCATGTTGAATTTTAAAATTTAGTACTTACAAATTTTCGCAATGGGCTATCAACTCTCGGTTATCTTCCCTCTCAACATATGAGCGTTGCACCGAAGGGACTGGCAACGGTGCATTACTAGCCATTTGTTGAGAATAGGAAGGTCCTGCAACTGAAGGGGGCGAAGGTACATTATCAGTAAAGGAATGAAACTGCAAGGGTGTTGAAGCGGATTGCAATGGTAAAGAGCATGATCTTCCATCAGTATTTCGTCTGTGGCCGTCACGTCAAAACTATCAAACATAGTTGTTAGAACGATAAAGAAAATAAAAATTGTATGTTCATCAGATACATAATGAAGAATATAAAAAAACTTACCATATTTAAATTGACAAACTAAATGGGCAAAACAAGACACCAATATGTCAAAAAAATCCTCTCTAATGACCTATAGAAAAAAAGACAGTATATTAACAAATGAAATATATAAATTTAAGAATGAAACAGTAAATAGACAACAAATTGAGTAACGAGATTTGTAAATTAAAACTAAACTAACTTACCCACTAAAAAAAATAGATTACCATATATGAAGATAAATATCAGATTTTTATTATATTAAGAGAACAAAACTTACCTGTCATAAAAAATCAAAGTCCTCATTGTCATTCTCATTCTCATCATCTGTTTCAAAATTAGACTCTTCAACATCATCATTATCATCATCATTCTCATCCTCAGCATCTGTCTCAAAATTAGATTTCTCATCGTCATCCTCATGAATTTCACTTGCATCCACATCTATCACTACTCTGCTAGGATCTCGTAATGTTGGAATATTATATTCCTCGGTCTGAAATATGATGGCAACTTTCTCTTGTTGATATGCTATGTCTTCCCAACGTTCCTCAATTTTTTTCCGTGTTTTCGTTTTACAAACAGCCTACCAATTAATTTTGTCACATTTCAAACTAGGATATGAAACATAAAATACTTGAATCGCTTGTTGTGCCAACACAAATGGTTCATATCTCTTATACAATTTCTTATGATTTATTTCAACCAAATTAAACTGGGGATGCACCTTCATCCCTTTGACAGGGTCAAACCAACGACACATAAATAAAACAACCCGCAATTCTGGTCCAGGATACTCTACCTCTACGATTTTATCCAACAAACCATAAAAATCATTTCTTGCACCTCCATCATTGGATGACTGAATACAAACCTCACTATTCATTGTATTTTTTCCTATTCCATATTCTTGAGTATGAAAATTATATCCGTTTATGAAATATGTTGGTCAAGTTTGTACCATTGATTTTGGACCCCATGACAGATGGATTAACAATTCTTGCTCAACTTGAACTTGATTATCATAAACCTAAAGTCAAGTAAATATGTTAATATGTGTTAAAGTAAAGATTTAAATAATTTATAATCTACTTACATATTTTTTGAACCATGGTACAAATTCTTCATCGTAAAAACCATCAAAATCATGTGTTGAAAATTCTAAATATAAGTTTTGGAAAATCCTACTATAAAAAAAAATAAATTTTAACACAAACAATTTACGACATAAGAAATACATAAAATAACAAATATATACTAACTCGAAATATGACGTCACTTCTAGATAGTTCAGTAAAATATATGTATGGGCTGCCCACCATTCTTGACCAATTAAGTATCTATGCTCATATGGTTCACTTGGTTGACTAAGGTAGTTAAAAATTGATAATGACTTCGAATTGGGATCAACACGACCCTAATCATTTTTTCCCGCTATCCGCCTTTTGCACTGTACATGAGGCTCAAAATAATATGATGCAAACATTGTTACTTCCTCCACAATATATGCATTAACAATAGAGGTTTCAACACGTGCCTTATTTTTCACTTTTTTCTTCAAATGATATAGGAATTTAATTGTAATAAAACAAAATATATTAGAAAATAATATATAATGAAATTAGTCATTTTATATGCATTGATAACAAAGTATAGAAGATGAAAAATTCACCTTTCAAATGGATACATCCATCGAAATTGGACAAGACCTCCAACTTTGATCTCATATGGCAACTGAACCAAAAGACGTTCCATAGAATCAAAAAATGATGGTGGAAATATCCTTTCTAAATTATACAAAATGATTGGAATATCTCTTTATAATGTCTCCATGTGTGAATGTCTCAAAACTGTCAATCAAATATCACAAAGGAAAAATACTTAACTCTGTAATGATACCCCATACAAAATTTGGTAAGAGTTCCTTAAAATCAATAGGAATTAGTCTTTCCATAAATATATTACAGTAATAACTTTTCAAACCAATCAATTTGCATTCCTTCAAATTGACATATCTCCCAAGATTTGAGACATTACCATCAGGAAACATCAATGATTTTAACCATTCACAAACAATCTGTCTCTGATCCTTATTTAATGTATAATCTGCCTTTGGTTTTGGTCCCCTACTACTTTCATTAACATCAAGAGTGGGTCATTTACAAAGGAGTTGCATATCTTTTCTTGTATTCAAGTTATCTTTCGTTTTTCCAGCAATATCCATTACTGTATTATCAGATTATCAAAAATATTATTCTCGATATGCATTACATCGAGATTATGATGAATCAAATGACTCTTCCAATATGATAAATCCCAAAATATACTCTGTTTAGTCCATTTATGCATACTTCCATAGTCATATGTTATACCATGTGGCTCTTCAATAACAGATGGAAAGTTATAGACTCTATACCAAAATTGTTCACCGGTTAATCTCAATGGGGGAGGTGTTCTTTCAATTCTATTCTTAGTGAATTTTTCTTCATTCCTTCTGAATTTATGATTTGGCGGTAAAGATTGTCTATGAATGGTTCACCATGACATGTCCAATTATAGTAATTCGGGGTAAAACCAAATCTATAAAGATGTTCCCTAATTTTATCACATTGAAAAAATTTACAATTACGACACTTTCGACATGGACACCTTAACTTATTATCATACATAAACTCAACATTACTGCAAGCAAATTCCAAAAATTGTTCCAACCCAATAATAAACTCATCAGTTAAACCCCAACGTTCAGGTAAGTTCTTTTTATACATCCAAATTCTTTAATTCTGCATTTTTCCTATTCCCAAATTTAAAATTTTTAAAATATTAATAAAAACTACTATAAATAAAAACTACTACAACATCAATAATAGTAACATCATTAATCCTAGCTAAGTTCATAAAAAATATTAAAAATTATAAATTATAAATACACACATACTCATAAAATTGCGCATTAAAATATTAAATATTATAACGTTAATTTCACAAAAATTTAATATAACAATAAATAATATTATAAAATTAATTAATATTAAACTAATTTTACAAAATATTATTATAACATTAAATATTACCATATAATCAAATAAAATATTAAATATTGAACATTTAACATATTTGATTGTTTAACTAATCGAAATGAGATTTACTATAAATTGCCCTTGATTGTTAAATCAAGTAATATAAAAATCAACCACTAAATACAATTATAATAAGCACAAATAAAGGAATCCCCTCATGGTTGCACAACGGATAAATTAATACAAACACTAGATTACTTATCATCATAGTATAAATTACTTATCAAACATATACACTAAATTAGTTAACATCACACAAAATTACCTAACATCACAGTATCATCACAGTATAAATTACTTATCAAACATCACAGTATAAATTGATTGTCAAAATAATACAAACATATACACTAAATTTAACTTCATCACAATATATATTAAAACGTTCCTCACCACCAAATAATATTCCTCCAATTGCCTCGAATATCAACAGCAGCAACAATTTCCAATCCAAATGTTCGACAATAGCAAACCTAGAAACAACATTAACAATTTTAAATAAATAACATATTATTAAAACAAAATTATAAAATTAATTTAACCAAAAAATATTTTAAAATAATATTTTAAAAAAATATTTAACCAAAAAAGGCTAATGAAGCCCCTCGCAACTGCACAACGAAGGGCCAACCGCCTCCAACGCAACAGGGTTGCGAAGGGAGTAGCCCCCACTCGCAGTTTCGACCCGCGAAGGGGGCAAGCGCCCCCAACCTAGCAGGCCCGCAAAGGGGGCAGCGCCCCCTCGAGCGCCACCCTTCGCACGGCCAGGCTGCGAAAGGGCAACTCCGACAGCTACGCTGCCTGATCTGGCTTCTACGACACAGATCCGGTAGTGCGCCCCGGATTTGGCTTCCACATTGCAAATCCGATGCCATTGCTGGATCTCAACCCCCCACCACAACAGAGAGAGAGAGAGAGAGAGAGCATACCTTTCACCATCACAGATCTGCCATTGAAGCACCTCAACGACCTTCCTTCACAGCACCCGAACCAAGCTCTTTGTACCTCTTCGAAAAGGAAAAATGGCTAAGTACAAATGAGAAAGAAAAGGAAAGAGTTAGAGATAAGTTTAATTCTACGACAAAAAGTTTTCATCGCAGATTTCGTCGCAAATCTGCGATGAAAAATATTTTTCGTCACTAAAATCAGTGACGAAGAATTTTATTTGTCGCTAATTTGTGACGAAGATGTAACTTCATCGCTGAATTCAATGATGAATATATTTTTTCATTGCAAATTAGCGACGAATATTATTTTCGTCACTGATTTTAGCGTTGAAAAATTTTTTTCATTGCAATTTGCAACGAATTTAGCAATGAAACTTGTGGTTTGTGACAAATTTTGCAAAAAAAAATTATTGAATATACTAAAATAGGAACCAAAGAGATAAACTATTAACAATATTTATGTATGATGCATAGTATAATATAATTATAGAAAATATTCTTTATGTTGATCATTAATGAACAAATATTTCTCATTTAACTCTTACTTTAGTGAATCGAATACTTAAACAAATTTATAAGTTTTTGACTAAAATGAATGTATACTTTTATCATTATATGAAACAACTGTACCACTGTAAAAGATAATACTATATTACCATTGTCTCTTATAAACAAAAAATGAATAAACTATTTTTTGTTAAAAATTATTGGTTTGGTGAACATCTTAACATGCTCAATGCTTTCAATGCATGTCACCATTTTCAAATCGATTTTTAACTCTAGAAAATATTACTAATAGGAATAATTAACAATGATACATAAGTGAGCGAAAAAGTAATTTAAGCGTAAAATCTTAGCGACGAATTTTACACAAATATCTTGTTTGTTGCTAATTGGCCACAAATTTAGCGACAAATAATTGAATCTTCTTTGACAAATATATATTTTTGTTGCAGATTTTGTGATGAAGAAATTATTTGTCGCAAAATTTGCGACAAATTGCTATTTTCGTCATAAATTTGCGACAAAAATAGGTTTCGTCGCAGAATTTGTGATGAAAATTGTTTTCGTCATAGAATTTGCGATGAAAATTGTTTTCGTCATAGAATCAATTTTCGTTGCAAATTCTATGATGAAAATAAATTTTCATTGCAAATTTTCCGACTAAAAACATTTTGTCGCTAAATTTGCAATGAATTTTATATTTTTCGCTAAATTAGCGATAAAGTCTTTATTCGTTGTAAATTTAGCAACGAATTTATATTTTCATCACAAATTGATGATGAATTTAGTGACGAAAAATTTTCATGGTAAATTAGCCACGGATTTTGCAACGAAAATTTTTTTCGTTTCTAATTTTGCGACGAAATTTTTTTTCATTGCTAATTCTGTGACAAAATTTTTTTTCGTTGCTAATTCTATGATGAAATTTTTTTGTTGCTAATTTGGTTACTAATTTCCGAAGACTTCTTTTTTTGTTGCTAATTCTGTCACAATTTGTGACAAAAATTATTCGTTCCTAAAATTCATCGCTAAATCATTGTTTTTTTAGTGATTTTGATCAATTGAAACTATAATTCTATCAATTTTGTTCAATTGAAGTTACAATTAAGTCAATGTTGTTTAATTGCAATTGCAATTATCTCAATTTTGTTCAATAAAAGTTATAATTATATCAATTTTATTCAATTAAAATTACAATTATATTAATTTTGTTCAATTAAAACTACAATTATGTTAATTTTATTTAATTAAAATTTCAATTATGCCAATGAAGTTACAATTTTGTAAATTTTGAATAATTGAAATTGTAATTATGTCAATTTTGCTCAATTAAAATTATAATTGTGTCAATTTTGTTCAATTAAGGATACAATTATTTCAATTTTGCTCAAATAAAGTTGTAGTTATGTCAATTTTGTTATATTATAGTTGTAATTATATCAATTTTGATCAATGGAAGTAGCACTTATGTCAATTTTGTTCAATTGAAGTTATAATTATATCAATTTTGATCAATTGTAGTTACGATTATGTCAATTTTGTTAAATAGAAGTTATAATTATGTAAAATTTTTCTTCAATTAGAGTTACAGTTATGTCAATTTTGATTTAATGAGGTTTCAATTGCGTAAATTTTGATCAATTGATATTTCAATTATGTCAATTTTACCCAATTAAAATTACAATTATGTCAATTTTGTTCAATTAAGGTTGTAATTATGTCAATTTTGATTTATTGAATTTACTATTATATCAATTTTGAAATATTGAGGTTATAATTATGTCAATTTTGATCAATTAAAATTATTATTATGTTAATTTTGTTCAGTTAAAATTTTAATTATGTCAATTTTGATCAATTAAAGTTTCAATCATGTCAATTTTCAATTACTAAAGTTACAATTATATCAATTTTGATCAATTGAAGTAGCGATTATGTCAGTTTTATTCCATTGAAATTGTAATTATGTTAATTTTATTCAATTACAGTTATAATTATTTCAATTTTGTTCAATTGAAATTATAATTATGTCAATTCTGTTTAATTCAAGAAGCAATTATGTTAATTTTGTTCAATGGAAGTTGTAATTATTTCAATTTTGATCAATTAAAGTTACAATTGTGACGATTTTGTTCTATTAAAGTTGTAATTATGTCAATTTTGCTCAATTGAAGTTTCAATTATGATAATTTTATTCATTTGAAGTTACAATTATGTTAATTTTGATCAATTAAAGTTATAATTTTATTAAATTTGTTCAATTGTAGTTACAATTATATTAAATTTGTTCAATTGATGTCGTAATTTTGTCAATTTTGTTCTGTTGAAATTATAATTATGTCAATTTTAATCAATTGAAGTCATAATTATATCAATTTTAATAAATTGAAGTCACAATTATGTTAAATTTGATCGATTAATGTTTCAATTATATCAATCTTGTTTATTTGAAATTGTTATTATGTCAATTTTATTCAATTGAATTTACAATTATGTCAATTTTGATTTATTAAAGTTACATTTAAGTCAATTTTGATAAATTGAAATTATAATTATATCAATTTTGATAAATTGAAGTTATAATTATGTCAATTTTGTTAAATTAAAATTGTAATTATGTCAGTTTTGTTCAATTAAAATTTTAATTTTGTCAATTTTGATTTAATGAAAGTTACAATTATATCAATTTTGATCAATTGAAGTTACAATCATGTCAATTTTATTATATTGAAGTTATAATTATGTCAATTTTATTAATTTTGATCAGTTGAAGTTACAATTATGTCAATTTTGTTTAATTGAAATTGTAATTATATCAATTTTGTTGAATTAAAGTTACAATTATAATAATTTTGTTCAATCGAAATTACGATTATGTCAATTTGATCAATTGAAATTACAACTATCTCAATTTTGTTCAATTGAAGTTACAATTATGTCAATTTTGCTCAATTGAAATTATAATTTTGTCTATTTTGATTAGTTGAAGTTCAATTATATCAATTTTAATCAATTGAAATTGTATTTATGTAAATTTTGTTTAATTAAACTTGTAATTATATCAATTTTTTTCAATTGAGATTGTAACTACCACAATTTTGTTCAATTGAATTTACAAATTTGTCACTTTTCATCAATTGAAGTTACAATTTACTCAGTTTTGTTCATTTAAAATTACAATTATGTCAATTTTGATCATTTGAAATTGTAATTATTTCAATTTTATTCTATTGAAGTCAAAATTATGTCGATTTTGATCAATTGAAGTTGCTATTATGTCAATTTTATCTAATTGAAGTTGATATTATGTCAATTTTGTTTAATTGAAATTGCAATTATGTCATTTTTGAATTATTGAAGTTTATGTCAATTTTGTTTCATTGAAATTACAATTATATCATTTTTATTCAATTAAAGTTACAATTGTTTCAATTTTGTTCAATTGAAGTTACAATTATGTCAATTTTGTTCAATTGAAATTCCTATTACTTCAATTTTGTTCGATTAAACTTATAATTATTTCAATTTTGCTTAATTTAAGTTACATTTTTGTAAATTTTGTGCAATTGAAGTAACAATTTTGTCAATTTTGATCAAATGAAATTACAATTATGTTAATTTTGTTCATTTGAAGTTGTAGTTATGTCAATTTTGTTAAATTGAAATTACAATTTTATTAATTTTGAACGATAAAAGTTGCTATTATGTCAACTTTGATAAATTGAACTAACAATTATATCAATTTTGGTCAATTGAAACTATAACTCTGTCAATTTTGTTCAATTAAAATTACAATTAAATCAATTTTGTTCAATTAAATTTGTAATTATCTCAATTTTATTCAACAATTATATCAATTTTGTTCAATTAAATTTCGATTATCTCAATTTTATTCAATTAAAGCTACAATTATATTAATTTTGTTCAATTGAATTTTCAATTATGTCAATTAAAGTTGCAATTTTGTAAATTTTAAATAATTGAACTTGTAATTATGTCAATTTTGCTCAAGTAAAGTTATAATTGTGTCAATTTTGTTCAATTAAATCTACAAGAATGTCAATTTTGTTCAATTGAAGGTACAATTATCTCAATTTTGCTCAAATGAAGTTGTAGTTATGTCAATTTTGTTCTATTGCAGTTACAATTATGTCAATTTTGATCAATTGAAATTGTAATTATGTCAATTTTGTTCAATTGAAGTTATAATTATTTCAATTTTGATCAATTGTAGATACAATTATGTCATTTTCGCTCAATTTAAGTTACAATTATGTCAATTTTGCTTAATTGAAGTTATAATTATGTCAATTTTGTTAAATCGAAATTGTAATTATGTCAATTTTTCTTCAATTAGAGTTATACTTATTTCAATTTTGAATGCGGTTCAAATTTTGTAAATTTTGATCGATTGATGTTCCAATTATGTCAATTTTGCTCAATTGAAATTGTAATTATTTCAATTTTGTTCAATTGAGGTTATACTTATGTTAATTTTGACTTATTGAAATTACAATTATATCAATTTTGACATATTGAGGTTATAATTATATCAATTTTGATCAATTGAAATTATCATTATGTCAATTTTGTTCAATTGAAATTATAATTATGTCAATTTTGTTCAATTGAAATTATAATTATGTTAATTTTGTTCAACTGAAATTGTAATTGTGTCAATTTTCAATTACTTAAATTACAATTATGATAATTTTGATAATTGAAGTAACGATTATATCAATTTTGTTCAATTGAAGTCAAAATTATGTCAATTTTGTTCAATCACGGTTGTAATTATTTCAATTTTATTTAATTAAAATTACAATTATGTCAATTCTGTTTAATTCAAACAACAATTATGTCAATTCAGTTCAATTGAAATTATAATTATTTCAATTTTGATTAATTAAAGTTACAATTATGACAATTTTGTTCCATTGAAATTACAATTATGCTAATTTTGCTCAATTAAAGTTTCGATTATGATAATTTTGTTTATTTGAAGTTACAATTATATTCATTTTGATCAATTGAAATTACAATTATATCAACTTTAATCAATTGTAGTTACAATTATGTTAAATTTATTCAATTGAAGTTGTAATTTTGTTAATTTTGTTCTGTTGAAGTTACAATTTTTATCAATTGAAGTCATAATTATGTCAATTTTAATAAATTAAAATTATAATTATGTTAAATTTGATCCATTGAAATTACAATTATATCAAATTTTTTCATTTAAAATTGTAATAATGTCAATTTTGTTCAATTAAATTTACAATTATGTTAATTTTGATTTATTGAAGTTACATTTAAGTCAATTTTGATAAATTGAAATTACAATTATATCAGTTTTGATCAATGAAAGTTATAATTATGTCAATTTTTTTCAATTGAAGTTGCAATTATGTTAGTTTTATTCAACTAAAATTACAATTACGTCAATTTTGATTTATTGAAGTTACAATTATACCTATTTTGATTAATTGAAGTTACAATTATGTTAATTTTGATCAATTGAAGTCGTTATTATGTCAATTTTGATTGGTTGAAGTTACAACTACGTTAATTTTGTTGAATTGAAATTACAATTATGACAATTTTATTCAATTGAAGTTACAATCATGTCAATTTTGTTCAATTGAAGTTGCAATTATGATAATTTTGTTCAATTGAATTTACAATTATATCAATTTCAATCAATTGAATTTACAATCTAGTCAGTTTTGTTCAATTGGTATTGCTATTATGTTAATTTTGATCAACTGAAATTGTAATTATGTCAATTTTATTCAATTGATGTTACAATTATGTCATTTTTGAATAATTGAAGTTTATGTCAGTTTTGTTTAATTGAAATTATAATTATATAGATTTTACTCAATTAAAGTTACAGTTGTGTCGATTTTGTTCAATTGAAATTACAATTATGTCAATTTTGTTCAATTGAAGTTTCTATTATGTTAATTTTGCTTAATTAAATAATCAACTATGTCAATTTTGTTCAATTGAGCTTACATTTATGTAAATTTTATTCAATTGAAATTACAATTTTGCCTATATTGATCAATTGAAATTATAATTATGTCAATTTTGTTTAATTGATATTGTAGTTATGTTAATTTTGTTAAATTGAGGTTATAATTTTTTCATTTTTCTTCAATTGAAATTACAATTATATCAATTTCGATTAACTGAAATAATAATTATGTCAATTTTGTTCAATTGAAGTTACAGTTATGTTAATTTTATTCAATTAAAGTTATAATTATATCAATTTTGTACAATTAAAATTGCAATTATATCAATTTTGATTAAAATAAAATTTACAATTTTGTCAATTCTATTTAATTAAAGTTACAATTATGACAATTTTGATCAATTGAATTTACAATTATATCAATTCTGTTCAATTGAATTTACAATTATTTTAATCTTGTTAAATTGAAATTACAATTATGTCAATTTTAATTAATTGAAGTTACGATTATGTAAATTTTATTCAATGAAAATTGCAATTATATCAATTTTGTTTAATTGAAGTTATAATTATATAAATTTTGATCAATTGAAATTATAATTATGTCAATTTTGATCAACATAAATTACAATTATGTCAATTTTGCTTCATTGAAGTTGTAATTATGTCATTTTTTATCAATTGAAATTACAATTATTTCAATTTGATCAAATAAAATTATAATTATGTCAATTTTATTCAAATGAAATTGTAATTATGTCAATTTTGCTCAATTGAAATTACAATTATATCAATTTTGTTAAATTGAGATTGCCATTATTTTAACTTTGTTAAATTGAAGTTACAATTATGATAATTTTGCTCAATTGAAGTTGCAATTATATCAATTTTGCTTAATTGAAGTTATAATTGTGTCAATTTTGTTCGATAGAAGTTGTAATTATGTTAAATTTGTTTTATTAGATTTGTAATTAACTCAATTTTGATGAATTGAAACAATAAATATTTCAATTTTGATCACTTGTGGTTGCAATTATATAATTTTTTTCAATTGAATTACAATTATATCAATTTTGTTCAATTAAAATTACAGTTATGTTAATTTTGTTCAATTAAAATTATAATTATGTCACTTTTTATCAATTGATATTAATTATGTCAATTTTGATCAACTGAATTTACAATTATGTCAATTTTGTATAATTGAAGTTGTAATTATGTAAATTTTGAATAATTAAAATTGTAAATTTTGTTCAATTGAATTTACAGTTATGTCTATTTTGATCAATTGTAGTGGCAATTGAGTCAAATTTGATCAATTAAAGTTACAATTATGTCAATTTTGTTATATTAAAGTTATAATTATGTCAATTTCATTTAATTAAAATTACAATTATATCAATTTTAATGAATTGAAGTTACAATTATATCACTTTTGATTAGTTGAAATTACAATTATGTTAATTTTGTTTAATTGGAATTATAATTATGTCAATTTTGTCTAATTGAGATTGTAATTATGTCAATTTTGATTTATTGAAATTATAATTATACCAATTTTGTTATATTGAAGTAACAATTATTTCAACTTTGATTAATTGAATTTACAAGTATATCAATTTTGTATAATTAAAGTTGTAATTATGTCAATTTTTGTTCAATTAAAGTTGCAATTATATAAATTTTGATTTACAGAGGTTATAATTGTTTCAATTTTGACCAATTGAACTAACAATTATATCAATTTTGTTCAATTAAAATTGTAATTATGTCAATTTTATTTAATTAAAGTTATAATTATGTTTATTTTATTTAATTGAAGCTTCAATTATGTCAATCTTGTTTAATTGAGTTTGCAATTATGTCAATTTTGATCAATTGAAGTTACAATTATAATGATTTTGTTCTATTGAAATTGTAATTATGTTAATTTTGTTCAATTGAACTTACAATTATATCAATTTTGAAGTTACAATTTTGTCAAATTTGATCAACTAAAATTATAATTTTTTCAATTTTATTCAATTGAAATTATAATTATGTCAATTTTGATAAATTAAAAATATAATTATGTCAACTTTGATCAATTGAAATTACAATTATATCAATTTTGATATATTGAAATGACAATTTTGTCAATTTCGTTTAACTAAGGTGACAATTATATCAGTTTTCATTAATTAAAGTTACGATTATGTCAATTTTCATTTATTGAAGTGACGGTTATGCCAATTTTGATCGATTGAAGTTACTACATTGTCAATTTTGTTCAATTGAAGTTGTAATTATGCAAATTTTTTCAATTTTGTTCAAGTGAAACTGCAATTATGTGATTTTTTATCAATTGAAGTTACTATTACGACAATTTTGTTCAATCAAAGTTATAATTATGTCAATTTTATTCAATTTAAGTTATAATTTTGTCAATTTTGATTAATTGAAGTCAAAATTATGTCAATTTTGTTCAATTGAAGTTACAATAATGTCAATTTTGATAAATTAAAATGGTATTTATATCAATTTTATTCAATTGAAATTGTAATTATGTTAATTTTACTCAATTGAAATTGCAATTATGATAATTTTGTTCAATTGAATTTACAATTATACAATTTTGATCATTTGAAGTTACAATTATGTCAATTTTGTTTTATTGAAGTCGCAATTATATTAATTTTGATCAATTAAAACTGCTATTATATTAATTTTGTTCAATTGATGTTGCAATTATGTCATTTTTGAATAATTGAAATTACAATTGTATCAATTTTTATTTATTTGAAATTACAATTGTATCAATTTTGTTCAATTAAAATTAAAATTATGTTAGTTTTGTTCAATTGAAGTTCCTATTATGTCATTTTTGTTTAAGTGAAGTTTAAATTAAGTCAATTTTGTTCAATTGAAGTTATATTTATATAAATTTTGTTCTATTAAAGTTATGATTTTATCAATTTCGATCCATTGAGATTACTATTATGTTAATTTTGTTCAATTGATGTTGCAGTTATATTAATTTTGTTATATTGGACTATAATTTTTTCAATTTTGTTCAACTAAAGTTAAAATTATGTCAATTTTGAACAATTTAAGTATCAATTATATTAATTTTGTTCATTTAAAGTTCTAATTATGTCAATATTGTACAATTGAAATTGCAATTATATCAATTTTGGTCAATTGAAGCTACATTATATCAATTTTATTCAATTGAATTTGAAATTATGTTCATTTTGTTCAATTGAAGTTACAATTATTTCAATTTTCTTCAATTCAAGTTGTAATTAAGTCAATTTTGTTCGATTGAATTTGCAATTATCTCAATTTTGTTTAATTGAAGTTACAATTATATCAATTTTATATGATTAAAATTGCAATTATATCAATTTTGTTCGATTGAAATTATAATTTTATCAATTTTGTTCAATTAAAATTGTAATTATGTCAATTTTGATTAATCAATGTTACAAATATATCAATTTTGTTCGATTGATTTTACAATTATGTTAATTTTGTTTAATTGAGATCACAGTTTTGTAATTTTGCTCAATTAAAGTAATAATTACGTCAATTAATTTCAATTGAAGCTGGAATTATATTAATTTTGTTCAATTGAAGTTGCAATTATATCAATTTTGTTAAATTGAAATTACAATTCTATCAATTTTATTCAATAGAAGTTACAATTATACCAATTTTATTAAATTGAAGTTGAAATTATTTCAATTTTGTTAAATTGAATTACAATTTTGTTCTATTGACATAGTAATTATGTCAATTTTGTTCAATTGAAATTTTATTTATATTAATTTTGATCAATTTAAATTCTAATTATGTCAATTTTGTTCAGTTGATGTTACAATTATGTTAATTTTCGTCAACTAAAAATGTAATTATGTCAATTTAGTTCAATTGAAATTGTAAATATATTAATTTTGTTCAATTGAAGTTATAACTATCTCAATTTTGTTCAATTGATATTACAAGTATTTCAATTTTGATAAATTGAAATTATAATTATGTCAATTTTGTTCAGTTAAAATTGCTAGTATGTGAATTTTGATCAATTGAAATTGCAATTATGACAATTTTGTTCAATTGAAATTGCAATTATGTAAATTTTGTTCAATTGAGGATACAATTCTATCAATTTTGATCCATTGAAATTGTAATTATGTCATTTTGTTCAGTTGAAATTGTAATTATGTCAATTTTGCTCAATTGAAATTACAATTATATCAATTTTGTTGAATTGATGTTACCATTATGTCAATTTTGATCGATTAAAATTACAATTATCAATTTTATTCAATTGAAGTTATAATTATGTCAATTTTGTTCAATTGAAGTTGCAATTATCTCAATTTTGTTCAATTGAAGTTATAATTATGTTAATTTTGTTTGATTGAAATTTCAGTTATATCAATTTACTCGATTGCAATTACAATTATGTCAATTTTGTACAATTGAATTTACAATTATGTCAAATTTGTTCAATTGAAGTTATAATTATGTCAATTATCTTCAATTGAAATTACAGTTATGCCAGATTTGATCAATTGAAATTACAATTATATCAATTTTGTTTAATTGAACATACAATTATATCAATTTTGCTCAATTGAAGTTACAGTTATATCATTTTTGTTCAATTGAAGTTACAAATATTTCAATTTTGTTCAATTAAAATTACAATTATGTCAATTTTGTTCAATTAAATTTGCAGTTATATCGATTTTGATCTATTGCAGTTACAATTACGAAAATTTTGTTCAATTGAAGTTACCCTTTTGTCATTTTTGATCAATTGAAGTTACAATTATTTCAATTTTATTCTATTGAAGTTGAAATTATTTTAATTTTGTTAAATTGAGATTACAATTTTTTATATTGACATAGCAATTATGTTAATTTTGTTCAATTGAAATTCCATATATGTTAATTTTGATCAATTTAAAGTGTGATTTTGTCAATTTTTGTTCAATTGATGTTACAATTATGTTAATTTTTATCAACTGAATTTGTAATTGTGTCAATTTTTTTCAATTGTAATTTTAGTTATCTCAATTTTGTTCAATTGATATTTAAATTATGTCAATTTTGATCAATTAAAGTTGTAATTATAACAATTTGTTCAGTTAAAATTGCAATTATTTCAATTTTACTTAATTGAAGTTACAATTATGTCAATTTTATTTAATTAAAATTACAATTATGTTAATTTTGATCGATTCAAATCGTAATTATGGAAATTTTATTTGATCAAAGTTACAATTATGTCAATTTTCTTAAATTGAGGTTGCAATTTTTTCAATTTTGTTAAATTAAAGTTGTAATTATGTCAATTTTGCATTATTGAACTTACAATTATATCAATTCTATTTAATTGAAGCTGTAATTATTTCAATTTAGTTCAATTGAAGTTATAAATATGCTAATTTTATTCAATTAAAGTTGTATTTATCTCAATTTTGTTCAATTGAAATTATAGTTGTATCAATTTTGATCAATTGAAATTGCAATTATGACAATTTTGTTCAATTGAAGTTTCGATTTTATCTTTTCTATATCAATTGAAGTTAGAGTTAAGTTAATTTTATTCAAATGAAATTACAATTATGTCAATTTTATTTAATTGAAATTGTAACTATGTCAATTTTGTACAATTGAAGTTGAAATTATATCAATTTTGTCAAATTGAGATTGCAATCATGTCAATTTTATTCAATTGAAGTTGCTATTATGAAATTTTTGTTCAATTAAACTTGCAATTATGTCAATTTTGATGTATTGAAGTTGTAATCATGTCAATTTTGTTCAATTGAAATTTCAATTACGTCAATATTGTTCAATTGAAATTTCAATTACGTCAATGTTGTTCAATTGAAATTTCAATTATAGTTATTTTGTTCAATTAATGTTATCATTATATCAATTTTATTCAATTGAAATTGTAATTATCCCAATTTTGTTCAATTAAAGTTGAAATTATGCTAATTTGATTAATTGAAATTGCAATTATATCAATTTTGATCAATTGAAATTGTAATTATATCAATTTTATTTAATTGAATTTCTAATTATGTCAATATTGATTAATTGATATTGTAATTATGTCTAATTTGTACAATTAAAATTGCAATTACATTAATTTTGCTTAATTTAAGATTCATTTATGTGAATTTTGAGCTATTGAAGTTATAATTACCTTGATTTTGGTTTAATTGAAGTTACGATTATGTTAATTTTGTTTAATTAAAGTTCCAACTATGTCAATTTTAATAAATTGGAATTGTGACTATGAAAATTTTGTTCAATTAACATTACCATTATGTCAATTTTGTTCATTTGAAATTACAATCATGTCAATTTTGTTCAATTGAAACTCCAATTCTGTCAATTTTGATCAATTAAAATTACAATTATGACATAGTAATTCAATTGAAGTTCCTTTTATGTTAATTTTGATCAACTTAAATTGTAATTATGTCAATTTTATTCAATTAATGTTACAATTATGTCAATTTTTATCAACTGAAGTTGTAATTATATAAATTTTGTTTAATTGAAATTGTAATTGTATCAATTTTATTCAATTAAAATTACAGTTATCTCAATTTTGTTCAATTGATATTACAATTATTTCCATTTTGATCAATTGAAATTGTAATTATGTCAATTTTGTTCAATTAAAGTTGTAATTATGTCAATTTTGATCAATTGAAATTGTAATTATGATAATTTCGTTCAATTGAAATTACAATTATGTAAACTTTATCCAGTTGAGGTTATAATTCTATTAATTTTGATCAATTGAAATTGTAATTATGTTAATTTGTTCAATTAAAATTGCAATTATGTCAGTTTTGCTCGATTGAAGTTACAATTATGTTAATTTTGTTCGATTGAAGTTACAATTATATCAATTTTGTTCAATTGAAGTTATACTTATGTTAATTTTGTTCTATTGAAGTTGTAATTATCTAAATTTTGTTCAATTGAGATTGTAATTATGTCAATTTTGTTCGATTTAAGTTACAGTTATGTCAATTTTGTTCAATTGAGTTACAATTATTTCAATTTTGTTCGATTAAATTTACTATTATATCAATTTTGTTCGATTTAAGTTGTAGTTCTGTTTATTTTATTCGATTGAGTTATAATTAATTCAATTTTGTTCGATTGAATTTATAATTATGTCAATTTTTTGAATTAAAATTACAATTATGTCAATTTTATTCCATTAAAGTTACAATCATGTCAATTTTGTTCAATTTAAATTACAAATATGTCGATTTTATTCAATTGAAGTTGCAATTATATCAATTTTGTTCAGTTGAACATGCAGTCATATTGATTTTGATTGATTGTAATTATAATTACGAAAATTTTGTTCAATTGAAATTACAATTTTGTATTTTTTGATCAATTGAAATTACAATTATTTCAATTTTATTCAATCGAGGTTGAAATTATTTCAATTTTGTTAAATTGAGATTTCAATTTTGTTCTATTGACATAGCAATTATGTCAATTTTATTCAATTGAAGTTCCATTTATGTTAATTTTGCTCAATTTAAGTTATAATTTTATCAATTTTGTTCAATTGATGTTACAATTATGTCAATTTTCATCAACTGAATTTGTAATAATGTGAATTTTGTTCAATTGAATTGTAATTATATCAATTTTATTCAATCGAAATTACAGTTATCTATATTTTATTCAATTGATATTACAGTTATGTTCATTTTGATCAATTAAAGTTGTAATTATGTCAATTTTTTCAGTTAAAATTGTAATTATGTCAATTTTACTCAATTGAAGTTGCAATTATATCAATTTTGTTAAATTGAAGCTGCAATTATGTCAATTTTGACCGCTTGAAGTTGCAATTTTGTCACTTTTTTTCGATTGAAGTGACAAAAATGTCAATTTTGTTAAATTTAGATTGCAATTATATCAATTTTGTTAAATTGAGGTTGCAATTATTTCAATTTTGTTAAATTATAATTGCAATTATATCAATTTTGAACTATTGAATTTATGATTATATCAATTCTGTTCAATTGAAATTGTAATTTTTTCTATTTTGTTTAATTGAAGTTACAAATATGTTAATTTTGTTTAATTGAATTTACATTTATGTCAATTTTGATCAATTGAAGTTGAAGTTATGTCAATTTTGTTTAATTGAATTTACAATTATGGCAATTTTGTCAATTGAAGTTTCGTGTTGTCCTTTTTATTCAATTGAAGTTAGAGTTATGTCAATTTTGTTCAAATGAATTTTTAATTATATCAATTTTGTCTAACTGATGTTCCAAGTATGTTAATTTTGTTTAATTGAAATTGTAATTATGTTAATTTTGTTCAATTAAAACTGAAATTATGTTAATTTTGTCAAAATAAAGTTACAATTTTGTTAATTTTATTCAATTGAAGTTGCTTCTATGAAAATTTTGTTCAATTGAACTTGCAATTATGTTAATTTTGATGCATTGAAGTTGTAATTATGTCAATTTTGTTCAATTGAAGTTCTAATTATGTCAATTTTGTTCAATTGAAATTGCAATTATGGCTATTTTATACAATTAAAGTTGTCATTATATCAATTTTGTTCAATTGAAGTCGTTATTATCCCAATTCTGTTCAATTGAAGTTGAAATTATACCAATTTGATCAATTAAAATTGTAATTATATCAATTTTGATCAATTAAAATTGCAATTATATTAATTTTGATCAATTGAAATTGTAATTATGTCAATTTTGTTTGATTAAAATTACTATTACGTCAATATTGATCAATTGATATTGTTATTAAATCAAATTTGTACAATTAAGATTGTAATTATGTTAATTTTGTTCAATTAAAGATATAATTATGTGAATTTTGATTCATTGAAATTGTAATTATGATGATTTTGGTTTAATTAAAATTACAATTATGTCAATTTTGTTTAATTAATGTTCCAAGTATGTCAATTTTAATCAATTGAAAATGCGATTATGTAAATTTTGTTTAATTGACGTTACAATTATGTCAATTTTGTTCAATTGAAGTTTCAATTACGTAAATTTTGTTCAATTAAAACTCAAATTATGTCAATTTTGATCAATTAAAATTATAATTATCTCAATTTTAAATAATTGGAGTTGCAATTATGATAATTTTAGTCAATTGAAGTTGTCATCATGTTAATTTTATTCAATTGAAGTTACAATTATGTTAATTTTGATCAATTAAAATTGCAATTATATCAATTTTGTTCAATTAAACTTATAAATATGTTAATTTCGTTGAATTGAAGTTACAATTATATCAATTTTGTTTAATTGAAGTTGTAATTATGTTAATTTTGTTTAATTGAAATTATAATTTTATCAATTTTTTCAATTGAAATTCAAATTACGTCAATTTTTTTTTTCAATTAAAGTTTCAATTATATCAATTTTTTTTAATTAAAGTTACAATTCTTTCAATTTTGATCAATTGAAATTACAATTATGTCAATTTTAAACAATTGAGATTCTAATTATGTCAATTTTGTTCAGTTGAAATTGAAATTAAGTCAATTTTGTTACGTTAAAGTTGTAATTATGTCAATTTTGATCAATTGAAGTTTCAAATATGTCAATTTTGTTTAATTGAAGTTGAAATTATTTCAATTTTGTTAAATTAAGATCACAATTATGTCAAATTTGTTTAATTGAAGTTGAAATGATGCCAATTTTCTTTAATTGAAGTTTCAATTTTGTCAATTTTGATCAATTGAAATTGTAGTTATTTAAATTTTGTTTAATTGAAGTTAAAATTATGTCAATTTTTGTTAAACTGAGTTTACAATTATGTCAATTTTGTTCAATTGAAGTTACAATTATTTCAATTTTGTTCAAATGAAGTCACAATTATGTCAGTTTTGACCAATTAAAGTTATAATTATATTAATTTTGTTCAATTAAAGTTAAAATTATCTCAATTTTATTCAATTAAAATTGCAATTATGTTAATTTTGATGAATTGAAGTGGCAATTGTATTAATTTTGATCAATTGAAATTACTATTATGTCTATTTTGTACAATTAGAGTTGCAATTATGTCATTTTTATTCAATTGAAGTTTCATTTACATCAAATTTGATCAATTGAATTTGCAATTCCATCAATTTTGATCAATTGAAATTACAATTATATAATTTTGATCAATTGAAGTTGTAATTATGTTAATTTTGTAAAATCGAAATTATAATTATGTTAATTTTGATCAATTGATATTGTAATTATATTAATTTTGTTCAATTAAAGGTTCAATGATTTCATTTTTGTTCAATTGAAACTACAATTATATTAATTTTGTTTTATTGAAGTTAAAATTACAATTTTGTTAAATTGAGATTGCAATTATATCAATTTTGTTCAATTGAAATTGTAATTATGTAAATTTTGTTTAATTAAAGTTATAATTTTGTTAACATTGAGCAATTGAAGTGAAATTATGTCAATTTTGATCAATTGATATTATAATTATATCAATTTTGTTAAATTAAAATTGAAATTATGTCAATTTTGTTTCATTGAAATTGTAATTATGTTAATTTTAATCAATTAATGTTTCAAATATGTCAATTTTGATCAATTGATTTTCAAATTATGTCAATTTTGTTTAATTGAAGTTATAATTATGTTAATTTTGTTTAGCTGAAGTTTCAATTTTGTTAATTTTGTTCAATTGAGATTACAATTATAGAAATTTTGTTCAATTAAAGTTGAAATTATGTAAATTTTGTCAAATTGAAATCGCATTTATGTCAATTTTGTTCAATTAAAATTATAATTCAGCCAATTTTGTTTAATTGAAGTAGCAATTATCTGAATTTTCTTCAATTGAAATTGTAATTATATCAATTTTGTTCTATTGAAGTTGCAATTATGCTAATTTTCTTTAATTGATGTTATAATTCTTTCAATTTTTGATGAACTGAAGTTGCAATTTTGTTAATTTTGAACAATTAAAATTATAATTAAACCAATTTTGTTTATTTGAAATTGTAATAATATCAATTTTATTCAATTGAAATTGTAATTATGTCAATTTTGATCATTCAATGTTACAAATATATCAATTTTGTTCAATTGAAATTGTAATTATTTTAATTTTGTTCAATTGAAGTTGCACTTATGTCAATTTTGTTCGATTAAATGTACAATTCTGTCAATTTTGTTGAATTCAAGTTATAATTATGTTAATTTTATTCAATTAAATTTACAATTATGTCAATTTTGTTCAATTAAGACTATAGTTTTACAATTTTGATCAATTGAAATAAAAATTATGTCAATTAATTTCAGTTGAAACTGGAATTATATCAATTTTACTCAATTAAATTTGTAATTATGTCAATTTTGTTTAATTAAAATTATAATTCTGTCAATTTTGTTCAATAAAACTTACAATTATGTTAATTTTATTAAATTGAAATTGAAATTATTTCAATTTTGTTAAACTGAATTACAATTTTGTTTTATGAACATAGCACCTATGTCAGTTTTATTCAATAGAAGTTCCATTTATGTTAATTTTGATCAATTTAAATTGTAATTATGTTAATTTTGTTCAATTGATATTACAATTATATCAATTTTCATCAACTAAAGTTGTAATTATGACAATTTTGTTCAATTGAAGTTGTAATTATGTAAACTTTGTTCAATTGAGGCTATAATTCTATCAATTTTGATCTATTGATATTGTAATTATGCCAATTTGTTCAATTGAAATTACAATTATGTCAATTTTGCTCGATTGAAGTTGCAATTATATAAATTTTGTGGAAATGAAGTTGTAATTCTATCAATTTTGTTCGATTGTAGTTACAATTATATCAATTTTGTTCAATTAAAATTATAATTATGTCAATTTTGTTCAATTGAAATTGCAATTATTTCAATTTTATTCCATTAAAATTATAATTATGTCAATTTTATTTGATTGAAATTGCAGTTATGCCAATTTTGTTCGATTAAAGTTACAATTATGTAAATTTTGTTCAATTAAATTTATAATTATGTCAATTTTGTCAATTGAAATTGTAATTATGTCATTTTTATTGAATTGAAATTACAATTATATCAATTTTGTTCAATTGAAATTATAATTATGTCAATTTTATTCAATTGAAGTTACAATTATGTCAATTTTATTCAATTAAAGTTACAAATATGTCAATTTTGTTCAATTGAAGTTACAATTATGTCAATTTTATTCAATTGAACTTGTAATTATATCGATTTTGATCAATTGAAGTTACAATTACGAAAAATTTGCTCAATTGGAGTTATAATTGTCTTTTTTTATCAATTGAAGTTTCAATTATTACAATTTTATTCAATTGAAGTTGAAATTATTTTAATTTTGTTCAACTGGAATTCCATTTATGTTAATTTTGTTCAATTTAAATTATATTTTTATCAATTTTCTTTAATTGATGTTTCAATTAGGTCAATTTTCATCAACTGAATTTGTAATTATGTCAATTTTGTTCAATTAAAATTATAATTATATCAATTTTATTCAATTGAAATTACAATTATCTCAATTTTGTTCAATTGATATTATAATTATGTCAATTTTGATCAATTAAAATTATAATTATGTCAATTTGTTTAGTTAAAATTGCAATTATGTCAATTTTGCTCAATTAAAGTTACAATTATATCAATTTTGTTTAATTGAAGTTGTAATTATATCAAATTTAATCGATTGAATGTGCAATTATTTCAATTTTGTTAAATTGAAGTTGCAATTATGTCAATTTTGAACTATTGAACTTACAATTATATCAATTTTGTTCAATTGAAACTGTAATTATTTCGATTTTGTTTAATTAAAGTTACAAAAATGTCAATTTTGTTCAAATGAAGTTGTATTTACATCAATTTTGTACATTTAAAGTTGTAGTTATATCAATTTTGCTCAATTGAATTTACAATTATGGCAATTTTGTTCAATTGAAATTTTAATTTCGTCCTTTTTTAACAGTTGAGGTTAGAGTTATGTCAATTTTGTTCAAATAAAGTTCAATTATGTCAATTTTGTCCATTTTATATTCCAATTATGTCAATTTTATTTAATTAAAGTTGTAATTATGTCAATTTTGTTCAATCGAATTTGAAATTATGTCAATTTTGTCAAATTGAGATTGTAATTATGTTAATTTTATTCAATTGAAATTGCTACTATGAAAATTTTGTTCCATTGAACTTGCAATTATGTCAATTTTGATGCATTGAAATTGTAATTATGTCAATTTTGTTCAATTGAAGTTTCAATTATGGCTATTTTGTTCAATTATAGTTGTCATTAGATCAATTTTGTTCAATTGAAGTTGTAATTATCCCAATTTTGTTCAATTAAAGTTGAAATATGCCAATTTTATCCATTGAAATGCAATTATATCAATTTTGATCAATTGAAATTGTAATTATGCCAATTTTCTTTAATTGAAATTACAATTACGTCAATATTGATCAATTGATATTGTAATTATGTCACATTTGTACAATTGAAATTAAATTACGTTAATCTTGTTCAATTGGAGATACAATTAAGTGAATTTTGATTCATTGAAATTGTAATTATGTTGATTTTGATTCAATTGAAGTTATGATTGTGTAAATTTTGTTCAATTGACGTTACAATTATGTCAATTTTGTTCAATTGAAATTGTAATTATGTCAATTTTGTTCAATTGAAACTCCAATTATATCAATTTTGATCAATTGAAATTATAATTATCTCAATTTTGAACAATTAGAGCTGCAATTATGTTAATTTCGTTCAATTGAAATTGTCATTATGTTAATTTTGTTCAACCAATGTTACAATTATGTTAATTCTGATCAATTAAAGTTATAATTATGTCAATTTTGTTCAATTCAAGTTACAAATATGTCAATTTTGTTAGTTACAATTTCATCAATTTTGTTCAATCGAAATTACAATTATGTCAATTTTATTCAATTGAACTTACAAATTTGTCAATTTTGTTCAATTGAAATTCCAATTACGTCAATTTTTTTCAATTGAAGTTAGAATTATGTCAATTTTAAATAATTGAGGTTCTAATTATATCAATTTTGTTCATTTGAAATTGAAATTATGTCAATTTTGTTCTATTAAATTTGTAATTATACCAATTTTGATCAATTGAATTTTCAAATATGTGAATTTTGATCAATTGATGTTCCAATTATCTTAATTTTTTCAAATTGAGATAGCAATTATGTCAATTTTGTTTAATTGAAATTATAATTATGCTAATTTTGTTCAACTGAAGTCGCAATTATCTTAATTTTATTCAATTAAACTTGCAATTATGTCAATTTTGTTCAGTTGATGTTATAATTATGTTAATTTTGAGCAATTGAAGTAACAAATATGTCAATTTTGTTCAAATGATTTTACAATTATGTCAATTTTGTTCACATAAACTTGCAATTATGTTAATTTTGTTCAATTGAAGTTATAATTATATCAATTTTATTCAATTGAAATTACAATTATGTCAATTTTGTTTAATTGAAGTTTCAGTTTTATCAATTTTGCTCAATTGAGATAATAATTATGTCAATTTTATTCAACTGAAGTAACAATTATATCAATTTTATTCAATTGAAGTTGCGATTATGTTAATTTTGTTGATGTGAAGTTGCAATTATGACAATTTTGTTCAATTGAAATTATAATTATGTCAATTTTGCTTAATTGAAGTTATAATTATGTCAATTTTATTTAATTGAAATTACAATTAAGTCAATTTTGTTCAATTGAAATTAAAATTACTTCAATTTTGTGAAATTAAGATAACAATTATGTCAAATTTGTTCAACTGAAGTATGATATCAATTTTCTTTAATTGAAGTTTCGATTTTATAAATTTTGATCAATTAAAGTTGTAATTATGTAAATTTTGTTCAATTAAATTTGCATTTACATAAATTTTATTCAATTAAATTTGAAATTATGTCAATTTTTGTTAAACTGAGATTGCAATTATGTTAATTTAGTCCAATTGAAGTTACAATTATTTCAATTTTGTTTAATTGAAGTCACAATTATGTCAATTTTGACCAATTAAAGTTATAATTATGTTAATTTTGCTCAATTAAAAATAAAATTATCTTAATTTTATTCAATTAAAATTGTAATTATGTCAATTTTGATCAATTGAAGTCGCAATTGTGTTAATTTTGATCAATTGAAATTGCTATTATGTCAATTTTGTACAATTGATATTGCAATTATGTCATTTTTATTCAATTGAAGTTTCAATTACATCAACTTTGATCAATTGAATTTGCAATTACATCAATTTTGATCAATTGAAGCTACAATTATATTAATTTTGATCAATTTAAGTTACAATTATGTTAATTTTGTAAAATTGAAATTGTAATTATGTTAATTTTGTTCAATTAAAGTTACAATCATTTCAATTTTGTTTAATTAAAACTGTAATTATATTAATTTTGTTTTATTAAAGTTAAAATTATGTAAATTTTGTTAAATTGAGATTGTAATTATGTCAATTTTGTTCAATTGAACTTACGATTATGTAAATTTTGTTCAATTGAAGTTACAATTTTTGTTAGCATTATGCAATTGAACTTATAATTATGTCAATTTTGTTCAATTGAAGTGAAATTATGCCAATTTTGATCAATTGATATTATAATTATGTCAATTTTGATCGATTAAAATTACAATTATGTGAATTTTGTTTAATTAAATTTAGAATTATGTCAATTTTTTTCAATTGAAGTAGCAATTATATTAATTTTGCTCGTTTGAAATTGTCATTGTGTCAATTTTATTCAATTGAAATTATAAGTAAGTCATTTTTAATCAATTGAAGTTGCTAATATGTTAATTTTGTTTAATTGAATTTGTAAGTTTTTAAATTTTATTCAATTGAAGTTGCAATTATATCAATTTTGATCTATTGATGTTATAATTAAGTCAATTTTGTTCAATTAAAGTTACAATTATGTCAATTTTGATAAATTAAAGTTGAAATTATTTCAATTTTGATCAATTGAAACTGAAATTATGTCAATTTTGATCAATTTAAGTTGTAATTATGACAATTTTGTGCAATTTAAGTTACAATTATGTTAATTTTATCAGTAAAAGTTATAATTATATCTATTTTGTTCAATTGAATTTATAATTTTGTCAATTTAGTTCAACTATAGTTACAATTACGTCAATTTTGTTCAATCGAAGTTACGATTATGTTATTTTTTATCAATTGAAATTGTAATTATGTTAATTTCGTTAAATTGAGGTTTAAATTATGTTAATTTTGATCAATTGAAATTACAATTATGTCTATTTTGCTTAATTGAAATTACAATTATTTTAATTTTGTTCAATTGAAGTTACGATTATGTCATTTTTTTCAATTGAAGCAACAATTATGTCAATTTTGTTCAATTGAAATTGTATTATGCTAATTTTGATTAATTGAAGTTATAATTATGTCAATTTTGTTTAACTGATGGTGTAATTATGTCAATTTTATTCAATTGAAATTATAATTATATCAATCTGTCCATTTGAAGTAACAATATTTTCAATTTTGTTCAATTAAACTTGTAATTATGTAAATTTCGATCAATTAAAATTGTAATTATGTTAATTTTGATCAATTGAAACTATGATTATGTTAATTTTGTTTAATTGAATTTATAATTATCTTAATTTTGTTCAATTGAAATTGTAATTAAGCCAATTTTGTTTAATTGAAATTACAATTATGTCAATTTATTCAATTGAAGATAAAATTATGTCAGTTTTGGTCAAGTTAAATTACAGTTATGTCAATTTTGATCAATGAAAGTAACAATTATGTCAATTTTGTTCAATTAATATTACAATTATATCAATTTTGTTCAATTGAAAATATAATTATGTAAATTTTGTACAAGTGAAATTGAAATTATGTCAATTTGGTTCAATTGAAATTATAATTATGTCAATTTTTATCGATTAATGCTGTAATTATGTTAATTTTGTTTAATTAAAGTGACAATTATATAAATTCTGATCAATTGAAATAGCAATTATATCAATTTTAATTAAATGATTTATAATTATGTCAATTTTGTTCAATTAAATTTGCTATTACGTCAATTTTGTTCAATTGAAATTACAATTATCTCAATTTTGATTAATTGAAGTTGTAATTACGTCAATTTTCTTCTATTGAATTTTTAATTATGTCAATTTTGATTAATTAGAGTTGTAATTATGTCAATTTTGATCAAGTTAACTTGCAATTATATTAAGTTTGTTCAATTGAAATTATAATTATTTTAATTTTGATCAATTGATGTTGTAACTATGTCAAATTTGATTAATTGAAGTTATAACAATTGAAATTACAATTACGTTAATTTTGATCTATTGAAATTGAAATCATGCCAATTTTGTTAAATTGAAATCATGTCAATTTTGTTCAATTGAAATTATAATTATATCAATTTTATTCAATTGAAGTTACAATTATGTTAATTTTGATTAATTGAAGCTGTGATTATGTCAATTTTTGTTCAATTGAAGTTATAATAATGTTAATTTTATTCAATTGAAGTTACAATTAAGTTAATTTTACTCAATTGAAGTTGTAACTAAGTCAATTTTGTTTAATTGATATAACAATTATTTCAATTTTGATCAATTAAAGTCGTAGTTTTGTCAATTTTGTTCGATTGAAGTTGTTATAATGTCAATTTTGTTCAATTTAATTTACAATTATGTGAATTTTGATTAATTGAAGTTGTGATTTTGTCAATTTTGATCAATTGAAGTTGTAATTTTGTTAATTTTGTTTAATTGATATTACAACTACATCAATTTTGCCCAATTGAAGTTACAATCATTTCAATTTTGATCAATTGATAATGTAATTATGTCAATTTTGTACAATTGAAGCTGCAATTATATCAACTTTGATCAATTGAAATTGTTATTCTTTCAATTTTATTCAATTAAAGTTCCAATTATATCAATTTTGTTCAATTGAAGTTATAATTATGACAATTTTGTACAATTGAAGTTGCAATTATGTCAATTTGGTTTAGTTAATGTTGCAATTATTTCAATTTTGATTAGTTATAGTTGTAATTATTTCAATTTTGATTAATTGAAATTGCAGTTTTGCTAATTTTGTTCAATTGAAGTTATAATTATTTCAATTTTGCAAAATTGATAGTACAATTTGTTAATTTTTATTAATTGAAATTGTAATTATGCTAATTTTCTTCAATTGAAGTTACAATTATATCATTTTTGATCAATTGAAATTATAGTTATGTCAAATTTCATCGATAGAAGCTACAATTGTGACAATTTTGCTCAATTAAAGTTATAATTATATGAATTTTGTTTAATTGATATTGCAATTACGTAAATTTTTATTAATTGAAGTTACAGTTATGTCAACTTTGATAAATTGAAATTGCAATTATGAAAATTTTGTTCAATTGAATTTACAAATATGTCAATTTTATTCAATTGAAGTTACAATTATGTCAATTTTGTTCAATTGAAATTACAATTATGTCAATTTTGATCAATTGAAGATGCAATTATATTAATTTTGATCAACGAAAATTATAATTATGTCAATTTTGTTCAATCGAAGATATAATTATGTCAAATTTGTTCAATTGAAGTTGTAATTATTTCAATTTTGATTAATTGAATTTATAATTATATCAATTTTGTACAATTAAAGTTTCAATTCTGTCAAGTTTGATTAATGGATGTTACAATTATATCAATTTTGATCAATTGTAGTTATAATTACTTCAATTTTGTTCAATTAAGATTACAATTATGTCAATTTCGATTAATTGAAATTGTAATTATGTCAATTTTATTCATTTAAAGCTGCAACTTTATCAATTTTATTCAATTGGTATTAGAGTTTTCTCAATTTTATTCAATTGAAGTAACAATTATGTTAATTTTGTTCAATTGTAGTTGCAATTATGCCAATTTTGTTTAATTGAAATTGCAATTATTTCTATTTTATTCAATAGTTACAATTATGTCGATTTTGATCGATTGATATTGTAATGATGTCAATTTTGTTCAATTGAAGTTACAATTAAGTCAATTTTGATCAATTGAAGCTGCAATTATGTCAATTTTGATAAATTGAAATTGTTATTATGATAATTTTGTGCATTTGAAGTTACAATAATGTTAATTTTGATCGGTAGAAGTTACAATTATGTTAATTTTATTCAATTGAAGTTCTAATTTTGTCAATTTTGTTCGACTATAGTTACAATTATATCAATTTTATTTAATTAAAATTACAATTATGTTATTTTTAAATAATTGAAGTTAAAACTATTTCAATTTTGTTGAATTGAAGTTATAATTATGTCAACTTTGTTAAATAGAGGTTACAATTATATTAATTTTGAACAATTGAAATTATTGTTATTTCAATTTTGTTTAATCAAAATTACAATTATTTCAATTTTTTTTATTGAAATTACAATTATATCATTTTTTACCAATTGAAGCAACAATTATATCAATTTTGTTCAATCAAAATTGTAATTATATCAATTTCAATCATTTGAAGCTGTAATTTTTTCAATTTTGTTAAATTGATGTTATAATAATGTCAATTTTGTTTAATCGAGATTACAATTACGTTAATTTTGTTTAACTAAAATTACAATTCTGTCAATCTATTCATTTGAAGCAAAAAGTTTTTCAATTTTGTTCAATTCAAATTGTAATTATGTCTATTTTGTTTAATTGAAGTTACAATTAAGTCAATTTTGTTAATTTGAAATTACAATTCTGTCAATTTTATTCAATTGAAATTACAATTATGTCGATTTTGTTCAATTGAAGGTATAATTATATCAATTTTGATCAATTTAAATTATAGTTATGTCAATTTTGGTCAATTAAAGTTATAATTATATCAATTTTGTCAATTGAAATGACAATTATGTCAATTTTGTAAAATTAATGTTGGAATTATGTCAATTTGGTTCAATTGAAGTTACAATTATGTCAATTTTGATCAATTAAAGTTATAATTATGTCAATTTTGATCAATTAAAATTGTAATTATGTCAATTTTATTCAATTGAAATTATAATTATATTAATTTTCATCAATTGAAGTAATAATTATGTCAAATTTGATCAAATAAATTGTAATTATGTTAATTTTGTTTAATTGAATTTGCAATTACGTCAATTTGTTCGATTGAAATTACAATTACATCAATTCTGATCAATTGAAATTGTAATTACTTCAATTTTGTTCTATTGAAGTTGTAATTATTTCAATTTTGATCGGTTGAAGTTGCAATTTTATCAATTTTGATCAATTTAACTTGCAATTATATCAATTTTATTCAATTAAACTTGTAATTATGTTAATTTTAGTCAATTGATATTGTAACTATGTCAATTTTGATTAATTGAAATTATAACAATTGAAATTACAATTATGTCAATTTTAAACAATTGAAATTGAAATTATGTCAATTTTGTCAAGTTGAAATTATAATTATGTCAATTTTGTTCAATTGAACTTGTGATTATGTCAATTTTAATTAATTGAAGTTTTGATTATGTCAATTTTGTTCAATTAAAACTGTAATTATGTCAATTTTGTTCGATTAAAATTGCAATTATATTAATTTTGTTCAATTGATGTTACAATTATTTCTATTTTGATCAATTGAAATTGTAATTATGTTATTTTTGTTCAATTGAAATTGTTATAATTTTGATTTTGTTCAATTTAAGTTGTAATTATATCAATTTTGATTAATTGAAATTATGATTATGTCAACTTTGCTCAATTGAAGTTGTAATTATGTCAATTTTCTTCAATTGAAGTATCAATTATGTTAATTTTGCTAAGTTGAAATTGTAATTATTTCAATTTTGTTCAATTGGTGTTACAATTATTTCAATTTTAATTAATTTAAATTGTAATTATGTCAATTTTGTTCAATTGAAGTTGCAGTTCTGTCAACTTTGTGCAATTGAAGTTGCTATTACGTCAATTTTGTTCAACTGAAATTTTAATTATATCAATTTTGTTCAATTGAAATTGTAATTATTTAAATTTTATTCACAATTATATTAATTTTGTTCAATTGAAGTTGCAATTATTTCAATTTTGTTAAGTTGAAGTTGCAATTATGTTAATTTTGATCAATTGAAGTTACAATTATATAAAGTTTTTTACAATCTAAGTTATTGTTATGTAAATTTTGTTAAATTAATACTACACTTATGTTAATTTTGATCAATTGAAATTGCAATTATGTCAATTTTGTTCAATTGACGTTGCAATTATGTCACTTTAGATTAATTAAAATTGCAATTATGTCAATTTTGATTTATTGAAATTACAATACTGACAATTTTGTTCAACTAAAATTTCAATTATGTCAATTTTGTTCCATTGATGTTTTAATTATGTAAATTTTTATCAATTGAAGTTACAGTTATGTCAGTTTTGATTAATTGATGTTGCAATTATGACAATTTTATTTAATCAAAGTTATTATTATGTCAATTTTGTTGAATCGAATTTACAAATTTTTTAATTTTATTCAATTAAAATAACAATTATGTCAATTTGTTCAATTAAAGTTGTAATTATGTCAATTTTGTTCAATTTAAATTACAATTATGTCAATTTTGATCAACAAAAATTATAATTATGTCAATTTTATTCAACTAAAATTGTAATTATGTCAAATTTGTTCAATTGAAGTTACAATTATGTTAATTTTGATTAATTAAAATTGTGATTATGTCAATTTTGTTCAATTGAAATTGTAATTATTTCAATTTCGTTTAATTGAAATTGCAATTATATCAATTTTGATCAATAAAAATTACAATTATTTCAATTTTGTTCAATTGAAATTGCAATTATGTTAAATTTGTTCAATTGAAATTATAATTATGTCAATTTTGATTAATTGAAATTGTGATTATGTCAATTTTGTTCAATTAAAATTTCAATTATATCAATTTTGATCAACAAAAATGACAACTATATCAATTTTGATCAATTGAAATTACATTTATGTCAATTTTGTTCAATTAAAATTTCAATTATATCAATTTTGATCAACAAAAATTACAACTATATCAATTTTGATCAATTGAAGTTATTTTATGTCAATTTTATTCAACTGAAGTTGCAATTATGTTAATTTTGATTAATTGAAATTGTGATTATGTCAATTTTGTTTATTTAATGTTGCAATTGTATCAATTTCGTTCAATTCAAGTTACAACTATGTTAATTTTGTTTAATTGACGTAACAATTATTTCAATTTTGATTAATTGAAGTTGTAATTAAGTTAATTTTGTTAACTAAAGTTGTTATAATGTTAATTTTGTTCAATTTTAGTTGCAATTATATTAATTTTGATTAATTGAAATTGTGATTATGTTTATTTTCTCAATTGAAGTTGCAATTGTGTCTATTTTGTTCAATTGGAATTATAATTATATCAATTTTGCTTAGCTGAAGTTTCAATTCAAATTATAATTATGTCAATTTTGATCAAATAAAATTACAATTATAACAATTTTGTTCAATTGTCGTTACATGAGGAAGGCCGCGTGCATATATGCCCACTCCAAAGTCGACCCTAATTGTTAGGATTAAGGTTCTGATTGTTGTTACTGTTGTTATTGTTGTCAATTTTGTTTAATTGAAATTGCAAGTATGTTGATTATATTCGATTGATGTTACAATTATATCAATTTTGTCAAATTGAAGTTACAATTACATCATTTTTTATCAATTGAAGTTGCAATTATATCAATTTTGAACAATTGAAATTATAATTATATCAATTTTATTCAACTAAGATTACAATTATATCAATTTTGTTTAATTGAAATTATAATTATGTCAATTTTATTCAATTAAAGTTATAATTATGTCCATTTTATTTAATTGAAGTTGTAATTATATCAATTTTGATCAAATGATGTTGTAATTATGTCAATTTTATTTAATTAAAATTGTAATTATGTCATTTTTTTTTAATTGAAGTTCCTATTTATTCAATTTTATTCAATTAAAGTTGTAATTATATCAATTTTGATCAATTTAAGTTATAGTTTTTATCAATTTTGATCAATTAAAATTACAATTATGTCAATTTTGTTCAATTGAAATTATAATTATGTCAATTTTGTTCAATTAATGTTGTAATTATATTAATTTTATTCAATTAATGTTGTAATTATGCCAATTATCTTCAATTAAAGTTATAATTATGACATTTTTGATCGATTGAAATTAAAATTATGTTAATTTTATTCAATTGAAATTACAATTATGTAAATTTTATTTAATTGAAGTTGCAATTATATTAATTTTGAACAATTGAATTTGCGATTATGTTAATTCTGTTCAATTGAAATTGTATTTATATTAATTTTGCTCAATTGAAATTAGAATTATGTTAATTTTGTTCAATTATGTCAATTTTGTTCTAGTGATTTTGTAATTATTTTGATTTTGTTCAATTGAACTTATAATTATGTCAATTTTGTTTAACTGAAGTTATAATTATATCAATTTTGTTTAATTGATGTTCTGATTATGTTAATTTTGTTTAATTGAAGTTACAATTACGTAAATTTTGTTTAATTGAAGTTACAATTACATCAATTTTGTTCATTTGAAGTTGAATTTATATCAATTTTGTCAAATTCAGACTGTAATTATGTCAATTTTGTTCAATTAAATTTGCAATTATGTCAATTCCGTTCTGTTGATGTTACATTCATGTCAAGTTTGATCAATTAAAGTTATAATTATGTTAATTTTATTCAATTGAATTTACAATAATATCTATTTTGTTCAATTGAAATTGCAATTATTTCAATTTTGTTTAATTGAAATTATAATTATGTTAATTTTGATCAATTGAACTTACAATTATGTCAATTTTGTTAAATTAAACATACAATTATGCTAATTTGTTTAATTGAAATTACAATTACATTAATTTTGTTCAATTGAATTTACAATTATGACAATTTTGTTCAATTGAGGTTGCAACTATATCAATTTTGTTAAATATAAGTCACAATTACGTCAACTTTTTTATTTGAAATTGTAATTATGTTAATTTTATTCAATTGAAGTTCAATTATGTCAATTTTATTCAATTGAAGTTGTAATTATGTCAATTTTGTTCAATTAGAGTTGCGGTTATGTCGATTTTATTCAATTAAAGTTACAACTATGTCGACTTTGTTCATTTAAAATTATAATTACGTTATTTTTGATGAATTGAAGTTACTATTATTTTTGTTTTGCTTAATTAAAGTTATAATTATGTCAATTTTATTCACTTAAAGTTCAAGTTGTCACATACCCTAATTTAATTATAAAAAATGATTTATTATTAATTGTGGATTAGTGAGAATACTCAAATAAAGGAAATGCGTATAAAATCAAAGACTTTGGATATTAAAAACATATGTTTGACTAACTCGTTGGAGACTAAGTACTAAAAAATGAGATATCTAAAATGTTCAGAAAATAAGAAGGAAAAGTCTCGATAATTGTTTTTTATGATTAAATTAGATGAAAACCTATTTTTCTAGAATTTTTCTAAGTTGTTAGCTTGTCAAATAAAATCCAACAAAATTCGTCATTTCGAGTTTTGTTTTTGGAATGGGGAGTTGACTTTTTATCCTTAAAGAATTAGATTCTGAAACTATTTTTATTAAATCCAAATGGGGGTATTTCCTTATTTACATGTAATTCTTAAGTGAATGAACTAAAATAACGTAAAACCATTTACTTTTACACGGAAATAAGGAATTGGAAGTGTGACAGAAGTGCTACATACCTAAAATATTATGACCTTGGAACTCCACCGACCATGCCACCAACCACCACCATCCATAACACTCATCTTGCAACAAATGAAACCACATGGAAGCCAAATGTCATGCATAAAGGATATGTGTCTTCTATAGTTAACACATGGGGGAACACTTGGCTTGTATCAAGAATAAGAGCCTTACATGAAGAACATATGTCTTACACATATCTTGCATAAGGAACAAGCAACCTAGATAAGGAACAAGTGTTGTAACGTATGTCAACAATCCATTACCCTCCAACATCTATAAAGAAAAAAAGAGAAAGAAAGAAAAAGAGAAAGGAAAAGAGAGAAAGGAAAGGGAAAGAGAAAGGAAGAGAATGAAAAAGGCAAGACTAATCTTAATTAATACTTTGAGGTGAGTGTTCTATGTATTCATATATTTTTTATGCATAAATACCATGATTTTCTATGATTATCATGAATTACTATTATTTCTATAATTTACTACTATAATCATGATTTTCTATGACTATCATAATTTAGTACTGTTTCCATGATTTTCTATTGCTACCATGTTTTACTACTGTTACCATGATTTACTCCTGCTTCATCATTGTATGTGTTTGTGATTGTTATATAACTGATATGTGTGGAGATTGGTCGAGCAAGCAAGGGCTCTATCGAGTATCAAAGTACATATTGGTAGACCCCATTATTGTGGATAAGAGATTTATCCACTTAATGGGGGAAGACTGATAGGCCTTTCTGGAAATGGATCTCCTGGGAGGGATAAGTAGACTGTTCTTGTAATGGAAAGATAAGATGTCAATGAACTATCACCTATACTGTACTATTACGTATTACTGTTATTATTATTATTTGTGCACGTTACTACTGCATTGAGAACTTTTCAAAAAATTTTACAATGAAGCCATTATCGTATAATTTTACAATGAAATGATTTTCACACATGCACACACGGACTTCACTGAGTTGTCAAGTTCACACCAAAAATTATTTTTAGATCTTGCAGGAATGTAAGTCGAGGAGAATTAGATGAGCGGGTAGAGAAAGCCTTGTTGTGGATTACCTTTCTAGTATACAAGTTCGGCTACTTTATTATGTATAAAAGAATTTTTGTAATATTTATAGTGATAGAATAAAGAAAATCTATTATTTTAGTATGACAATTGTTACTTATGTAAGTTACCGAGCCCTAACGAGAGCCAGGCAATCCGCCATTGATAAAGCCTCGGCGAAGGGGTAAATTTGGGACGTGACACCAGCTGTGTTAATTTTGTTCAATTAAAGTTATAATTATGTCAATTTTATTCAATTGAATTTGCAATTATGTCAAATTTGTTAAATTGAGATTGCAATTATGTGAATTTTGCTAAATTGAATTTGTAGTTATGTCAATTTGTTCAATTGAATTACAATTATGTCAATTTTAATCAATTGAATTTACAATTATATCAATTTTGTTGAATTAAAATTAAAATTTTGTCAATTTTGATCAAGTAAAATTACAATTATATCAATTTTAATCAATTGATATAACAATTTTGTCAATTTTGTTTTATTAAAATCGCAATTAAGTCAATTTTATTCAATTGAAACTACAATTATGTCAATTTTGTTCAATTAAAGTTACAATCATGTCAACTGTGTATAATTAAAGTTACATTATAACAATTTTGAACAATTCAAGTTATAATTATATCAATTTCGTTCAATTGAGATTACAATTATTTCAATTTTGTTCAATTAGAATTATAATTATGTCAACTCTGTTCAACTGAAGTAATAATTATGTTAAGTTTGATCAATTAAATTTGCAATTACATCAATTTTATTTAATTGAAATTGCAATTATATCAATTTTCTTTAATTGAAACTATAATTATATCAATTTTGTATAATTAAAGTTATAATTATAACAATTTGCTCAATTGAAGTTACTATTTTATCAATTTTGATCAATTGAAGTTGTAATTATGCCAATTTTGTTCAATTGAAGTTGTCATTATTTCAATTTTTAACAATTGAAGTTAAAATTATATCAATTTTGTCAAACTGAGATTACAATTATGTCAATTTTCCTCAATCGAAATTATAATTTTGTCAATTTTGTTCAATTAGAATTAGAGTTATGTCAATTTTGATCAATTGAATTTGCAATTACATCGATTTTGTTAAATTAAAGTTACAATTATGTCAATTTTATTGAATTAATGTTACAATTATGTCAATTTGTTCAATTGAAGATACAATTATATAAATTTTCATTAATTTAAATTATAATTATGTCAATTTTGTTCAATTGAAATTATAATAAAGTCAATTTTGATCAATTGAAGTTACAATTATGTCAATTTTGAACAATTGAGGCTATAATTTTACCAAATTTGTTCAATTGAAGTTACAATTATTTCAATTTTGTTCAATTAAAGTTACAATTATGTTAATTTTGTTCAATTGAGATTACAATCGTGTCAATTTTGTGAATTTAAAGATTTAATTACGGCAATTTTGTTTAATTAAAGTTGTAATTATGTCGATTTTGTTCAATTTAAGTTGCAATTATGTCAATTTTGTTCAATTAAATTTTTATTTATGTCAATTTTGTTCAATTGAAGTTGCAATTATGATAATTTTCATCAATTCAAATTTTAATTTTGTTAATTAAGATCAATTGAATATACAATTATGTCAATTCTGTTCAATTGAAGTTATAATTATGTCAATGTTGAAAAATTGAAATTATAATTACGTGAATTTTTTTGATTGAAGTTGTAATTAAGACAATTTTGCTCGATTGAAGTTGCAATTATGTCAATTTTGATCGATTAAAATTATAATTATGTCAATTTTAGTCAATTGATATTACAATTATGTTGATTTGGTTCATTTGAAGTTACGATTATGTCAATTTTGTACAATTGAAGTTACAATTATGTCAATTTTGTTCAATTGAAGTTATAATTATTTTTATTTTAAACAAATAAAGTTACAATTATGTCAATTTTGTTCAATTAAATTTACAATTAAGTCAATATTGTTTAATTGAAATAACAATTATGTCAATTTTGAACAATTAAAATTGTCATTATGTCAATCATGTTCAATTGAAATTACAATTATGTCAATTTTGTTCAAATGATGTGACAATTAAGTTAATTTTGTTCAATTGATGCTACAATCATGTTAATTTTGTTAAATTGGTGCTTCAATTATGTCAATTTTGTTGAGTTGAAGTTATAATTATGTCAATTTTGTTCAATTTAAGTTGTAATTTTGTCAATTTTGTTCAATTAAAAGTGTAATTATGTCTATTTTGTTCAAGTAATGTTACAATTATGTCAATTTTGTTCAATTAACATTGTAATTATGTTTATTTTATTGAACTGAAGTTACAATTACGTCAATTTTAATCAATTGAAGATGTAATTATACCAATTTTGTTCAATTAATGTTGTAATTATGTAAATTTTGTTAAATTGAAATTGCAATTATTTCAACTTTAAACAATTGAATTTACAATTATGACAACTTTTTCAATTGAAATTGTAATTAAGACAATTTTGTTTAATTGAAGTTATAGTTGTAACACCGACACTCGGTGTACTGTATATTGTACTCCTCATTATTTTGTATATAATATATTTTCATTTTCATATGGAGAAAAGTCATTTAGAATTTTTTTCGATTTAAAATATTCTTAAAAATTTTTGGCGAGATTGTCGGGAGTTAAAATTTTTCCCTCCGAGACATTTTAAAATCTACGTGTGCAATTTCGACTTCGATGAAATTTTATGTGCTAAATCAACTTAAAAGGTTAAGAAAACTTGAATTCTGGTAATTCTCAATCGTTTGTGAAGAACCGCCCGATGCTTAATCGCTGGAGGTGAAAATTTGTCTTCACCAAACCAAATTTAATTCTACCCGTGCAAAACTGCTAAAATTCTACCAGGAAGCCTAAATTTGGCTAAATTAACATTTTATCAAATTAAAATGAAATTTTGGAAAAAATTGGACAAAATTCACCCGGAATGAAGGGAAATTTACCCTACTGTGCCAAAATGAAATCCACACGTACACATTTGACACCGTGAGATATATATACATGCTAAATTCACTTTAATACTGAAGGGTCAAGGAGCAAAAATGAAATTTAAGCCGTAGCACAAAAACGCTTGGTACCCTAAAATTTTCGCCTGAGAAACCCTAATTTTTGGCAGAATTGAAAAATTTGTCCGAGCAAACGGTATCGTTTCCACCCAAGACCTATATTTTTGAAATCTATGAGTAAAACCGAGTTCGTAGTGAGATTTCACGCATTTCGGGGCCGAGGTCAAATTTTGACCGATCGAGGATTTCGTTCACTCCGAAGGACGTTTGGGTGATCAAACGACCTCAGATTAATACGAAACCAACGACATTGGACTCAGCATGAAAACCTGGGTCCCGTGTGTGATTTTAGATTTTCAAAGTGAATAGTAACTTTGACCGACCTCAGATCGCGTATTAACGAATGAAGAGGCATAAAGGACAAGCAATTAATGCTCTTGAAGTGTGTAAATTTACTTTATTGGATTTTGTGTAAAAATTTGAGTTATGAATCAAGCCATTTGAATGCGAAATGATAGGATAGACATATCATGTATCCAACTTCCTAAAATAGATGAACTTATATGCCTATGACCATGTATGAGGCTTTAAATGACTATATGAAACTCTCTAATACATTGAGAACTTTAAAATGTACTTGGGAAGATTTTTATTACAATCTTTTCTCTAACTTCACTCTGATACCAATAGAACTGTCACGCCCTGAACTGGGGTCGTGAGCAGCCACCCGTTGTCCTGGATGCCAGCTATATTTTTATAGAAAATCGGGCAGAACCTCTTCATATTTGCGAAGGTCTCCCATGTACAAATCAACCTGTATATTGAACAACCGACATGCCATCTAAATAAATGGGTCATCCCGGCCTTACAACAATCAACCACATTCGAATAATACCAACCAATCCACAGTGGACAACCAGGACAACGCAAGGCTATCATAAATACTAGCAGTCCTAGCCACAGATCTCTACTGTCATGCCCAACTAGAGCATGAGCAGCAGCCACACTGGACGGACCTAAATTTTATACACGTGTACAACAAATTCCCAAGTTAAAAATTTTAATTGCTTATAAGTGCCTCAATACAAGTGTAATGAGCCAATATAAGAGTTTCATAAATAAATGTCCATAATTTATACAGTCATCCCATAAAATGTACATGGCCAACTACGGACCTCAATATCAAGACCTCGTAGGGTCGACATAAAATACGGATTTTATATTTCAATTTAAACTTAGATCTCACCATAGTGGATAAGTAAATCGACGAACACACGACCAAAGACTTCTAGAACCCGAAGCATCGCTTTATCACAAAAATCCCTGTCTGAGAGAGGAAAAGAGAGGGATGAGTATCAAGGGAGATACCCAGTGAGTGCTGAGATTAATATCAAGCATAAATAGTGTGGGTGAATCATTGGAGTATCAAACAAGATTATTCGTAAACAATAATTTATGTTTTGCAGTAAAACATTGTATGTTCAGTAAATTGAAATCATTTAACCAATCACACGATATCATACATATATGCATCCATTCAAAATCAATTATTATATTTTTAGAGCAAGTCAAAAATAATCCTGGCAAAGGTTGACCATGATCAAGGACAAGCGCATCGGGGGTTTTATTATGCAAAAATATTCAAAAGTCGCTCTCTACCCCGACGTTGGCCATGAGTTTCACTGGGGCTAGCTCATACACAAGTCAGAATCATGTATAGGACCCCACCTGGTGCTAGACAGTGGCGTTACACACGTCCTCCCCCTATGTGGGTTTAACCGGCCGCATCTATAGCCATATGACGTTTGCGGATACCTCCTGCAGAAGCATATCCGAGCAACCCGGTGCCTTTACAAACGCGCTTCGTAGCTACGGAATCCATCAAAAAACATCATCTCATCACAAGTAGGCATTCAGCCCACACAGTTCATCAAAACATTTCAAATTCGTGTGCCAATACATTTCATCATATCATTTCAAATCAATATAACAATACAACGGTATAATAGAAAACATATCTAGTTCTCAAGTAATGGTACAATATTATTTCATTTCAAATCATGGATGCATAATCATAGAAAACGTAAATTCACGACACTCCAATAGTCATAAAACGAATTTGAAATTTAGTGTCACACGTCGAGTCAATGCATATCAAAAGCATGTTTTGTTGAAAACACGGTAAAAATCAAGTTTCACTTTTCATGCATGAGATTAAAGTCCCACTCACCTCTAGAGAGGGTATTCACTTTCTATTTATCATTGTAATCCGAATAGATCCCTTTCAAGTCCCCAAAAGATTAACCTAATCAAACATCGCAATTTATCATCAAACGAGATCTCGTATAGTCAAAATTTGCACATCTACAAATTCTAGACTCTCATTTCATCAACCTAAGATCATTTACTTCGCCAACGAACTTTAATTCCCAATATTTCCAATTTTTCCCAATTTTCTTCCAAATTTACATAATTATAGTACTTTTCATGCATATTTTAATTTAGACTCTGAGGAAACTACTCTATTCAACCCAACATGATTCTATCATCCCTTAGCATGCTTCTTTCGTATCAACCAGCCTAATTCATATATAATCCTATACTTAACCTTAACATTCAAGCATAAATTTCAGAAATTGCATTCTGTTCTAGTAGAACATAGATTCTAAATATATGCAAGACCTTTTACCCTAAATTCACTCAATTAATCGAATGGATCAGAAATCCCTCACTTAGGGTTTTCACAGTTCGTAGATCTAGCTCTCGTGCGCCATTCAACTCATTCCGGGATCTGTAATGCTTCCAATTCGAAGCAAAGTTCAGTCATTAGGCTCAATCACTATGAAAAATCGAAACCCTAGAGCTATTAGTCAGGAATTTACCCTTACCTGTGCAGTAGAGGAATCGCAAAACATTGTAGCCTAGGGTTTTTGACAATCTGCTACCGCTAGCTTGGAGCTCCTGCGATGGTCGCAGAAGGCTCTCAATAGAGTGAGTGGCACGCGGTCGAGCGAACAGGGGAGGGAGATAGCATGAGCCATCATGCGCTAGGGAGAGAAGAGAAGGCAGGCTGTCACGCGCAGTGTGACTACTGGAAGGAAGTGTCGACCACGAGTAATAGAGAGAGGAGATAGAGAGGGAGAGGGAGACTGAACGATAGAGTGAGAGAGAAGCATAGGGTTGTCTACAAGCTATCTATAAAAAATCACGGAAAACTACTAAGGTTTTCCTAGGCACTCTCGGACTCATATACTTGTCTTCTCATGGTTGCACACACAAATACCATATACATGAAATTTTCCACTCAAATTCCAGCACACATACAATATATTTTTTGATACACTTAATCTACCAAATGTACACATTCATACTTCAAATTTCTGCATATTTCAACTATCCAATGACCATTCATTCTTGGTCCAAAATCACACACATATGCAAACACCACACCCAACAAAATTCAGCATATGCACAAGGCAATAAAGGGCATAATTTCTCTACCAATGTGCACACAAATGTAACCCAATTTCTGCATACTAAATGTTCACAAACTAGGAACAAATTTTAGTATGATTTAGGCCACCAAGAAAGGCTAAAATTTCTGCACATAAGTCCATGGTTTCCTTGTCCCAAAATGAAGCCAAATTAAGGTCAAGTCCAATCTTCCTAAGCTAAATTTTTTTTCTGCACATATTAGGATCTTCAGCCATTGATTTCTTACTTAAACTAGTTTCAAATCATCACATAAGGTCACCAACATAAGGTTCTCACAAAGGCAACATGTGCAGAATTTTTCTCTTCCTCCAATTTCTCCATTTTCGGCCAACTAAGGTTTCCTAACCTAGGCTTCTCCTTTTTGCTTCAAATTTGGATATGTTATACTAGAGAATGGAGGGAGTTTACCTTATGAACTGCAGATTGATTGAAGTCTTGAAAGAACAAGTTTTGCTCCTCCCCTTCAATTTTTGTCCCCTCCTAGATCTCCAATGAAGAGTGCTTCTTTTCAGCTGATTTTTGGATATGTTAAACTAGGCTTAGGGTAGAGAAAAATCATGTAAAAACATTTGGGGGTTGTGAGGAAAAAATCAAGTCTTCATCAAGGTAGGGTTCACGGCCATGGAAGAAGAAAGGAAGAAGAAGCTCTCTCTCTCTTTCTCCTTCTCTCACATTTTCTCTATCTCTCTCTCCCACTCATTTTTTTAACTATTTAATACATTTCTAAAGGGGCCAACCATGGTTAAGTCAATTTCTAATCATAGTTAAGTTTAATTAACCTAACTCTAGTTGAATTTAACCATTTTTAATTAACTAGGTTTAGTTTCCTCCAATCATATAGTGCCACTTGTCAAGATCACGCAAAATCCAATAAAGTAGATTCACACACTTCAAGAGTATTAATTGCTTGTCCTTTATGCCTATCCATTCGTTAACACGTGATCCGAGGACGATCAAAATTACTATTCATCTCGAAAATCTAAAATTACACACAGGACCCAGGTT
This sequence comes from Dillenia turbinata, assembly GCA_037126225.1. Classification (NCBI taxonomy): domain Eukaryota; kingdom Viridiplantae; phylum Streptophyta; class Magnoliopsida; order Dilleniales; family Dilleniaceae; genus Dillenia; species Dillenia turbinata. Next base: position 11,560,899 of record JBAMMX010000013.1, read on the forward strand.
TTCATGCCGAGTCCAATGCCATTGGTTTCGCATTAATCTGAGGTCGTTTGATTGTCCAAACATCCTTCGGAGTGAATGAAATCCTCGATCGGTCAAAATTTGAACTCGACTTCGAAATGCGTGAAATCTCACTACGGACTCCGTTTTACGTGTAGATTTCAAAAATATAGGTCTTGGGTGGAAACGAAACCGTTTGTTTGGATAACTTCAATTCTACCAAAAATTAGGGTTTCTCGAGCGAAAATTTTAAAGCACCTAGCGTTTTTGTGCTACGGCTCAAATTTTACTTTCGCTCCTTGATCCTTCACTTTTAAGGTGAATTTAGCATGTACATATCTCACAGCATCAAATTTGCGCATGTGGTTTTCAAAACAGAAAAATTTCTTAGTGAATTTTGGGCCATGATAACATGATCAATATCATATATACATCGAGGAGAGCACAATATGAAAGACACTGAAGTGTCGGTGTTACAAATTTTTTTCAATTGAATTAGCAATTAAGTCAATTTTGTTTAATTGAAATTACAGTTATGCAATTTTGGACAATTAAAGTTGCTATTATGTCAATCATGTTCAGTTGAAATTATAATTATATCAATTTTGTTCAATTGATGTGGCAATTAAGTTATTTTTTTTTTAATTTATGTTACAATTATGTTAATTTTGTTAAATTGATATTGCAATTACATTACAATTATGTCAATTTTGATGAATGAAAGTTATAATTATGTTAATTTTGTTCAATTGAGTATACAAATATGTCTATTTTGTTCAATTGGTTTTACAATGTTCAATTGATGTTATAATTATATCAATTTTGTTTAATTGAAATTATTTTTATGTTAATTTTGTTGAACTGAAATTACAATTACGTCAATTTTGATCAATTGAATATGTAATTATGTCAATTTGGTTCAATTAAAGTTGCAATTATATAAATTTTGTTCAATTGAAATTGCAATTATTTCAACTTTAAACAATTGAATTTACAATTATATCAACTTTTTCAATTGAAGTTGTAATTATAACTATTGAAATTGCAGTTATGTCAATTTTGTAAAATTAAGGCTATAATTTTGTGAATTTGGTTCAAATGAAATTACAACTATATTAATTTTGATCAATTGAATTTACAATGATATCAATTTTTTTTTTTTCAATTGAAGTTACAATTTTGTCAATGTTGTTCAATTGAAATTGCAATTATGACAATTTTGATCAATTGAAATTATATTATATCAATTTTGTTTAATTGAGACTACAATTATGGCGATTTTGATCGATTGAAATTATAATTATGTCAATTTTATTCAATTTAAGTTGTAATTTTGTCAATTTTGTTCAATTCAAGTTGTAATTATCTCAATTTTGATTAACTGAAATTATAATTACATCAATTTTGTTCAATTAAAGTTACAATTCGGTCAATTTTATTCAATTGACGTTACAATTACGTCAATTTTGTTCAATTGATGTTGTAATTATGTCAATTTTGTTAAATTGAAGTTGCATTTATGTCAATTTTATTCGATTCAAATTACAATTATGACAATTTTGATTGATTAAAGTTGTAATTTTGCTAATTTTGTTCAATTCAAGTGTAGATTATATCAATTTTTTTAATTGAAGTTATAATTATGTTAAATTTGTTCAATTTAAGTTACAATTATTTCAATTTTTTTTCAATTAAGTTACAATTATGTCAATTTTGTTCAATTGAAATTACTATTATTTTAATTTTGTTCAATTGAAATTACAGTTATGTCTATTTTATTTAATTAAAATTACAATTATGTCAATTTTTATCAATAAAAATTACAATTATGTCTATTTTGTACAATTGAAGCTGCGATTATTTCAATTTTATTCAATTGAAGCGATAATTATGTTAATTTGTTCAATTGAACTGACAATTATGTCAATTTCGTTCAATTGAATTTATAATTATGTTAATTTTGATCAATTAAAGTTGTAATTATGCCAATTTTATTCTATTGATATCATAATTATGCCAATTTTTTCAATTAAATTTATAATTATGCCAATTTTACTCAACCAAAGTTGCAATTATCTCTATTTTGATGAATAAGAGTATTAGTTTTGTCATTTTTGTATAATTGAAGTAAAAATTATGTCAATTTTGATCAATTAAACTTATTTTTATGTCAATTTTGTTCAATTGAAGTTTCAATCATGACTATTTTGTTCAAATGACGTTATAATTATTTCAATTTTGATCAATTGAAATTGTAATTATGTCAATTTTGTTTAATTAAAATAACAATTATGTTAATTTTTTTTCAATTGAAGTAGAAATTACATCAATTTTGATCAATTGAAATTATAATTATATCAATTTTGTTCAATTAATGTTGTAATTACGTTAATTTGTTAAATTGATGCAATTATGTTAATGTTATTCAATTGAATTTGTAATTACGTCAATTTTGTTCAATTGATCTAACAATTATGTCAATTTTGCTTAATAAAAGTTGCAATTATATCAATTTTGTTCAACTGAAATTACAGTTATTTCAATTTTGTTAATTTGAGGGAATAATTATCTCAATTTTGTTCAAATAACATTATAGCTATGTTAATTTAGTTAAATTGAGACTACAGTTACGTCAATTTTGTTAAATTGAAATTATAATTATGTCAATTTTGTTAAATTGAAATTATAATTATGTCAATTTTGTTCAATTGAAATTACAATTATGTCAATTTTGTTTAATTAAAGTTATAGTCATGTCAATTTTGTTAAATTGAGACTACAATTATGTCAATTTTGTTTAATTGAAATTACAATTATGTCAATTTTGGTAAATTAAAATTTCAATTGTGTCAATTTTACTCAACTAAAGTTACAATTATATCAATTTTGTTCAATTAAAGTTATAATTATGTTAATTTTGTTTAATTGAAATTACAATTATGTCAATTTTGATTAATTAGGGTTACAATTATGTCAATTTTGTTTAAACGAAGTTATAATTTTGACAATTTTGAACATTTGAAGTTGTAATTTTGTCAAATTTGTTCAATTTAAGTTGTAATTATTTCAATTTTATTCAATTGAAATTTCAATTATATCAATTTTGTTTAATTAAGATTATAGTTATGTCAATTTGGGGAATTTGAAGATGCAATTATGACAATTTTGTCCAATTGAAATTGTAATTATGTCAATTTTGATCAATTTTAGTTACAATTATGTCAATTTTGTGAATTTGAAGATGTAATTATGGCAATTTTGTTATATTAAAGTTGCAATTATGTCAATTTTGTTTAATTTAAGTTACAATTATATCAATTTTGTTCAATTGAATTTTCAATTATATCAATTTTATTCAATTGAAATTATAATTATGTCAATTTTGTTCAATTAAAGTTGTAATTATGTCAATTTTGATTAATTAAAGTTACAATTAAATTACTTATGATCAAATGAAGATGTAATTATGTCAATTTTGTTCAATTGAAATTGTAATTGTGTCAATTTTATTCAATTATGTCAATATTTTACAATTGAAGTTACAATTATCTTAATTTTTTCAATTGGAATTGCAATTAGGACAATTTTGTTTAATTGAATTTGCAATTATTTCAATTTTGTTAAATTAAGACTATAATTTTTTGAATTTTGTTCAATTGAAATTTTAATTATGTTAATTTTATCAATTAAAACTACAATTATGTCTGTTTTTTAATTAAAGTTGCAACTATAACAATTTTGTTCAATTGAAGTTGTAATTATACCAATTTTGATCGGTTGAAGTTACAATTATATCAATTTTGTAAGATTTAAGTTACAATTATGTCTTTTTTGTTAAATTGAAGTTGTAATTATGTCAATTTTTGTCAATTGAAATTACAATTATGTCGATTTTGTTTATTCGAAGCTATGATTATGTCAATTTTGTACATTTGAAGTTATAATTAAGTCAATTTTGTTTAATTGAAACTACAACTATATCTATTTTAATAAGTTGCAATTATATTTACTTTGTTCAATTGATGTTACAATTATGTCAATTTTATTCAATTGAGTTGCAATTATTTCAATTTTGTTAAACTAAAGTTATAATTACGTCAATTTTGATCAATTAAAGATGTAATTTTGTTAATTTTGTTCAATTAAAATTACAATTATGTTAATTTTGTTCAATTGAAATTGCAATTATTTCAACTTTAAACAATAGAATTTATAGTTATGACAATTTTTTTAATTGAAGTTGTAATTATGACAATTTCGTTTAATTGAAGTTGTAATTATGTCAATTTTGTAAAATTAAGTCTATAATTTTGTAAATTTTGTTCAATGGAAATTTCAGTTATGTCAATTTTGATCAATTGAATTTACAATTAGTCAATTTTTTTTCATTAAAGTTACAATTTTGTCAATTTTGTTCATTGAAATTGCAATTATGTCAATTTTGATCAATTGAAGTTGTAATTATGTCAATTTTGTTCAATTAAGGCTACAATTATGTCGATTTTGATCAATCAAAAATGTAATTATGTCAATTTTGATTAATTGAATTTGTAATTATACCAATTCTAATTAATTGAAGTTGAAATTTTGTTAATTTTGATCAATTAAAATTACAATTATGTCAATATAATTGAAGTTACAATTAGGTAAATTTTGTTCAATTGAAATTACAATTATGTCAATTTTGTTGAGTTGAGGCTGCAATTACGATAATTTTGTTCAATTGAAGTTATAATTATCTCAATTTTGCTCAATTGAAATTACAATTATACCAATTTTGTTCAATTAAATTTATAGTTACGTCAATTTTGTTAAATTGAGATAACAGTTATGTTAATTTTGTTTAATTAAAAGTACAATTATAACAATTTTGATAAATTAAAGTTATAATTGTATCAATTTTGTTCAATTGAGATTAGAACTATATCAATTTTGTACAATTGAACTTGCAGTTATGTTATTTTTATCAATTGAAGTTATAATTATATCAATTTTGAACAATTAAAATTACTATTATGTCAATTTTGTTTAATTGAAATAGCAATTATGTCAATTCTGTTCAATTGAAGTTGTAATTAGGTAAATTTTTTTCAATTAAATTTGAAATTACTTCAATTTTGATCAATTGAAGTTACAATTATGTCAATTCTGTATAATTGAAGTTCCAATTATTTCAATTTTGTTTAATTGATATTGCAATTATGTCAATTTTGTTAAATTGAAGTTGCACTTATGTTAATTTTTTTCAATTGAATTTGTAATTATGTCAATTTTATTCAATTGAATTGACAATTTTGTTAATTTTATTTAATTGAAGTTGCAATTATATTAAATTATATTAATTTCATTCAATTAAAATTGCAGGTATGTCAATTTTATTAAATTGAGGGAATAATTATGTCAATTTCGTTCAACTGACGTTATTGTCAATTTTGTTAAATTGAGGCTCCAGTTACTTCAATTTTGTTAAATTGAAGTCACAATTATGTTAGTTTTGTTCAATTAAAATTACAATTATATCAAATTTATTCAGTTAAAATTGTTACTACTTCAATTTTGTTAAATTGAGATTACAATTATGTCAATTTTATTTAATTGAAGTTACAATTATATCAATTTTGATCAATTGAAGTTATAATTGTGTCAATTTTGTTCAATTAAAGTTACAGTTATATCAATTTTATTCAGTTGAAATTGTAATTTTATCATTTTTATCAATTGAAGTTACAATTATGTCAATTTTGATCGATAGAAGTTACAATTATGTCAATTTTAGTAAAATTGAAGTTATAATTATGTCAATTTTGATCAATTGAAACTATAATTATCAAAATTTTGTTTAAACGAAGTTACAATTATGACAATTTTGTTTAATTAAAACTGTAATTATGTCAATTTTGTTTAATTGAAGTTATAATTTTGTCAATTTTGTTCAATTAAAATTGCAATTATGTCAATTTTGTTGAATTGAAGTTACAGTTATGTCAATTTAGTTTAATTGAAGTTGCAATTATTTTAATTTTGTTCAATTGAAATGGTCATATGTCAATTTTGTTCTATTAAAGTTATAATGATGTAAATTTTATTCAATTGAAGTTCCAATTTTGTCAATTTAGTTTAATTGAATTTATAATTATATCAATTTTGTTCAACTGAAATTAAAATTATGCCAATTTTTGTTAAATTGAGATTGCAATTTGTCAATTTTGATCAATTAAAATTACAATTATTTTAATTTTGTCCAGGTGACGTTACAATTACGTCATTGATCAATTGGAGTTAAAATTATTTCGATTTTGTAAAAATAAAGTTACAATTATATTAATTTTGATTAATTGAAGATACAATAATGTCAATTTTGTTCAATTGAGTTTGAAATTATATCAATTTTATTAAATTGAGATTGCAATTATGTCAATTTTGTTCAATTGAGATTACAATTTTGTCTATTTTGATCAATTGTGTAACACCGACACTCGGTATACTGTATATTATACTCCTCATTATTTTGTATATAATAGATTCTCATTTTCATATAGAGAAAAGTTGCTCAGAACTTTTTTTGATTTAAAATACTTTTGAAAATTTTTTACGAGATTGCCGAGAGCTAAAATTTTTCCTTCCGAGCCATTTTAAAATCTACGCATGCAATTTCGACCCCAATGAAATTTCACGTGCTAAATCAACTTAAAAGGTTAAGAAAACTTAAATTCGGGTAATTCTCAATCGTTGCAAAGAACCGCCCGATGCTCAATCGCCAAAGGTGAAAATTTATCTTCATCGAATCAAATTTAATTCTACCAATGCAAAACTGCTAAAATTCTGCCAGGAAGCCTAAATTTGGCTAAATTAATGTTTTATCAAGTTAAAATGAAATTTTGGAAAAATTTGCTAAAATTCATCCAGAATGAAGGAAAATTTACCTTACCGTGCCAAAATGAAATCCACACATGCAAATTTGACGCCATGATATATATACATGCTAAATTCACCTTAAAGGTGAAGGATCAAAGAGTAAAAGTGAAATTTAAGCCGTAACACAAAAAAAAACGCTCGGTACTCTAAAATTTTCGTCCGAGAAACCCTAATTTTTGGCAGAATTGAAAATTTGTCCAAGCAAACAGTCTCGTTTCCACCCAAGACCTATATTTTTGAAATCGACTCGTAAAACGGAGTCCGTAATGAGATTTCATGCATTTCGAGGTCGAGGTCAAATTTTGATCGATCGAGGATTTCGTTCACTCAGAAGGACATTTGGGCGATCAAACGATCTTAGATTAACGCGAAATCAATGGCATTAGACTCAGCACAAAAACCTGGGTCCTATGTGTGATTTTAGATTTTCGAGGTGAATAGTAACTTTGACCGACTTCGGATCGCGTGTTAACGATTGGATAGGCATAAAGGACAAGCAATTAGTGCTCTTGAAGTGTGTGAATTTACTTTATTGGATTTTGTGTGGTCTTGACAAGTGACACTACATGATTGGTTGGGAGACAAAGCAAATAATTGAAGCATGAGGTGGATGGCTAAGATTTGATTGAAAAGTCAAAGAACAAATGTGAGCCTTAGATTGGGTGATGGTTGGTGGGCATTTATTATCAAATAGTGAAGCATTAAGAGAAGAAACAACAAACTCCATCCTCTCTTGTCCCTCATAACCGTAAAGCCCTTGAAAAAGCAAACAACTCATTTTCTTCTTCCTTCCATAGCCGTGGACTGCCATGGTAAGATCTCCAAATCTTCCTACATACTACCCAATTTCTTTTACATAGATCTCTTCTATACATCCTTAACACCAACATATCCAAAAATCAAGGCCAAATGAGAAGGATTGCTTGGTGAAATCCAAGGAGGGAGCCGAGAGTTCAAGACTAAATTTTTGTGGTTTCTTCAAGTTCCAACTCTCTATCTTCAGGTATGAGACCCTCCATACTCCATAGTATAATATATATTAATTTGGGACCAAAATGAGGTGGTTTGGTTAGGGAATTAGGGATGGCCGAAGTTGGAAATCAAGGAAGAAAATGGAAATTCTGAAATCTGAACACTCTGACTTGGTTGTGATATTTTAGCTATAGCATTTCTGCACAAAGGAAAATTGAGCGAAATTTTTACACATGAGACTAGACCTTCAGAGATTTAAAATGAGATATGATTCATCACATTCTGAATTAAATTGGATTTATTATGATTTTTCAAAGTTAGGTGTTCTGCAGAATCATATTTTGTTATGTTCTGTTCTGCTATGAATTTTGCCCTGATTTTGAGGTACATTCTGTTCTGAATTAGCATAAGCCCTAGTTATAACCAATGTAGATCTATGTCTTATCTTTCCAACAAGATAAGAATCGCCTCAATCCGACCCCTGTGTCAAAAGTTACAGCCATTCTTCTAAAACTCGTTAGAGACTCATCCATTTTCCAACACTAAAATCAGTAGCATTGCACGACCCCCTTTCAGCCCTTTTTTGCAAAACTTCAAAGAAGAAAAGTTGTAAATCTCCCTCTTAGCCACCTACTTTAAAAGTTTCAGCCAATTTTTACGAGGGAATCAAGATACAAAATTTCCCAAAACTGTGCAGAAAGGATTCTGCTTCTCGGCCAAAACGGAATAAAGAATTTGATGATCCATTTCAGACCCCTTCTAGTCATATTTGGGATAAATCCAAAACATCAAAAAAGTAGGGTTATGAGTCTTCTAAATACTGTAAAAATTTCAGGTAATTTGGAGTTGGGTATTAAAAGTTGTGAGGGGTGTACTAAAATTGGTCAGAACAGATTTCTGAAACACAATGTGGGCAAAATGGTGCTATTTCATGGACTTGCACTAGGAATCCGAGAAAGTGCCCAACTAGGAAGTTGTATCTATGTGTCTTAAGTATAACATAGTCAAAAAATCAGAGAATTTGCATGAGTAAATGGTGAAATAAGAGAAATTTTCTAAAACAGGACAAAAAAAAAAAGTGAGAGTTGGATTGGTTTAAAAATGTGAAGTTTAAGGAATCTTCCACCAAGATTTTGGAGATAAGTTCAACATGAAAAGTGTGAGTTTTTATGTGATCCAACCATAGGAATTGAAGTTTCCCAATTCCAACTCCGGTTGAGGAACTTGTGGTCGAATCTCGGGAATGATGCGAGATTAGATTTTGAAAAACCTTGGGTTTGTCTATAACTAGGGTTGCATCATATTTACATCATCATGTGCACATCATATGATCTCTTTAGTAACACATGTTCTACATTATGTTTATAGAGCCTCGTTGGTGATATTGAGAGGAACATTTTTGTGTGCCTCGAGATTTGTGCCGGGAGTGGCGTACCATCCCGTATACGGTGAGTGAGATTTATTATATTATGTGTTTGATACACAATATCATGTTTTAAAATGTTTTCTGACACAAACATGATTTAATGAATATGTGACGTGAAATTGTGAATGAATTATGAATTTTTTTTTTTTATGAATTCATGGAGTGTCTACAAACATGTTTTTACGCCTTGTATATGCATCTAAACGAGTTTTAAAAATATGAAACCGTGCCATAGCATTTGATTTATATACATTTTATGAAATCATCCTTGTGGAAATGATTGACATGGCTTGAGAAATGTGGCATGACACGTGATTGATTTGATGATGATAACTTTGTGATGGGTAAATCCCATTCTATAGCTACGAATGATGCATGTGTAAGGTGATCCATATTTGCACCCGATACGCTTTTGCGGAAGGTATCTCACATGACATCAAAAAATGGTAAATGTATAGTGATTCAACACGGTACTAATCAGGTTGAACCCATAAGGGGGAGAGTAATGGTGCGCCGTAGTCTAGCACCGGATGAGGTCCGTCGCCAACATTGGGGTAGAGAGCTTTTCTAACCTATTGCATACAAAACCCCCAATGCGCCTGTCATTGGTCGCAGTCGACCCTTGCCAGGACTGATTTTGGCACGCTTTATTCTAGTATGATTTGATGACATGGATGCATATATGTTTGAATTGTATGTGAAAAGAATGATTTATAATAAATTAAGTATTATACATGATTTCTTACAATATGTGGAATTATTGAGAACTTTGACACTCCATTTTTCACCGACACATTGAACACATGATATATACCCTCTCACTCACTGAGTATCTTCCTTGATACTCACCCCTCATTTCCTGTTGTGTACAGAGATAGCTATAGTGGGACGCGTTGAAACTTATCAGCACACGAGACTTTTGTTGGAGATCGAGGCTGTTGATTAGGTACTCGATATGATATTGGGGAGAATTTACCAATGAAATTATATATTTGTATACTGAGATTATAGATAGACCATTGTGTATAAGAAAGGATGACTGTTGTAATGTATATGTATCTTATTGAAACTCTCAATTATATTCTATTGCATTGAGGCATGATTTGTACTATTGTGTATATTTACTTTGGGAAACGTGTCACATTCTAGAAGTGTCCTCTAGGTTCGCTCGGTGCCACATCTAAATCATAGGAGGGGTAACTGGCGACTGTTCATACCTTTGATGGGGGCATGACAGTTGATGTCTGGTGTAGGACTATTATTAACCTTACGTTATTTTGGATGGTTAATAGGGATTAGAGAATCTGAGGAGATTGTTGATTGTGGCCGAGCTGGCCTATGTATATTGATATGTGACAGGATGATATATGGTATTGGATGGACCTCTGACTTATGGGGAGAGTCTACCCATTTGGTTAGAAAGTCAACATCCGGGATAACGGGCGGTTGTTCACGACTCCGGTTTGGGGCGTAACAAATTGAAATAGTAATTATGTCAATTTTATTCAACTGAAGTTGCAATTATGTCAATTTTGATCTATTAAATTTATAATTATTTGAATTTTGCTTAATTAAAGTTGTAATTATATCAATTTTATTCAATTGAAATTGTAATTATATGAATTTTGATCAATTGAAATTAAAATTGTGTCAATTTTGTTCAATTGAAGTTGTGATTTTATCTATTTTGATTAATTAAATTTGTGATTATGACAATTTTATTCATTTGAAATTACAATTATATTAATTTTGTTCAATTGAACTTACAATTATGTCAATTTTGCTCAATTAAAGTTGTAATTATGTCAATTTTGTTCAATTGATATAACAATTAATTCAATTTTAAACAATTGAAATTATAGTCATGTCAATTTTATTTAACTGAAGTTGTTATAATATCGATTTTTTTCAATTTAAGTTGCAATTATGTCAATTTTGCTTAATTGAAGTTGTGATTTTGTCAATTTATTCAATTGAAATTGTAATTATATTAATTTTGTTCAATTGATGTTACAATTATATCAATTTTGCTGAATTAAAGTTGCAATTATATCAATTTTGTTAAATTGATGTTATAATTATTTCAATTTTGATAAATTGAAATTGTAATTATGTTAATTTTGTTTAATTGAAATTGTAATTATGTCAACTTTGTTCAACTGAAGTTACTATTATGTCAATTTTGTTAAATTGAAATTCCAATTATATCAATTTTGTTCAATTGAAATTACAATTATGTCAATTTCGTTCAATTAAAATTGCAATTATGTCAATTTTGTTTAAATAAATTTATAATTATGTCAATTTTGTTTACAATTACGTCAATTTTGATTAATTGAAGTCACAATTATGTCAATTTTGTTCGATCGTTTATATTAAGCAATTGAAGTTAAAATTATGTCAAATTTGTACAATCGAAGTTATAGTTATGTTAATTTTGTTTGATTGAAGTTGAAATTATATCAATTTTGTTAAATTGATAGTACAATTACATTAATTTTAATCAATCGAAATTGCAATTATACCAATTTTATTCAATTAAAATTGTAATTATATCATTTTTGATCAATTGAAATTACAGTTATGTCAATTTTGATTGATTGAAGTTACAATTGTGATAATTTTACTCAATTAAAATTACAATTATGTCAATTTTGTTCAATTGATATTGTAATTATTAAATTTTTAACAATTGAAGTTACAGTTATGTCAACTTTGATCAATTGAAGTTACAATTATGACAATTTTGTCCAAGCGAAATTTCTATTATGTTAATTTTGTTCAATCGAAATTACAAATATATCAATTTTATTTAATTGAATTTACAAGTATTGCAATTTTATTCAATTGAAATTACAATTATTTCAATTCTTTTCAATTGAAGTTGCAATTATGTCAATTTTGTTCAATTGAAATTATAATTATGTCAATTTTAATCAATAAAAATTAAAATTATGTCAATTTTATTCAATTGAATTTGTAATTATGTCAAATTTGTTCCATTAAATTTGTAATTATGTCAATTTTGATCATTTGAATTTGTAATTTTGTCACTTTTGTTTCAATTGAAGTTGAAATTTTGTCAAGTTTTGATCAATGGATGTTATAATTATGTCAATTTTGATTAATTAACATTGTAATTATATCAATTTTGTTCAATTAAGATTTCAATTATGTCAATTTCAATCCATCGAAATTGTAATTATGTCAATTTTATTCAATTAAAGTTACAATTATGTAAATTTTATTCGATTGGATTAGAGTTTTGTCAATTTTATTCAATTAAATCAATTTTGTTCAATTGTTACTACAGTTATGTCAATTTTGTTTAATTCAAATTGCAATTATGTCAATTTTGTTCAATTAAACTTACAATTATGTCAATTTTGATCAATTGAAATTGTAATTATGTTAATTTTGTTCAATTGAAGTTATAATTATGTCAATTTTGATTAATTGAAATTGCAGTTTTGTCAATTTTGATCAATTGAAGTTGTAATTATAATAATTTTGTGCAATTGTAGTTACAATTATGTTTATTTTGATCAATAAAAGTTACAATTATATCAATTTTGTTCAATTGTATTTATAATTTTATTAATTTTGTTCAACTGCAGTTACAATTATGTCAATTTTGTTCAATTGAAATTATTATTATATTATTTTTTATCAATTGACGTTGCAGTTATGTCAATTTTATTCAATTAAAATTAAAATTATGTTAATTTTGTTAAAATGAGGTTACAGTTATATTAATTTTCAACAATTGAAATTATGATTATGTTAATTTTGTTCAGTTGAATTTAAAATTAGTTCAATTGAAGTTACAATTATATCATTTTTTACCAATTGAAGCAATAAGTATGTCAATTTTGTTCCATTGAAGTTGTAATTATGTCAATTTCGATCAGTTAAAACTGTAATTATATCAATTTTGTTTAATTGATTTTATAATTATGCCGATTTTGTTTAATCGAGATTACAATTATGTCAATTTTATTCAATTGCAATTACAATTCTATTAATCCGTTCATTTGAAGCAACGATTTTGTCAATTTTGTTCAATTGAACTTGTAATTTCGTCAATTTCGATCAATTGAAACTGTAATTATTTCAATTTTGTTTAATTGAAGTTACAATTAATTCAATTTTGTTTATTTGAAATTACAATTATCTCGATTTTATTCAATTGAAGTTACAATTATGTCAATTTAATTCAATTAAGCGTATAATTATCTCAATTTTGATCAGTCTAAATTACAGTTATGTCAATTTTAATAAATTAAAGTAACAATTATGTCAATTTTATTCAATCAAACTTACAATTATATCAATTTTATTCAATTAAAATTACAATTATTTCAATTTTGTACAATTAAGGTTGAAATTATGTCAATTTGGTTCTATTGAAGTTGCAATTTGACAATTTTTATCAATTGAAGTTGTAATTACGTCAATTTTATTCAATTAAAATTGTAATTATGTCAATTTTCTTCAGCAGAAATTATAATTATGTCAATTTTCTTCAATTGAAATTGCAGTTATGTTAATTTTGTTGAATTGAAGTTGTAATTATGCTAATTTAGTTCAATTGAAGTTGTAATTATTTCAATTTTATTCAATTGAAATGACCATAATGTCAATTTTGATCAATTGAATTTACAATTATATCCATTTTGTTTAATTATAATTCTAATTTTGTCAATTTAGTTCAATTGAATTTACAATTTTGTCAATTCTGTTCAACTGAAATTAAAATTGTGCCAATCTTTGTTAGATTGAGATTGCAATTATATCAATTGTGATAAATTGAACTTGCAACTATTTTAATTTTGTCCAGGTGAAGTTACAATTACGTCATTGTTTAATTGAAATTAAAATTATTTCAATTTTATTTAATTGGAATTACAATTATGTCAATTTTGTAAAATTGAGGTTACAATTATGTTAATTTTGATCAATTGAAATTGAAATTATCTTAATTTGGATAAATCGAAGTTATAATTATATCGATTTTGATCCATTGAAGTTACAATTATGTCAATTTTGTTTGATTGAAGTTGGAATTTTGTCAATTTTATTATATTGAAATTGTAATTATGTCAATTTTGTTCGATTGAAATTGTAATTAAGTAAATTTTGTTCGTTTGAGGTTACAATTTTTTCAATTTTGAATAATTGAAACTGTAATTATGTCAATTTTGTTCAACTGAAATTGCAATTATGTCAATTTTGATCAATTAAAGTTATAATTATGTGAATTTTGCTGAATTGAAGTTGCAATTATGTTTATTTTTTTCAATTGAAATTGCAATTATGTTAATTTTTTCCTTTAAATCTGCAATTATGTTAATTTTATTCAATTGAAATTACAATTATGACAATTTTGATCAATCGAAGTTGCAGTTTTGTCAATTTTATTCAATTGAAGTTACAATTTTGTTAATTTTGATCCATTAAAGTTGTAATGTGTCAATTTTGTTCAATTGATGTTGCAATTATGTCAATTTCGATCAGTTGAAATCGTAATTATTTCATTTTTGTGCAATTTAAGTTACAATTATGTTAATTTTGATTAGTAGAAGATACAATTACGTCAACTTTGTCCAATTAAAGTTGTAATTATGTTAATTTTGTTCAATTGTAGTAACAATTATGATAATTTGGATCAATTGACGTTGTTATTATGTCAATTTTGCTCAATTGAAATAACAATTATGTCAATTTTGTTTATTTGAAATTGTAATTATGTCAATTTTGTTCAATTAAAGTTACAATTCTATCAATTTTGTTCAAGTGAAGTTACAATTATATTATTTTTTAACAGTTAAACTTACAATTATGTTAATTTTGAGCAATTTAAGTGAATAATTAAAGTAATAATTATGTTAATTTTAAACAATTTAAGTGATCAATTAAAGTAACAATTGATGTTTCAATTATGTCAATTTTGTTCCATTAAAGTAATAATTATGTTAATTTTGATCAATTTAAATTTCTGTTATGCCAATTTTGATCAATTAAAGTAACAATTATGTCAATTTTATTCAATGAAAGTTACAATTACGGTAATTTTGTTTAACTGAATTTGCAATTATGTCAATTTTGTACAATTGAATTTGCAATTATGTTAATTTTGTTCAATTGAAATTATAATTACATCAATTTTCTTCAATTAAAGTTACAATTATGTCATTTTTGATGAGTTAAAGTTATAATTATGTCAATTTTGTTCGATTGATGTTGCTATTATGTCAATTTTGTATAATTGAACTTACTAATACGTCAATTTATTTTAATTGAAATTGCAATTATGTTAATTATGTTCAATTGATGTTGCAATGATATTAATTTTGTTCAATTGAAATTGCAAATATGTCAATTTTAAACAATTGAAGTTGTAATTATATCAATTTTGTTCAATTGAAGTTGTAATTACAACAATTTTATTCAATTTAAGTGGTAATTATATCAATTTTGTTTATTTGAAATTGTATTCATGTTAATTTTATTCAATTGAAATTATAATTATATCAATTTTGTTCAATTGTGGTTGCAATTTTGCCAATTTTGTTCAATTGATGTTGCGATGAAGTCAATTTTGTTCAATTGATGTCGTAATTATGTCAATTTTGATCAATTGAAGTTATGATTATGTCAATTTTATTCAATTAAAATTATAATTATGTCAATTTTCTTCAATTAAAATTACAATTATGTCATTTTTTATGAGTTGAAGTTACAATTATATCAATTTTGTTAAATTGAAGTTGCTATTATATCAATTTTGTATAATTGAAGTTACAATTATGTCAATTTATTTTAATTAAAATTGCAATTACGTTAATAATGTTCAATTGATATTGTAATTATGCTAATTTTGTTCGATTAAAATTGCACATATGTTAATTTTATTCAATTAAAGTTACAATTAGGTCAATTTTGTTCATTTGAAATTGTAATTATTTCAATTTTGTTCAATAGATGTTGTAATTTTGTCAATTTTGGTCAATTAAAATAACAAATATTTCAATTTTGTTCAAATGATGCTGCAATTATGTCAATTTTGTTCACATGAAGTTATAATTATGTCAATTTTATTCAATTGAAATTATAATTATTTCAATTCTATGCAAATGAAAATACAATTATGTTAATTTTGTTCAACAGAAGTTACAGTTTTTTCAATTTTGGTAAATTGAGATAATAATTATATCAATTTTGTTCAATTAAAGTTGCGATTATGTCAATTTTGTTCAGTTGAAGTTGTAATTATGACAATCTTGTTTAATTGAAGTTATAATTATGTCAATTTTGTTTAATTGAGATTATAATTATATCAAATTTGCTCGATCAAAATTACAATTATAACAATTTTGTTGAATTGATATTTTAATTAAGTCAATTTTATTCAATTGAAGTTAAAATTATTTAAATTTTCTTAAATTGAGATAACAATTATGTCAAATTTATTCAATTGAAGTTGAAATTAAGTCAAGTTTGTTAAATTAAAGTTTCAATTTTGTCAATTTTTATCAATTGAAGTTGTAATTATATCAATTTTGTTTAATTAAAACTGCAATTACGTCAATTTTGCTCAATTGAAATTGAAATTATGTCAATTTTTATTAAACTAAGATTGCAATTATATCAATTTTATTCAATTGAAATTACAATAATTTTAATTTTGTTCAATTAAAGTTACAATTATGTGAATTTTGACAAATTAAAATTATAATTATGCCAATTTTTTTCGATTGAAGTTAAAATTATCTCAATTTTGTTCAATTAAAATTACAATTATGTCAATTTTGATTAATTGAATTTATAATTGTATTAATTTTAATCAATTGAAGTTGTAATTATGTTAATTTGATATAATTCAACTGTAATTATGTCAATTTTATTCAATTAAAATAGCAATTATGTCATCTTTAATCAATTGAAGTAGCAATTACGTCAATTTTGATCAATTGATGTTATAATTATATCAATTTTGATCAATTGAAGTTGTAATTATATTAATTTTGTAAAATTGAAGTTACAATTATGTTAATTTTAATCAATTAAAATTGTAATTATGTCAATTTTGTTCAATTAAAATTTTAATTACGTCAATTTTGTTCAATTGAGGTTGCAATTATATGAATTCTATTTAATTGAAGTTGAAATTATGTCAATTTTATTAAATTGAGATTGCAATTATGTTAATTTTGTTAAAATGAAGTTACAATTATGTAAATTTTGTTCAATTGAATTTACAATTATGTCAGTTTTGAGCAATTGAACTTGTAATTATGTCAATTTTATTCAATTGAAGTGAAATTATCTCAATTTTGATCAATTGATATTATAATCTTGTCAATCTTGATCATTTAATGTTAAAATTATATGATTTTTATACAATTAAATTTACAATTGTGTTAATTTTGTTCAATTGAAGTTGTAATTTTGTTAATTTTGCTCGTTTGAAGTTGCAATTATATCAATTTTATTCAATTTAAATTGCATTTAAGTCAATTTTAGTCAACTGAAACTGCTAATATGTTAATTTTGTTCGATTGAATTTACAATTATGTCAATTTTGTTCAATTAAAATTGTAATTATATCAATTTTGATCAATTGAATTCATAATTATGTCAATTTTATTCAATTGAAATTACAATTATATCAATTTTGATCAATTGAAATTATAATTATATCAATTTTGTGCCATTAAAGTTACAATTATGTTAATTTTAATCAATAGAAGTTACAATTATATCGATTTTGTTAAATTGAAGCTGTAATTTTATCAATTTTGCTCAACTGTAGTTATAATTACATCAATTTTGTTCAATTGAAGTTACAATTATATTATTTTTGATCAATTGAGACTGCAGTTATGTAAATTTTGTTCAATTGAAATTGTAATTATATCAATTTTATTAAATTGAGGTTAAAATTATGTTAATTTTGATCAATTGAAATTATAATTATGTCAAATTTATTCAATAGAAATTATAATTATTTCAATTTTATTCAATTGAAGTTATAGTTATACCAATTTTGATTACTTGAAGCTATAATTAAGTCAAATTTGTTTAACTAATGTTATAATTATGTCAATTTTGTTTAATCGAGATTATAATTATATTAATTTTGTTCAATTGAAATTACAATTACATCAATATGTTCATTTGAAACAACAATTTTGTCAATTTTATTCAATTGAAGTTGTAATTATATCAATTTCGATCAATTGAAACTGTAATTATATGAATTTTATTTAATTGATATCGTAATTATATTAATTTTGTTCAATTGAAATTATAATTATATCAATTTTATTCAATTAAAATTACAATTATGTCTATTTTATTCAATTAAAATTACAATTATGTTAATTTTGTTCAATTGAAGGATAATTATATCTATTTTGATCAATTTAAATTATAGTTATGTCAATTTTGATCAATTACATTAACAATTATGTCAATTTTGTTCAATTAAAGTTACAATTATATCAATTTTGTTCAATTGAAATTACCATTATGTCAATTTTGAACAACTGAAGTTGGAATTATGTCAATTTGGTTCAATTGAAATTGTAATTATGCAAATTTTTATCAAGGAAAATTATAATTATGTCAATTTTGATCAATTAAAGTTGTAATTATATCAATTTTGTTCAATTAAAGTTACAATTATATCAATTTTGATCAATTGAAATAACAATTATTTCAATTTTGATCAAATGAATTGTAATTATGCCTATTTTATTCAATTGAATTTGCAATTACGTCAATTTTGTTTAATCGAAGTTATAATTATGTCAATTTTGATAAATTGAAGTTGTAATTACGTCAATTTTGTTCTGTTGAAGTTGTTATTATGTCAATTTTGATCAATTTAGTTGCAATTATGTCAATTTTGATTAACTTAACTTGCAATTGTTTCAATTTTATTAAATTAAAATTGCAATTATGTCAATTTTGATCAATTGATGTTGTAACTATGTCAATTTTGATTAACTTAACTGGCAATTATTTCAATTTTGTTCAATTGAAATTACAATTATGTAAATTTTGATCAATTGATGTTGTAACTACATCAATTTTGGTCAATTGAAATTATTACAATTGAAATTACAATAATGTCAATTTTGGCCTATTGAAATTGAACTTATGTTAATTTTGTTCAATTGTAATTGTAATTATATCAATTTTGCTCATTTGAAATTGTAATTGTATCAATTTTAATTAATAAAAGTTATGATAATGTTAATTTTGTTCAATTGAAATTGCAATTATGTTAATTTTGTTTAATTGAAGTTACCTTTATGTTAATTTTTCTTAATTGAAGTTGTAATTATGTCAATTTTATTTAATTGATATAACAATTATTTCAATTTTGGTCATTTTAAGTTGTAGTTATGTCAATTTTGTTCAACAGAAGTTATTATAATGTCAATTTTGTTCAATTTAAGCTGCAATTATATCAATTTTGATTAATTGAAATTGTGATTTTGTCAATTTTGTTTAATTCAAGTTGCAATTATATCAATTTTATTTAATTGATACAATAATTATATCAATTTTGCTCAATTGAAGTTATAATTATATCAATTTTGTTAAATTAATGTTACAATTATTTCAATTTTGATCTATTAAAATTATAATTATGTTAATTTTGTTTAATTAAAGCTGTAATTATGTCAATTTTGATCAATTGAAGTTGCTATTATTTTAATTTTTTTCAATTAATGTTTCAATTATGTCAATTTTGATCAATTGAAATTACAATTATGTCAATTTTGTTCAATAAAAGTTACAATTATATCAATTTTAATCAATAAAAATTTTAATTATGCCGATTTTGTTCATAATTATGTCAAGTTTGATCAATTAAACTCGCAATTATATCAATTTTGTTCAATTGAAGTTATAATTATGTTAATTTTAATCAATTGAAGTTATAATTATGTCAATTTTATATAATCAAAGTTAAAGTTACATCAATTTTGTTCAATTGAAATTGAAATTATATCAATTTTGTTAAATTGATATTACAATTATATTAATTTTGATCAATTGAAGTTGTAGTTGTGCTAATTTTGTTGAACTGAAGTTACAATTATGTCTTTCTTGATCAATTAAAGTTACAGTTATGTCAATTTTGATCGATTGAAGTTACAATTGTGATAATTTTCCTCAATTGAAGTTACAATTATGTCAATTTTATTCAATTGATATTGTAATTATGTAAATTTTTATCAATTGAAGTTACAGTTATTTCAATTTTGATCAATTGAAGATACAATTATGACAATTTTGTTCAATTGAAGTTACTATTATGGCAATTTTGCTCAATCGAAGTTACAAATATGTCAATTTTATTCAATTGAAATTATAATTATCTCAATTTTGTTCAATTGAAGTAGCAATTATGTCAATTTTGTTCAATTGAAGTTACAATTATATCAACTTTGATCAACAAAAATTATAATTATGTTAAATTTTTTTTTTTCAATTGAAGATACAATTATGTCAAATTTGATTGATTAAAATTTACAATTATGTCAATTTTAATCAATTGAATTTGTAATTATGTCAATTTTGTTTAATTGAAGTTGTAATTCTATTATGTTTTGATCAATGGATGTTACAATTATGTCAATTTTGATAAATTAGAATTATAATTCTGTCAATTTTGTTTAATTGAGATTACAATTATGTCAATTTCGATCAATTAAAATTATAATTATGTCAATTTTATTCAATTAAAGTTACAATTATGTATATTTTATTCAATTGGGATGAGAGTTTTGTCAATTTTATTCAATTAAAGTAACAATTACGTTAATTTTGTTCAATTGTAGCTGTAGTTATATATATTTTGTTTGATTCAAATTGTAATTATGTCAATTTTGTTCAATTAAAATTGTAATTATGTAAATTTTAATCAATTAAAATTGTAATTATGTAAATTTTGATCAATTGAAATTATAATTATATCAATTTTGTTCAATTGAAAGTACAATTATGTCAATTTTAATCAATCAAAGTTACAATTTTGTCAATTTTGATCAATTGAAGTTGTAATTATAACAATTTTATGCAATTGTAGTTACAATTATGTTAATTTTGATCTATAGAAGTTACTATTATATTAATTTTGTTCAATTGAAATTGTAATTTTGTCAATTTTATTCAACTGCAGTTACAATTATGTCAATTTCATTCAATTGAACTTATAATTATATTATTTTTTATCATTGACATTGTAGTTATGTCAGTTTTATTCAATTGAAATTATAATTATTTCAATTTTGTTAAATTGAGGTTACAATTATGTTAGGTTTAAACAATTGAAATTATAATTATGTCAATTTCATTCGATTGAATTTATAATTATTTCAATTTTTTTCAATTGAAGTTACAATTATATTATTTTTTACTAATTGAAGCAACAATTATGTCAATTTTGTTCAATTGAAGTTGTAATCATTTCAATTTCGATCAGTTAAAGTTATAATTATGTGAATTTTGTTTAATTGATGTTGTAATTATGTCAATTTTGTTTAATCGAGATTACAATTATAAAAATTTTATTCAATTGAATTTACAATTTTGTCAATCTGTTCATTTGAAGCAACAATTTTGTCAATTTTGCTCAATTGAAATTGTAATTTTGACAATTTCGATCGATTGAAATTGTAATTACTTCAATTTTGCTTAATTGAAAATATAATTATTTTATTTTTTTAATTGAAGTTACAATTAATTCAATTTTGTTCAATTGAAATTACAATTATGTCAATTTTGTTCAATTAAAATTACAATTATGTCAATTTTATTCAATTGAAGGTATAATTATGTCAATTTTAAACAATTTAAATTGCAGTTATGTTAATTTTAACAATTAAAGTAACAATTATGTCAATTTTGTTTAATTAAAGTTACAATTATATCAATTTTATTCAATTGAAATTATAATTATGTCAATTTTGTACAATTGAGATTGGAATTATGTCAGTTTGGTTCAATTGAAGATGCAATTTTGTCAATTTTTCTCAATTGAAGTTGTAATTATGTTAATTTTGTTTAATTGAAATTGCAATTATATCAATTTTTCAACTGAAGTTACAATTTTGTCAATTTTGTTCAATTGAAATTGTAATTATGTCAATTTTGTTAAATAGAAGTTACAATTATGTTAATTTAGTTCAATTGAAGTTGCAATTATTTCAATTTTGTTCAACTGAAGTGACCATAATGTTAATTTTGATTAATTAAAGTTATGATTACGTCAATTTTATTTAACTAAAATTCCAATTTTGTCAATTTAGTTCAATTGAAATTACAATTATTTCAATTTTGTTCAACTGCAATTAAAATTTTAGCCCAAGGAACCCTAATTTTTGGCAGAATTGAAATTATCCGAGCAAACGGTCTCGTTTCCACCCAAGACCTATATTTTTTAAATCTACGCGTAAAACGGAGTCCGTAGTGAGATTTCACGCATTTCGAGGTTGATGTCAAATTTTGACTGATCGAGGATTTCGTTCGCTCCGAAAGACGTTTGGACGATCAAACACCTCAGATTAATGCGAAACCAACGGCATTGGACTCAGCACGAAAACCTGGGTCCTGTGTGCAATTTTAGATTTTTGAGATGAATAGTAATTTTGACCGATCTCGAATTGCGTGTTAACAAGTGGATAGGCATAAAGGACAAGCAATTAATACTCTTGAAGTGTGTGAATCTACTTTATTGGATTTTGTTTGGTCTTGACAAGTGGCATTACATGATTGGAAGAAACTAACTCTAGTAAATTAACATTGGTTAAATTCAACTAGAGTTAAGTTAATTAAACTTAATTATGATTAAAATTGACCTAACCATGGTTAGCCCCTTTAGAAATGTGAAAGGCAATAAGAAATGTGAGAGGGAACGTGAGAGAGAGGGGGAAAGAGAGAGAAAGCTTCTTCTTCCTTTCTTCTTCCATGGCCGTGAACCCTACCTTGAAGACTTGATTTTTTTCCTCACAACCCCCAAATGTTTTTACATGATTTTTCTCTACCCTAAGCCTAGTTTAACATATTCAAAAATCAGCAGAAAAAAAGCACTCTACGTTGGAGATCCAGGAGGGGCCAAAAATTAAAGGAGAGGAGCAAAAATTGTTCTTTCAAGGCTTCAATCAACCTGCAGTTCATAAGGTAAACTCCCTCCATTCTCTAGTATAACATATCCAAATTTGATGCAAAAAAAAGGAGCCTAGGTTAGGGAACCTTAGTTGGCCGAAAATGGAGAAATTGGAGGAAGAGAAAAATTCTGCACATGTTGCTTTTGTGAGAACCTTATGTTGGTGACCTTATGTGATGATTTGAACCTAGTTTAAGTAAGAAATCAATGGATGAAGATCCTAAGAAGATGTGCAGAAAAAATTTAGCTTGGGAGGATTGGATTTGGCCTTAATTTGGCTTCATTTTGGGACAAGGAAACCATGGACTTATGTGTAGAAATTTTAGCCTTTCTTGGTGGCCTAAATCATACTAAAATTTCTTCCTAGTTTGTGCGCATTTAGTATGCAGAAACTGGGTTACATTTGTGTGCACATTGGTGGAGAAATTATGCCCTTTATTGCCTTGTGCATGTGCTGAATTTTGTTGGGTGTGGTGCTTGCATATGTGTGCGATTTTGGACCAAGAATGAGTGGTCATTGGATAGTTGAAATATGCAAAAATTTGAAGTATGAATGTGTACATTTGGTAGATTAAGTGTATCCAAAAATGTATTGTATGTGTGCTGGAATTTGAGTGGAAAATTTCACGTATATGGTATTTGTGTGTGCAACCATGAGAAGACAAGTATATGAGTTTGAGAATACCAATACAAACCTTAGTAGTTTTCTGTGATTTTTGATGGATAGCTTATAGACATCCTAAAATATAACATGTTAAAAATTGGGGTCATTTGAAGTTAGTTTGATAGGGAAACCAATAGCAAAACCAGGACAGCCAAAATCTGGAAATTTGGAAATTTTAGAAACTCCTATGGGGCAGTGAGATTCCTTGGACCGGCAGCCATAGTTGCCCTTGGTATTTTTCAATGAAATTTTGCAGAGACCTTGCACACATCCTAAGGACCAACATAACCAAAATTGAGGTCATTTGGAGCCCATCTGCTTAGTGAACCACTAAGAGAACTGAACTAGCTAAGGAATGATTCAATTTCTAACCTTGGGATGCAAAGCCAATGCAGTTTCTACCTTGCTGCATTACTGCAACAAAACCAACTTGAGAATAAGATCTAGCACAAGAAAATGAAGGTATCCATCAAGAAAAACCGTGGGGTCAATGGAGGAAAAATTGGATTTATTATGATTTTTCAAAGTTAGGTGTTCTGCAGAATCATATTCTGTTCTGTTCTGCTATGAATTTTTCCCTGATTTTGAGGTGCATTCTGGTCTGAATTAGCTTGAGCCCTAGTTATGATCAATTTAGATCTATGTCTTATCTTTCCAACGAGATAAGAATCGCCTCAATCCGACCCTTGTGTCAAAAGTTACAGCCATTCTTCTGAAACTCATCAGAGGGACATCCATTTTCCAACACTAAAATCAGTAGCATTGCACGACCCTCTTCCAGCCCTTGTTTGCAAAACCTCAAAGATAAAACATTGTAGATCTCCCTCTTAGCCACCTACTATGAAAATTTCAGCCAATTTGTACGAGGGAATCAAGAGTTATACAGAATCTCCCAAAACTGTGCAGAAAGGATTCTGCTTCTCGGCCAAAACTGAACAGAGAATTTGGTAATCCATTTCAGACCCCTTCTAGGCATAATTGGGAGAAATCCAAAACATGAAATGTAGGGTTATGTGTCTTCTAAATACCACAAAAATTTCAGGTAATTTGGAGTTGGTTACTAAAAATTGTGAGGGATGTACTAAAATTGGTCAGAACAGACTTCGGAAACGTAATGTGGGCAAAATGGTGCTATTTCATGGACTTGCACAAACCTAGGTTTGTCTATAACTAGGGTTGCATCATATTTACATCATCAAGTATGCATCATATGATCTCTTTAGTAACACATGTTCTACATTATGTTTATTGAGCCTCGTTGGTGATATCGAGAGGAGCATTTTTTGTGTGTCTCGAGATTTGTGACGGGAGTGGCATAACCTCCCATATGCTATGAGTGAGATTTATTATATTATGTGTCTGATGCACAATATCATGCTTTAAAATGTTTTCTGACACAAACATGATTTAATGAATATGTGATGTGAAATTGTAAATGAATTATGAAATGTTTTTTTTTTTTTTTGTGAATTCATGGAGTGTCCACAAACATGTTTTTACGCCTTGTATATGCATCCAAATGAGTTTTAAAATATGAAAACGTGCCATTGTATTTGATTTATACACATTTTATGAAATCATCCTTGTGGAAATGATTAACATTGCTTAAGAAATATTGCATGACACATGATTGATTTGATGACGATAACTTTGTGATGGGTAAATCCCATTCTGTAGCTACGAAGGATGCATGTGTAGGGTGATCCATATTTGCACCTAATACGCTTCTGCAAAACGTATCCCACATGACATCGAAAAATGATAAATGTATAGTGATACGACACGGTACTAGTCAGATTGAACCCATAAGGGGGCTATGGTGCGCCGTAGTCTAGCACCTGATGAGGTCTGTCGCCAATGTCAGGGTAGAGAGCTTTTCTAACCTATTACATACAAAACCCCGGATGTGCCTATCATTGGTCACGGTCGACCATTGTCAGGACTGATTTTGGCACGCTCTATTCTAGTATGATTTGATGACATAGATGCATATATGTTTAACAGGGATTGGAGGATCTGAGAAGATTGTTGATTGTGGCCGGGCTGGTCTATGTATATTGATATGTGACAGGTTGATATATGGTATTGGATGAACCTCCGACTTATGAGGAGATACTGCCCATTTGGTTATAGAAAGTCAACATCTGGGATAACAGGCGGCTGTTCACGGCTCCGATTCGGGACATAACAGTTAGAATGATATCAATTTTGATCAATTGAAACTGTAATTATGTCAATTTTGTTCAACTGAAATTGCAATTATGCTAATTTTGCTCAATTAAAGTTACAATTATGTGAATTTTGTTCAGTTAAAATAACAATTATATCAATTTTGTTCATCTGAAGTTGTAATTATGTTAATTTTATTCAATTGAAATTGTAATTATGACAATTTTGATCAATCGTAGTTGTAGTTTTTTTAATTTTGTTTAATTGAAATTGTTATTATGTCAATTTTGATTAATTAAAGTTGCAATTATTTCATTTTTGTGCAATTGAAGTTACAATTATGACAATTTTGATCGGTAGAAGTTATAATTATGTCAATTTTGTTTAATTAAAGTTGTAATTATGTTAATTTTATTTAATTAAAATTACAATTATGTTAATTTTGTTGAATTAAAATTATAATTATGTCAATTTTGATTAATTGAAGTTACAATTATATCAATTTTGCTCAATTAAAGTTGAAACTATGTTAATTTTTATTAATTTGAGATTACAGTTATGTCAATTTTGTTCAATTGAAGTTGTACTTAAGTATATTTTGTTCAATTAAAGTTACAATTATTTCAATTTTGATCAATTGAAACTATAATTATGTCAATTTTATTCAACTGAAATTGCAATTATGTTTATTTTGAACAATTAAAATTATAATTATGTGAGTTTTGCTTAATTGAAATTATAATTATGTCAATTTTATTCAATTGAAGTTGTAATTATATTAATTTTTTTCTCTGAAGTTGCAATTTTGTTAATTTTATACAATTAAAATTGTAATTATGATAATTTTGATCAATCAAAATTGCAGTTTTATCAATTTTGTTCAATTAAAATTGCAATTATATCACTTTTGATTAATTGAAGTTGCAATTGTTTCATTTTTGTGCAATTTAAGTTACAATTATGTTAATTTTGATTTGTAGAAGTTACAAGTATACCAATTTTGTTCAATTAAAATTATAATTATGTCAATTTTGTTTAATTAAAGTCACAATTATGTCAATTTTGTTCAATTGAAATCACAATTATGTTAATTTTGTTCAATTGGAGTAACAATTATGATAATTTTGATCAATTAATGTTGCTATTTTGTCAATTTTGTTCAATTGAATTTGTAATTATGTCAATTTTGTTAAATTGGAGTTAAAATTATGTCAATTTTCATACAATTATGTCAATTTTATTTAATTGAACTTGTAATTATGTCAATTTTGTTCAATTAAAATTACAATTCTGTCAATTTTGTTAAAATGAAGTTACAATTATGTCATTTTATATCAATTGAAATTACAATTTTGTCAATTTTGAACAATTGAAGTGATAATTATATTAATTTTTTTTTTCAATTAAGATGACAATTACTTCAATTTTGTTCAATTGATGTTACAATTATGTCGATTTTATTCAACTGAAGCAACAATTATGTCAATTTTGTTCAATTGAAGTTGTAATTTTATCAATTTCGATCAATTAAAGCTTTAATTATTTCAATTTTGTCCAATTGAAATTGTAATTATGTCAATTTTTTAATTAAAATTACAATTAAACCAATTTTGTTAAATTGAAATTATAATATGTCAATTTTGTTTATTTGATGTTTCAATTATGTCAATTTTGTTCAATTGAAGTAATAATTATGTTAATTTTGATCAATTTAAATTACAATAACGTTAATTATGATCAATTAAAGTAACAATTATGTCAATTTTGCTCAATAAAAGTCATAATTATGTCAATTTTGTTCAATTGAAATTGTAATTATGTCAATTTTATCCAAATAAAGTTGTGATTATATTAATTTTGTTCAATTGAAATTATAATCATGTCAATTTTCTTCAATTAAAGTTACAATTATGTCATTTTTGGTAAGTTAATATTATAATTATGTCAATTTTGTTCAATTGAAATTGTTGTTATGTTAATTTTATACAATTGAAGTTACAAACACATTAATTTATTTTAATTGAAATTATAATTATGTCAATTGTGTTCAATTGATGTTGTAATTATACTAATTTTGTTCAATTAAAGTTACAAATATATCAATTTTGAACAATTAAAGTTGCAATTATATCAATTTTATTCGATTAAAGTTGTGATTGTGATAATTTTGTTCAATTGAAGTCATAATTATATCAATTTTGTTCATTTGAAGTTGCATTTATGTCAATTTTGTTTGATTGAAGTTATCATTATATCAATTTTGTCAATTGAGGTTGTAATTCTGTCAATTTTGTTCAATTGAACTGGCAATTATGTTAATTTTGTTCAATTGAATTTGCGATTATGTCAATTTTGTTTAATTGTTGTTACAATTATGTAAATTTTGTTATATTGTAGTTACAATTATATCAATTTTGTTCAAACTAAATTATAATTATATCAATTTTCTTCAATCAAAGTTACAATTATGTCATTTTGGATGAATTGAAGTTACAATTATGTCAATTTTATTCAATTGAAAATGCTATTATGTTAATTTTGTACAATTGAAGTTACGATTACGTCAATTTATTTTAATTAAAATTGCAATTAAGTTAATAGTATTTAATTGATGTCGCAATTATGCAATTTTTTTTCAAATAAAGTTGCAAATATATTAATTTTATTTAATTGAAGTTGCAATTATGTTAATTTTATACATTTGAATT
Organism: Dillenia turbinata; assembly: GCA_037126225.1. Classification (NCBI taxonomy): domain Eukaryota; kingdom Viridiplantae; phylum Streptophyta; class Magnoliopsida; order Dilleniales; family Dilleniaceae; genus Dillenia; species Dillenia turbinata. The sequence goes on from JBAMMX010000013.1 coordinate 11,589,938, forward strand.
TGTAATTATTTTAATTTTGTTTAATTGATATTGTAATTATGTCAATTTTAATCAATTAAAGTAACAAATATGTCAATTTTGTTCAAATTATGTTGCAATTATGTTAATTTTGTTCAATTGAAGTTATAATTATTTTAATTCTGTGCAATTGAAATTATAATTATGTTAATTTTGTTTAATTGAACAAGCAATTTTGATAATTTTATTCAATTGAGATAATAATTAAGTCAATTTTGTTCAAATGAAGTAACAACTATATCAATTTTGTTTAATTAAAGTTACAATTATGACAATTTCGTTCAATTGAAGTTATAATTATATCAATTTTTCTCAATTGAAATTACAATTATGTTAATTTTATTTAATTGACAATTTTGTTCAATTGAAATTGAAATTATTTCAATTTTTTTTTTAAATTGAGATAATAATTTAGTCAAATTTATTCAATTAAAATTGAAATTAAGTCAATTTTGTTTAATTGGGGTTTTGATTTTGTAAATTTTGTTCAATTGAAATTATAATTACGTCAATTTTGTTTAATTGAAGTTGAAATTATGTCAATTTTTGTTAAAATGAGACTGCAATTATGTCAATTTTATTTAATTGAATTTATAATTATTTTAATTTTGTTCAATTGAAGTCATAATTATGTCAATTTTAATCAATTAAAATTATAATTATGTCAATTTTGTTCAATTGAAGTTAAAATTATCTCAATTTTATTCGATTAAAATTGTAATTATATTAATTTTGATCAATTGAAATTACAATTGTGTTAATTTTCATCAATTGAAATTGTAATTATGTTAATTTTGTACAATTGAAGTTACAATTTTGTCAATTTTATTCAATTGTGGTTGCAATTACGTTAACTTTGATCAATTGAAGTTGCAATTACCTCCATTTTGAGCAATTGAAGTTATAATTATATCAATTTTGATCAATTCAAGTTCTGATTATGTTAATTTTGTAAAATTGAAGTTACAATTATGATAATTTTGATTAATTAAAATTATAATTATATCAATTTTGATCAATTAAAGTTACTATTATATCAATTTTGTTCAATTGAATTTGTAATTATGTGAATTTTGTTTAGTTGAGGTTGAAATTTTGTCAATTTTATTAAATTGAGATTGCAATTATGTTAATTTTGCTTAATTAAAGTTGCAATTATGTAAATTTTGTTCAATTGAATTACAATTATGTCAATTTTGAGCAATTGAACTTGTAATTATGTCGATTTTGTTTAATTAAGGTGAAATTATCTCAATTTTGATTAATTGATAATGTAATTTTTTCAATTTTGATCAATTAAATTTTCAATTATGTGAATTTTATATAATTAAATTTACAATTGTATCAATTTTGTTCAATTAAAGTTACAGTTATGTTAATTTTGCTCATTTGATGTTGTAATTGTGTTAATTTTATTAAATTGAAATTACAATTAAGTTAATTTTAATCAATTGAAACTACTAATATGTTAATTTTGTTCGATTGAATTTGTAATTATGTCAATTTTATTCAATTGAAATTGTAATTATGTCAATTTTGTTCAATTAAAATTAAAATTATATCAATTTTGATCAATTGAAGTTGTAATTATATTAATTTTGATCAATTGAAATTGCAATTATGACAATTTTACGGAATTAAAGTTACAATTATATTAATTTTGATAAGTAGAAGTTACAATTATGTCAATTTTATTCAATTGAAATTATAATTTTATCAATTCTATTTAACTATAGTTACAATTACGTCAATTTTGATCAATTAAAGCTACAATTATGTTATTTTTTGTCAACTAAGGTTGCAGTTATGTTAATTTTGTTCAACTACAATTATCATTATGCCAATTTTGTTAAATTGAGATTAAAATTATGTTGATTTTGATTAACTTAAATTACAATTATATCAATTTTGTTCAATTGAAATTATAGTTATTTCAATTATGTTCAATTGAAGTTACAGTTATATTATTTTTTATTAATTGAAGCAATAATTATGTCAATTTTGTTTAATTGAAATTGCAGTTATGGCAATTTCGATCACTTGAAGCTGTAATTATGTCAACTTTGATTAATTGATATTGTAATTTTGTCAATTTTGTTTAATCAAGATTATAATTATGTCAATTTGGTTCAATTGAACTTACAATTATGTCAATCTGTTCATTTGAAGCAACAATTTTGTTAATTTTGTTCAATTGAAATTATAATTATATCAATTTCGATCAATTGTAACTGTAATTATGTCAATTTTGTTTAATTTAATTTATAATTATGTTAATTTTGTTCATTTGAAGTTGTAATTAAGTTAATTTTGTTCAATTGAAATTATAACTATGTTAATTTTAATCAATTGAAATTACAATTATGTTAATTTTATTCAATTGAAAGTATAATTATGTGAATTTTGATCAATTTAGATTACAGTTATATCAATTTTGATCAATGAAAGTAATAATTATATCAATTTTGACTGATTAAAATTACAATTATAACAATTTTGTTCAATTAAAATTACCATGATGTCAATTTTGTACAACTAAAGTTGGAATTATGTCAATTTGGTTCAATTAAAGTTATAATTATGTAAATTTTGATCAAGTGAAGTTATAATTATGTCAATTTTGAACAATTAAAGTTGTAATTATTTCAATTTTATTCAATTAAAATTACAATTATATCAATTTTGATCTATTTAAAAGGCAATTATATCAATTTTGATCAAACGAACTGTAATTATATCAATCTTGTACGATTGAATTTGCAATTACGTCAATTTTGTTCGATTGAAATTATAATTATATCAATTCTGATCAATTGAAGTTGTAATTACATCAATTTTGTTCTGTTGAAATTGCAATTATGTCAATTTTGACCAATTGAACTTGTAATTATGTCAATTTTTATTAATTTAACTTGCAGTTATGCTAATTTTATTCAATTGAAATTGCGATTATGTCAATTTTGATCAATTGATGTTGTGACTATGTCAATTTTGGTTAATTGAAATTATAACAATTGAAATTACAATAATGTCAATTTTGATATTTCAAAATTAAAATTATGTCAATTTTGTCCAATTGAATTTATAATTATGTCAATCTTATTCAATTGAAATTACAAATCTGTCAATCTATTCATTTGAAGTTGTAATTATGTTAATTTCTTTTAATTGATGTTGTAATTATGTCTATTTTGCTTAATCGAGATTACAATTATGTCAATTTTATTCAGTTGAAATTACAATTCTGTCAATCTGTTTATTTGAAGCAATAATTTTGTCAATTTTGTTCAATTGAAGTTGTAATTATATTAATTTCGATCAATTGAAGCTGTAATTATGTCAATTTTATTTGATTAAAGATATAATTTTGTCAATTTTGGTTAATTAAAGTTGCAATTAAGTCAATTTTGTTTAATTGAAATTACAATTATGTCAATTTTATTCAATTAAAAATACAATTATGTCAATTTTGTTCAATTGAAGATATAATTATATCAATTTTAATCAATTTAAATTATAGATACGTCAATTTTAATCAATTATAATAACAATTATATCAATTTTGTTCAATTAAAGTTATAATTATATTAATTTTGTTCAATTAAAATTATGAGGTTGGAATTATGTCAATTTGGTTTAATTGAAGTAGCAATTATGTCAATTTTGATCAAATGAAGTTGCAATTACGTCAATTTTATTCAATTGAAATTGCAGTTATGTCAATTTTTTTTAATTAAAATTACAAGTATGTCAATTTTGTTCAATTGAAATTGCAATTATGTAAATTTTGTTGAATTGAAGTTGCAATTATTTTAATTTAGTTTAATTGATATTTCGATTTGGTTCAACTAAAGTGACCATAATTTCAATTTTGATGAATTAAAGTTACAATTATGTCAATTTTGTTCAATTAAAATTCCAATTTTGTCAATTTACAATTGAATTTACAATTACGTCAATTTTGTTCAACTGAAGTTAAAATTATACCAATTTTTGTTAAATTGAGATTGCAATTAAGCCAATTTTGATCAATTGAAATTGCATTTATTTCAATTTTGTCCAGGTGAAGTTACCAATACGTCATTGTTCAATTGAAGTTAAAATTATTTCAATTTTGTTATTGTAATTATATCAATTTTGTAAAATTGAGATTACAATTCTGTTAATTTTGATCAATTGAAATTGAAATTATCTCAATTTGGATCAATTGAAGTTATAATTATGTCAATTTTGATTAATTGAAATTACAATTATGTCAATTTTGATCAATTGAAGTTGAAATTATGTTAATTTTATTAAATTGAGATTGTAGTTATGTTACTTTTGTTCAATTGAAGTTGCAATGAAGTAAATTTTGTTCGATTGAGGTTGTAATTATGTCAATTTTGATCGATTGAAGTAGTAATTATGTCAATTTTTTTCAATTGAAATTGCAATTATGTCAATTTTGATTAATTAAAATTACAATTATATGTATTTTGCTCAATTGAAATTACAATTATGTCAATTTTATTCAATTGAATTTGCAATTATGTTAATTCTTTTCGTCTAAAGTTGTAATTATGTTAATTTTATTCAATTGAAATTACAATTACGACAATTTTGATTAATCAAAATTACAGATTTGTCTATTTTGTTCAATATAAATTGTAATTATGTCAATTTGATCAATTGAAGTTACAATTATTTCATTTTTGTGCAATTTAAGTTATAATTATGTTAATTTTGATCAGTAGAAGCTGCAATAATGTCAATTTTGTTCAATTAAAGTTGAAATTATGTCAATTTTGTTCAATTGAAATTACATTTACATTAATTTTGCTCAATTGGAGTAACAATTATGATAATTTTGATCAATTGACATTGTGGTTATGTCAATTTTGTTCAATTGAATTAGTAAATATGTCAATTTTATGAAATTGAAATTAGAATTATGTCAATTTTGATCAATTGAAATTATAATTATGTTAATTTTGTTTAATTGAAGTTGTAATTATGTCCATTTTGTTCGATTGAAATAACAATTCTTTCAATTTTGTTAAAATAAAGTTACAATTATGTCATCTTTAGTCAATTGAGGTTGCAATTATATCAATTTTGAACAATTGAAATGATAATTATGTCAAATATTTTCAATTGAGATGAAAATTATTTCAATTTTGTTCAATTGATGTTACAATTATATCAATTTTGTTCAACTAAAGCAACAATTATGTAAATTTTGTACAATTGAAGTTGCAATTATTTCATTTTTGTGCAATATAAGTAACAATTATGCTAATTTTGATCAGTAGAATTTATAATTATGTCAATTTTGTTCAATTAAAGTTGAAATCATGTCAATTTTGTTCAATTAAATTTACAATTATATTAATTTTGTTCAATTGCAGTAACAATTTTGATAATTTTGATCAATTGACATTGATGTTATGTTAATTTTGTTCAATTAATATTATAATTATGTCAATTCTGTTCAACTGAAGCAACAATTATGTCAATTTTGTTCAATTGAAGTTGTAATTTTGTTAATTTCGATCAATTGAAGGTTTAATTATGTCAATTTTGTACAATTGAAGTTGTAAATATGTCAATTTTTTTATTGAAATTACGATTAAGTCAATTTTATTCAATTGAAATTACAATATGTCAATTTTGTTCAATTGAAGTAATAGTTATGTCAGTTTTGATTTATTTAAATTATAGTTATGTCAATTTTGATCAATTAAAGAAACAATAATGTCAATTTTGTTTAATGGAAGTTGCAATTATATCAATTTCGTTCAATCAAAATTATAATTATGTCAATTATCTTCGATTAAAGTTACAATTATATCATTTTTGATGAGTTGAAATTATAATTATGTCAATTTTGATCAATTAAAATTGCTATTAGGTCAATTTTATACGCTTGAAGTTACAAATACGTTAATTTATTTTAATTGAACTGTAATTATATCAATTTTGTTCAACTAAAGCAACAATTATGTAAATTTTGTACAATTGAAGTTGCAATTATTTCATTTTTGTGCAATATAAGTAACAATTATGCTAATTTTGATCAGTAGAATTTATAATTATGTCAATTTTGTTCAATTAAAGTTGAAATTATGTCAATTTTGTTCAATTAAATTTACAATTATATTAATTTTGTTCAATTGCAGTAACAATTTTGATAATTTTGATCAATTGACATTGCTGTTATGTTAATTTTGTTCAATTAATGTTACAATTATGTCAATTCTGTTCAACTGAAGCAACAATTATGTCAATTTTGTTCAATTGAAGTTGTAATTTTGTTAATTTCGATCAATTGAAGGTTTAATTATGTCAATTTTGTACAATTGAAGTTGTAAATATGTCAATTTTTTTATTGAAATTACGATTAAGTCAATTTTATTCAATTGAAATTGCAATATGTCAATTTTGTTCAATTGAAGTAATAGTTATGTCAGTTTTGATTTATTTAAATTACAGTTATGTCAATTTTGATCAATTAAAGAAACAATAATGTCAATTTTGTTTAATGGAAGTTGCAATTATATCAATTTCGTTCAATCAAAATTATAATTATGTCAATTATCTTCGATTAAAGTTACAATTATATCATTTTTGATGAGTTGAAATTATAATTATGTCAATTTTGATCAATTAAAATTGCTATTAGGTCAATTTTATACGCTTGAAGTTACAAATACGTTAATTTATTTTAATTGAACTGCAATTATGTCAATTATGTTCGATTGATATTGCAATTATACTAATTTTGTTCAATTGAAGTTCAAAATATGTCAATTTTGAATAATTGTAGTTACAATTATATCAATTTTGTTCATTTGAAGTTGCATTTATGTTAATTTCGTTCATTTGAAGTTGCATTTATATTAATTTCGTTCAATTGAAGTTATAATTATATCAATCTTGTTCAATTGTGGTTACAATTCTGTCAATTTTGTTTAATTGAAGTGACAATTATATCAATTTTATTCAATTGAAATTGCGATTATTTCAATTTTGTTCAATTGATGTTGCAATTATGCAAATTTTGCTCAATTTAAGTTACGATTATGTTAATTTTGTTCAATTGAAATTATGTTTACGTCAATTTTGTTCAATTGAAATTATAATTATATCAATTTTCTTCAATTAAAATTACAACTATGTCATTTTTTATGAGTTAAAATTACAATTATGTCAATTTTTTTCAATTGAAATAGCTATTATATAATTTTTTTACAATTGAAGTTACGATTAAATTTATTTTAATTAAAATAGTAATTATGTCAATTGTGTTCAATTGATGTTGCAATTATGACAATTTTGTTCAATTGAAGTTGCAAATATGTCAATTTTATTTAATTAAAATTGCAATTGTGTTAATTTTATTCATTTGAAGTTGCAATTATTTTAATTTTGTTCAATTGATGTTGCAATTATGTCAATTCTGATCAATTGAAGTTATAAATATGTCAATTTTGTTCAAATGATATTGCAATTATGTCAATTTTGTTCACATGAAATTGCAATTATGTCAATTTTGTGCAATTGAAATTACAATTATGTTAATTTTGTTTAATTGAACTTGTAATTTTGTCAATTTTGTTCAATTGAGATAACAATTAGGTCAATTTTGTTCAAGTGAAGTAACAACTATGTCAATTTTACTCAATTGAAGTTATAATTATGTCAATTTTGTTCGATCGAGATTACAATTATGTCAATTTTATTTAATTGAAATTACAATTATGTCAATTTTGTTCAATTGAAATTAAAATTATTTCAATTTTGTTAAATTGAGATAACAATTATGTCAAATTTATTTAATTGAAGTTGAAATTAAGTCATTTTTGTTTAATAGAGGCTTCGATTTTGTTAATTTTAATCAATTAAAGTTGTAATTATATCAATTTTGTTTAATTGAAGTTGCAATTATATCAATTGTGTTTAATTAAGGTTAAAATTATGTCAAGTTTTGTTAAACTAAGATTACAATTATGTTAATTTTGTTCAATTGAAGTTAGAATTATTTCAATTTTGTTCAATTGAAGTCAAAATTATGTCAATTTTGATAAATTAAAGTTATAATTATTTCAATTTTATTCAATTGAAATTAAAATTATCTGAATTTTGTTTGATTAAAATTGCAATGTCAATTTTATTCAATCGAAGTTGCAATTACGTTAGTTTTGATCAATTGAAGTTGCAATTATGTCAATATTGATCAATTAAAGTTACAATTATATCAATTTTGAAAAGTTAAAGTTGCAATTATGCTAATTTTGTAAAATTGAAGTTACAATTGTTATTATGTCAATTTTGTTCAATAAAAGTTAAAATTACTTTAGTTTTATTCAATTGAAGTTATAATTATGTGAATTTTGTTTAATTGAGGTTGAAATTATGTCAATTTTGTTAAATTGAGATTGCATTTATGTTAATTTTGTTCAATTGAAATTGTAATTATGTAAATGTTGTTCAATTGATGTTACAATTATATCAATTTTGAGTAATTAAACTTGTAATTATGACAATTTTGTTCAATTGAAATGAAATTATCTTAATTTTGATCAATTAAATTTATAATTACATGAATTTTATACAATTAAATTTGTAATTGTGACAATTTTGATCAATTGAAGTTGTAATTGTATTAATTTTGCTTGTTTGAAGTTGTAATTGTGTTAATTTTATTCAATTGAAATTATAATTAAGTCAATTTTAATCAATTGAAGCAGCTAATATGTTAATTTTGTTCAATTGAATTTACAATTATGTCAATTTTGTTCAATTGAACTTGTAATTATGTCAATTTTGATCAATTGAACTTGTAATTATGTCAATTTTGTGTAATTAATGTTACAATTATGTTAATTTTGATTGGTAGATGTTACAATTATTTTAATTTTGTTAAATTAAATTTGTAATTTTGTCAATTCTGTTCAACTGTAGTTATAACTACGTCAATTTTGTTCAATTGAAGTTACAATTATATTTTTTTTATCAATTGAGATTACGATTATGTAAATTTTATTTAATTAAAATTGTAATTATGTCAATTTTGTTAAATTGAAGTTAAAATTATGTTAATTTTGATCAATTAAAATTATAATTATGTCAATTCTGATCAATTGAAATTATAATTATTTCAATTTTATTCGATTGAAGTTACAATTATGTTATTTTTTACCAATTGAAGCAATAATTATGTCAATTTTATTCAATTGAAGTTATAATTATGTCAATTTTATGTCAATTTTACTCAATTGAGATTAATTTCGATCAATTGAAATTATAATTATGTCAATTTTATTTAATTAAAGTTATAATTATGTAAATTTTATTCAATTGGGATTAGAGTTTTGTTAATTTTATTCAATTTAAGTTACAATTACGTCAATTTGTTCAATTGCAGTGCAATTATGTCAATTTTGTTCAATTAAAATTACAATTATGTCAATTTTGATTAATTAAAGTTATAATTTTGTCAATTTTGATTAATTGAACTTGTAATTATGATAATTTTGTGCAATTGCGGTTATAATTATGTTAATTTTGATCCATAGAAGTTACAATTATATCATTTTTATTCAATTGAAGTTGTAATTTTGTCAATTTTAATCAACTATAGTTATAATTATGTCAATTTTGTTTAATTGAAATTACAATTATGTTACTTTTGATCAATTGAGGTTGCAGTTAAATCAATTTTATTGAATTGAAGTTGTAATTATGCCAAATTTGTTAAATTGAGATTAAAATTATGTTAATTTTGATCAATTGAAATTACAATTATTTCAATTTTGTTTGGTTAAAGTTACAGTTAGTCATTTTTTATCAATTGAAGCAACAATTATGTCAATATTGTTCAATTGATGTTGTAGTTATACAAATTTTGATCACTTGAAGCTGTAATTTTGTCAACTTTGTTTAACTGATGTCGTAATTATGTCAATTTTGTTTAATCGAGATTATAATTATGTCAATTTTGTTCAATTAAAATTATAATTATGTCAATCTATTCATTTGAAGAAACAATTTTGTCAATTTTATTCAATTGAATTTGTAAATATATCAATTTCAATCAATTCTAACTGTAATTATGTCAATTTTTTTTAATTGAATTTATAATTGTGTTAATTTTATTCAATTGAAATTGTAATTAAGTCAATTTTGTTCAATTAAAATTATAATTATGTCAATTTTATTCAATTAAAATTATAATTATATCAATTTTGTTCAATTTAAGACATAATTATCTCAATTTTGATCAATTGAATTTACAATTATGTCAATTTTGATCAATGAAAATAACAATTATATCAGTTTTGTTCAATTAGATTTACAATTATATCAATTTCGTTCAATTAAAATTAGCATTATGTTAATTTTGTACAACTGAAATTAGAATTATGTCAATTTTGATAAATTAAGTAGTAATTATGTCAATTTGGTTCAATTAAAATTTTAATTACACCAATTTTGATCAATTGAAATAACAATTATTTTAATTTTGATCAAATGAATTTTAATTATGACAATTTTATTCAATTGAATTTGCAATCACGTTAATTTTGTTTCATTGAAGTTACACTTATGTCAATTTTGATCAATTGAATTTATAATTACGTCAATTTTATTCTGTTGAAGTTATAATTATGTCAATTTTGATCAATTGAAATTATAATTATGTCAATTTTGATAAATTAAAATTAAAATTATATGAATTTTGCTCAATTGAAATTGCATTTATGTGAATTTTATTTAATTGAAATTGTAATTATGTTAATTTTTTTCATGTGAAGTTGTAATTATGTTAATTTTATTCAATTGAAATTGTAATTATGACAATTTTGATCAATCGATTTTGCAATTTTGTAAATTTTGTTTAATTGAAGTTGTAATTATGTTACTTTTGATCAATTGAAGTTGCAATTATTTCATTTTTGTGCAATTTAAGTTACAACTATGTTAATTTTGATCAGTATAAGTTACAATTATGTCAATTTTGTTCAATTAAAGTTATAATTATGTTAATTTTGTTTAATTGAAGTTATAATTATGTTAATTTTATTCAAGTGGAGTAACAATTATGATAATTTTGATCAATTGACGTTGCTGTTATGGCAATTTTGTTCAATTCAGTTGATAATTATGTCAATTTTGTTAAATTGGAGTTAGAATTATATTAATTTTGATCAATTGAAGTTATAATTATGTCAGTTTTGTTTAATTGAAGTTGTAATTATATAAATTTTGTTCAATTAAAATTACAATTATGTCAATTTTGTTCAAATGAAGTTACAATTATTTCAATTTTTTTCAATTAAGATGACAATTATTTCAATTTTGTTCAATTGATGTAACAATTATGTCAATTCTGTTCAATTGATGCAAGAATTATGTCAATTTTGTTCAACCAAATTTGTAATTATGTCAATTCTTTAATTGAAATTACAATTAAGTCAACTTTGTCTAATTGAAACTACAATATGTCAATTTTATTCAATTAATGTTTCAATTATGCCAATTTTGTTTAATTGAAATCATAATTATGGCAATTTTGATTAATTTAAATTACAGTTATGTCAATTTGATCAATTAAAGTAACAATTATGTCAATTTTATTTAATGGAAGTTGCAATTTTGTCAATTTTGTTCAATTGAATTTATAATTATGTCAATTTTCTTCAATTGAAATTGTGATTATGTTAATTTTGTTCAATTGAAATTATAATTATGACAATTTTCTCCAATTAAAGTTACAATTTTGTCGATTTTTATGAGTTGAAGTTATAATTATTTCATATTTGATAAATTGAACACTATTAGAAAAACGGGTATCAACGACGGATTTTTCCGTCGCTGATACCCAAATTTTCAAAACTGAAAGTATCAGCGACGGAAAATCAACTGATTTTAGTGAAGGATCAGCAATGGATTTTTTAGCGAAAGAATTTTTCTGTCGCTAATTTTATTTTAACATTTTCAAATTACGGACATATTAGCGATGGATTTTTAGCGATGGAAATTTTCCGTCGCTAATCCGCCGGTGAAGTTAGTAAGACCAAACCCAAATGCCGGAAACTGGACACCCGACCCGCTTCCACCACCATCCGGAACCTGGCCCGCCCGCCTGCCCGTCTACGCGTAAATGTGTTGAAAATGTTCTGAAAATATGCTCCCACTCAGTTTCAAATTTGGGTGTAAGAGAGAACTTGAGAACCTTAACCACCATGCCACCATTACATTTGTATTATTGATTTATTTATTTTCTATTTCTATACTTTATTTGTAACTCTCAATATTAAAAATACAATACCCTTATTTGATAAAAATATAAAAATTTATTTAATAAAAATACAAAATTATATTTAATAAAAAAATAAAATTATATTTAATAAAAATAAAAATTATATTTAATAAAAAAAAATTATATTAAATAAAAATACAAAATTATATTTAATAAAAACAAAAATTTATATTTAATAAAAATACAAAATTATATTTAATAAAAAATAAACTATATTAAATAAAAATAAAAATTATATTTAATAAAAATACATAATTATATTTAATAATAATACAAAATTATATTTAATAAAAACAAAAAATTATATTTAATAAAAAAATAAAATTATATTTAATAAAAATACAAAATTATATTTAATAAAAAAATAAAATTATATTTAATAAAAATAAAAGTTATATTTAATAACAACACAAAATTATATTTAATAAAAATACAAAATTATATATAATAATAAAAAAAAATTATATTTAATAAAAAAATAAAATTATATTTAATAAAAATACAAAATTATATTTAATAAAAATAAAAAGTTATATTTAATAAAAAATAAAATTATATTTAATAAAAATACAAAATTATATTTAATAAAAATAAAAATTAAATTTAATAAAAACACAAAATTATATTCAATAAAAATACAAAATTATATTTAATAAAAAAATAAAATTATATTTAATAAAAGTAAAAATTATATTTAATAAAAACACATAATTATATTTAATAATAATACAAAATTATATTTAATAAAAAAATTATATTTAATAAAAAAATAAAATTATATTTAATAAAAATACAAAATTATATTTAATAAAAAATAAAATTATATATAATAAAAACAAAAAATTATTTTTAATAAAAAAATAAAATTATATTTAATTAAAATAAAAATTATATTTAATAAAAATACAAAATTATATTTAATAAAAATAAAAAGTTATATTTAATAAAAAATAAAATTATATTTAATAAAAATACAAAATTATATTTAATAAAAATAAAAATCATATTTAATAAAAACACAAAATTATATTCAATAAAAATACAAAATTATATTTAATAAAAAAATAAAATTATTTAATAAAAATAAAAATTATATTTAATAAAAAAATAAAATTATATTTAATAAAAATACAAAATTATATTTAATAAAAAATAAAATTATATTTAATAAAAATAAAAGTTATATTTAATAACAACACAAAATTATATTTAATAAAAATACAAAATTATATATAATAAAAACAAAAAATTATATTTAATAAAAAAATAAAATTATATTTAATTAAAAGAAAAATTATATTTAATAAAAATAAAAAATTATATTTAATAAAAATAAAAAGTTATATTTAATAAAAAATAAAATTATATTTAATAAAAATACAAAATTATATTTAATAAAAATATAAATTATATTTAATAAAAACCAAAAATTATATTCAATAACAATAAAAATTGGGACCTATTTGCGACGGAATTTTTCCGTCGCTAATAGGTCCTAATTTTTTTTTTTGTTTCAGTAACGGATTACCGACGGAATTTTTTCCGACGGAATTTTTCCGTCGCTAATTCCGTCGCTAATAGATCTGATTGTTTTTTTTTGTTCAATTGAAGTTATAATTGTGTCAATTTTGTTAAATTAAAATTGTAATTGTGTCAATTTTTTTCAATTGTGTCAATTTTGTTCAATTAAAGTTGCAGTTGTGTCAATTTTGTTCAATTAAAGTTACAATTCTATCAATTTTATTCAATTGAAATTGCAATTATTTCAATTTTGTTAAATTGAAATTGCAATTATGTCAATTTTTTTCAATTGTATCAATTTTGTTCAATTAAAGTTGTAATTGTGTCAATTTTGTTCAACTGAAGTTGCAATTGTATCAATTTAGTTCAATTGAAGTTGCAATGGTGACAATTTTGTTAAATTAAAATTGCAATTGTATCAATTTTTCTCAATTGTGTCAATTTTGTTCAATTGAAATTGCAATTGTGTCAATTTTGTTCAATTGAAGTTGTAATTGTTTTAATTTTGTTCAATTGAAGTTGCGATTGTGTCAATTTGTTTCAATTGAAGTTGCAATTGCGTTAATTTTGTTAAATTAAAATAGCAATTGTTTCAATTTTTTTCAATTGTGTCTTTGTTCAATTGAAGTTGCAATTATGTCAATTTTGTTCAATTGAAGTTTCCATTGTTTGAATTTTGTTCAATTGAAATTGTAATTATGACAATTTTGTTCAATTGATGTTGCAATTACGTCAATTATCTTCAATTGTAGTCGCAATTTTGTCAATTTTGTTCTATTAAAGTTACAATTGTGTCAATTTTGTTCGATTAAAGTTCAAATTGTGTCAATTTTGCTCAATTGGAGTTGCAATTGTGTCAATTTTGTTCAATTAAAGTTTCAATTGTGTCAATTTTGCTCAATCGGAGTTGCAATTGTTTCAATTTTGTTCAATTAAAGTTACAATTGTGCCAATTTTGTTCAATTAAAATTACAATTGTGTCAATTTTGTTCAATTGAAGTTGCAGTTTTGTCAATTTTGTTAAATTGAAATTGCAATTTTGTCAATTTTGTTCAATTCATGTTGCAATTGTGTCAATTTTGTTCAATTCCAGTTGTAATTGTGTCAATTTTGTCAAATTCAAGTTGTAATTGTGTCAATTTTGTTCAATTCCAGTTGTAATTATGTCAATTTTGTTCAATTGATGTTACAATTATGTCAATTTTGTTCAATTGAAGTTGCAATTGTGTCAATTTTGTTCAATTCAAGTTGCAATTATGTTAATTTTATTCAATTGATGTAGCAATTGTGTCAATTTTGTTCAGTTAAAATTGCAATTGTGTCGATCTTTATCAAATCAAGTTGTAATTGTGTCAATTTTGTTTAATTCAAATTGTAATTATGTCAATTTTGTTCAATAGAAGTTGCAATTGTGTTAATTTTGCACAATTGAAATTGCAATTGTGTCAATTTTGTTCAATTGAAGTTGCAATTTTGTCAATTTTTTTCAATTGAAGTTGCAATTGTGTCAATTTCGTTCAATTGAAGTTGTAAATGTGTCAATTTCGTTCAATTGATGTTGCAATTGTGTCAATTTTGTTCAATTGAAGTTGCAAGTGGGTCAATTTTGTTAAATTAAAGTTGCAATTGTGTCAATTTTGTTTAATTGAAATCGCAATTCTGTCAATTTCGTTCAATTAAAGTTACAATTGTGCCAATTTTGTTCAATTGAAATTATAATTGTATCGAATTTGCTTATGTGAAATTACAATTGTGTCAATTTTGTTCAATTGAAGTTGCAATTGTGTCAATTCTCCGTAATTGATGTTGCAATTGTTTCAATTTTGTTAAATTAAAGTTTCAATTATGTCAATTTTTTTCAATTGAAGTTGTAATTGTGTCAATTTTGTTAAATTGAAATTGCAATTATGTCAATTTTATTCAGTTAAAGTTTCAATTGTATCAATTTTGTTAAATTGAAGTTGCGATTATGTAAATTCTGTTCAATTGAGATTGTAATTATGTCAATTTTGTTCAATTTAAGTTGCAATTGTACCAATTTTGTTCAATTCAAATTGTGATTATGGCAATTTTGTTTAATTGATGTTATAATTTTGTCAATTTTGTTCAATTAAAGTTGTAATTGTTTCAATTTTATTCAATTGAAGTTATAATTGTGTCAATTTTGTTCAATTGAAATTGTAATTGTTTTAATTTTTTTAATTGATCTTGTAATTATCTCAATTTTGTTCAATTTAACTTGCAATTGTTTCAATTTTGTTCAGCTGAAGTCGCAATTGTGTCAATTTTGTTCAATTGAAGTTGTAATTGTGTCAATTTTGTTCAATTAAAATTGCAATTGTGTCAATTTTGTTTAATTGTAGTTGCAATTGTGTCAATTTTGCTCAATTAAAGTTGCAATTGTGTCAATTTTGTTCAATTGAAATTGCAATTTTGTCAATTTTTTTCGATTGAAGTTGCAATTGTGTCAATTTTGTTCAATTGATGTTGTAATTGTGTCAATTTTGTTCAATTGAAGTTGCAATTGTGTCCATTTTGTTAAACATAAGTTGTAATTGTATCAATTTTGTTCAATTGAAGTTGCAATTGTGTGAATTTTGTATAATTGAAATTTCAATTGTGTCAATTTTGTTCAACTCAACTTGAAATTGTGTCAATTTTTTTCAATTGTGTCAATTTTGTTCAATTTAAGATGCAATTGGGTCAATTTTGTTAAATTGAAATTGCAATTGGGTCAATTTTTTTCAATTAAAGTTGTAATTGTGTCAATTTTTTTCAATTGAAGTTGCAATTGTGTCAATTTTGTTCAATCGAAGTTGCAATTGTGTCAATTTTGTTCAATTCAAATGGCAATTGTTTCAATTTTGTTCAACTGAAGTTGCAATTGTGTCAATTTTGTTCAATTGAAGTTGCAATTGTTTCAATTTTGTTAAATTGAGTTGCAATTGTGTTAATTTTGTTCATTTGAAGATACAATTGGGTCAATTTTGTTCAATTGACATTGCAATTGTGTCAATTTTTTTCAATTGAAGTTTTAATTGTGTCAATTTTGTTTAATTGAAGTTGCAATTGTGTCAATTTTTTTCAATTGAAATTGCAATTGTGGTAATTTTGTTCAATTAAAATTGCAATTGTTTCAATTTTGTTCAATTGAAATTACAATTGTGTCAATTTTGTTCAATTGAAGTTACAATTGTGTCAATTTTTTAAATTGAAGTTGCAATTGTGTCAATTTTGTTCAATTCAAATTGCAATTATTTCAATTTTGTTCAATTGAAGTTGCAATTGTATCAATTTTGTTCAATTGAAGTTGGAATTGTGTCAATTTTGTTCAATTGAAATTGCAATTGTGTCAATTTTGTTCAATTGAAATTGTAATTGTGTCAATTTTGTTCAATTCAAATTGCAACTGTTTCAATTTTGTTCAATTGAAGTTGCAATTGTTTCAATTTTGTTCAATTTAAGTTGCAATTGTGTCAAATTTGTTCAATTAAAGTTGCAATTGTGTCAATTTTGTTCAATTGAAGTTGCAATTGCTTTAATTTTGATCAATGAATGTTGCATTTATGTCAATTTTGTTAAATTTAACTTGCAATTGTATCAATTTTGCTCAATCAAAGTTGCAATTGTGTCAATTTTGTTCAGTTGAAATCGCAATTGTATCAATTTTGTTCAATTGAAGTTACAATTGTGTCAATTTTGTTCAATTGAAATCAATTGTGTCAATTTTGTTCAATTGAAGTTACAATTGTGTCAATTTTGTCCAATTCAAGTTGTAATTGTGTCAATTTTGTTCAATTTCAGTTATAATTATATCAATTTTGTTTAATTGACGTTATAATAATGTCAATTTTCTTCAATCGAAGCTGTATTTGTGTAAATTTTGTTCAATTGAAGTTACAATTGTGTCAATTTTGTTCAACAATTGTATCAATTTTGTTCAATCCAAGTTGCGATTATGTCAATTTTGTTCAATTTAACTTGCAATTGTTTTAATTTTTTTCAATTGTATCAATTTTGTTCAATTTAATATGCAATTGGGTCAATTTTGTTCAATTGAAATTGCAATTGTGTCAATTTTTTAAATTGAAGTTGTAATTGTGTCAATTTTGTTCAATTGAAGTTGAAATTATGTCAATTTTGTTGAATTGAAGTTACAATAGTGTCAATTTTGTTCGATTCAAATTGTAATTTTTTCAATTTTGTTCAATTGAAATTGCAATTGTGTCAATTTTGTTCAATTGAAATAGCAATTGTGTCAATTTTGTTCAATTCTGTCAATTTTGTTCAATTTAAGATGCAATTTGGTCAATTTTGTTCAATTGAAATAGCAATTGTGTCAATTTTGTTAAATTCAAATTGTAATTATGCCAATTTTGTTCAAATAATGTTACAATTATGTCAATTTTATACAATTGAAGTTGCAATTGTGTCAATTTTGTAATTAAATTGTAATTATGGCAATTTTGTTCAATTGATGTTGCAATTACGTCAATTTTCTTCAATTGTGGTTTCAATTATGTCGATTTTGTTCTATTAAAGTTGCAATTGGGTCAATTTTGTTCAATTAAAGTTGTAATTTTGTCAATTTTGCTCAGTCGGAGTTACAATTGTTTCAATTTTGTTCAATTAAAGTTGCAATTGTGCCAATTTTGTTCAATTTAAATTGCAATTGTGACAATTTTGTTCAACTGAAGTTGCAGTTGTGTCTATTTTGTTCAATTGAAGTTACAATTATGTCAACTTTGTTTAATTCAAGTTGCACTTGTGTCAATTTTGTTTAATTAAAGTAGCAATTGTGGCAATTTTGTGCAATTCCAGTTTAAATTATGTGTATTTTGTTCAATTGATGTCAATTTTGTTCAATTCAACTTGCAATTGGGTCAATTTTTTTCAATTGTGTCAATTTTGTTCAATCCAACTTGCAATTGTGTCAATTTTGTTCAATTTAAGATGCAATCGGGTCAATTTTGTTCAATTGAAATTGTAATTGTATCAATTTTGTTCAATTGAAATTGTAACTGTGTCAATTTTGTTCAATTGAAGTTGCAATTGTCTCAATTTTATTCAATTGAAATTGCAATTGCGTCAATTTTGTTAAATTGAAGTTACAATTGTGTCAATTTTATTCAATTCAAATTGCAATTGTTTCAATTTTGTTCAATTGAAGTTGCAATTGTGTCAATTTTGTTCAATTGAAGTTGCAATTGTGTCAATTTTGTTCAATTCAAATTGCAATTGTTTCAATTTTGTTTAATTGAAGTTGCAATTGTGTGAATTTTGTTCAATTGAAGTTGCAATTGTGTCAATTTTGTTCAATTCAACTTGCAATTTTGTCAATTTTTTTTAATTGTATCAATTTTGTTCAATTTAAGATGCAATTGGGTCAATTTTGTTAAATTGAAGTTGCAATTGTGTCAATTTTGTTCAATTGAAGTTGCAATTATGTCAATTTTATTCAATTCAAATTGTAATTATTTCAATTTTGTTCAATTGACGTTGCAATTGTGTCAATTTTGTTCAATTGAAGTTGCAATTGTGTCAATTTTGTTCAATTGAAGTTGCAATTGTGTCAATTTTGTTCAATTCAAATTGCAATTGTTTCAATTTTGTTCAATTGAAGTTGCAATTGTGTCAATTTTGTTCAATTGAAGTTGCAATTGTGTCAATTTTTTTCAATTGTGTCAATTTTGTTCAATTTAAGATGCAATTGGGTCAATTTTGTTCAATTGAAATTGCAATTGTGTCAATTTTGTTCAATTCAAGCTGTAATTATGTCAATTTTGTTCAAATAATGTTACAATTTTGTCAATTTTGTTCAATTGAAGTTGTAATTGTGTCAATTTTGTTCAATTGAAGATGTAATTATGGCAATTTTGTTCAATTGATGTTGCAATTACGTCAATTTTCATCAAATGTAGTTTCAATTATGTCAATTTTGATCTACTAAAGTTGCAATTGGGTCAATTTTGTTTAATTAAAGTTGCAATTGTGTCAATTTTGCTCAATCGTAGTTGTAATTGTGTCAATTTTGTTCAATTAAAGTTACAATTGTGTCAATTTTGCTCAGTCAGAGTTACAATTGTTTCAATTTTGTTCAATTGAATTTGCAAATGTGCCGATTTTGTTCAATTGAAATTGCAATTGTGTAAATTTTTTTCAATTGAAGTTGCAATTGTATCAATTTTGTTCAATTGAAGTTGCAATTATGTCAATTTTGTGCAATTCCAATTGAAATTATGTCAATTTTGTTCAATTGATGTTACAATTATGTCAATTTTGTTCAATTGAAATTACAATTGGGTCTATTTTGTTCAATTCAAGTTGCAGTTATGTCAATTTTGTTCTATGGAAGTTGCAATTGTGTCAATTTTGTTCAATTCAAGTTGTAATTGAATCAATTTTGTTTAATCCAAGTTGCAATTATGTCAATTTTATTCGACTGATGTAGCAGTCGTGTCAATTTTGTTCAGTTGAAGTTGCAATTGTGTCGATCTTGATTAAATCAAGTTGTAATTGTGTCAATTTTGTTCGATTGATGTTGGAATTGTATCAATTTTATTCAATTGAAGTTGCAATTATATCAACTTTGTTAAATTGAAGACGTAGTTGCGTTAATTTTGTTCAATTCAAGTTGCAGTTATGTCAATTTTGTTCTATGGAAGTTGCAATTGTGTCAATTTTGCTCAATTCAAGTTGTAATTGAATCAATTTTGTTTAATCCAAGTTGCAATTATGTCAATTTTATTCGACTGATGTAGCAGTCGTGTCAATTTTGTTCAGTTGAAGTTGCAATTGTGTCGATCTTGATCAAATGAAGTTTTAATTGTGTCAATTTTGTTCAATTGATGTAGGAATTGTATCAATTTTGTTCAATTGAAGTTGTAATTATGTCAACTTTGTTAAATTGAAGACGCAATTGTGTCAATTTTGTTCAATTGACGTTGCAATTATGTCAATTTTGTTCAATTAAAGTTGTAATTGTGTCAATATTGTTCAATTGAAGTTGTTATTGTATCAATTTTGCTCAATTGAAGTTGCAATTGTGTCAATTTTGTTCAATTAACGTTACAATTTTGTCAATTTTTTTCAATTGAAGTTGCAATTGTGTCAATTTTGATCAATTGAAGTTGTAATTGTGTCAATTTTGTTCAATTGATGTTACAATTGTGTCAATTTTGTTCAATTGAAGTTGCAATTGTGTCAACTTTGATAAATTGAAATTGCAATTGTGTCAATTTTGTTTAATTGAGTTGCAATTCTGTCAATTTTGTTCAATTTAAGTTGCAATTGTGTCAATTTTGTTCAATTAAAGTTAAAATTGTGTCAATTTTGCTCAATGTAAGTTGCAATTGTATAAATTTTGTTCAATTAAAGTTGCAATTGTGTCGATTTTGTTCAATTAAAATTACAATTGTGTCAATTTTACTCAATTGAAGTTGCAATTGAGTCAATTTTGTTCAATTGAAGTTGCAATTGTGTCAATTTTCTTCAATTGATGTTGCAATTGTTTCAATTTTGTTCAATCAAAGTTTCAATTATGTCAATTTTTTTTTTCAATTGAAATTGCAATTGTGTCAATTTTATTCAATTGAAATTGTAATTAAATTGAAGTTGCGATTGTGTAAATTTGGTTCAATTGAGGTTGCAATTATGTCAATTTTGTTCAATTCAAGTTGCAATTGCGTCAATTTTGTTCAATTGAAGTTGCAATTGTGTCAATTTTGTTAAATTGGAATTGCAATTGTGTCAATTTTTTTCAATTGTGTCAATTTTGTTCAATTGAAGTTGCAATTGGGTGAATTTTGTTTAGTTGAAGTTGCAATTGTGTCAATTTTGTTCAATTCAAGTTGTAATTATGTCAATTTTGTTCAATTAATGTTGCAATTATGTCAATTTTGTTCAGTTGATGTTGTAATTACGTCAATTTTCTTCAATTGTAGTTGCAATTATGTCAATTTTGTTCTATTAAAGTTGCAATTGTGTCAATTTTGTTCAAGTAAAGTTGCAATTGTGTTAATTTTTTTCAATCGGAGTTGTAATTGTGTCAATTTTGTTCAATTAAAGTTACAATTGTGTCAATTTTGCTCAATCGAAGTTGCAATTGTTTCAATTTTGTTCAATTGAAGTTGTAATTGTGTCAATTTTGTTCAATTGAAATTGCAATTGTGTCAATTTTGTTCAATTGAAATTGCGGTTGTGTCAATTTTGTTCAATTGAAATTGCAATAGTGTCAATTTTGTTCAATTCAAGTTGCAAATGTGTCAATTTTGTTCAATTGAAGTTGCAATTGTGTCAATTTTGTCCAATTCCAGTTGTAATTTTGTGAATTTTGTTCAATTGATATTACAATTATGTCTGAAGTTGCAATTGTGTCAATTTTGTTCAATTCAAGTTGCAGTTATGTCAATTTTGTTCTATGGAAGTTGCAATTGTGACAATTTTGTTCAATTCAAGTTGCAATTGAATCAATTTTGTTCAATCCAAGTTGCAATTATGTCAATTTTATTCAATTGATGTAGCAATTTTGTCAATTTTGTTCAGTTGAAGTTGCAATTATGTGAATTTTTGTTCAATTAAACTTGCAATTGTGTCAATTTTGTTCAATTGAAGTTACAATTGTGTCAATTTTGTTAAATTGGAATTGCAATTGTGTCAATTTTGTTCAATTGAAGTTGCAATTGTGTCAATTTTGTTCAATTCAAGTTTCAATTATGTCAATTTTGTTCAATTGAAGTTGCAATTGTGTCAATTTTGTTCAATTCAAGTTTCAATTATGTCAATTTTGTTCAATTGAAGTTGCAATTGTGTCAATTTTGTTCAATTAAAGTTGCAATTGAATCAATTTTGATCTATCCAAGTTGTAATTATGTCAATTTTATTCAACTGATGTACCAATTGTGTTAATTTTGTTCAGTTGAAGTTGCAATTGTGTCGATCTTGATCAATTCAAGTTGTAATTGTGTCAAATTTGTTCAATTGATGTTGCAATTGTATCAATTTTGTTCAATTGAAGTTGCAATTGTGTCAACTTTGTTAAATTGAAGACGCAATTGTGTCAATTTTGTTCAATTAAAGTTACAATTGTGTCAATTTTGTTCAATTGAAGTTGCAATTGTGTCAATTTTGTTCAATTCAAGTTGCAATTGTTTCAATTTTGTTCAATTCAAGTTGCAATTGTGTCAATTTTATTCAATTGAAGTTGCAATTGTGTCAATTTTTTTCAATTGTGTCAATTTTGTTCAATTTAAGATGCAATTGGGTCAATTTTGTTCAATTGAAATTGCAATTGTGTCAATTTTGTTCAATTCAAGTTGTAATTATGTCAATTTTGTTCAAATAATGTTGCAATTATGTCAATTTTGTTCAATTGAAGTTGCAATTATGTCAATTTTGTTCAATTGGATTTGTAATTATGGTAATTTTGTTCAATTGATGCTACAATTACCTTAATTTTCTTCAATTGTAGTTGCAATTATGTCAATTTTGTTCTATTAAAGTTGCAATTGGGACAATTTTGTTCAATTAAAGTTGCAATTGTGTCAATTTTACTCAATCGGAGTTGCAATTGTGTCAATTTTGTTCAATTAAAGTTGCAATTGTGTCAATTTTGCTCAATCGGAGTTGCAATTGTTTCAATTTTGTTCAATTGAAGTTGCAATTGTGCCAATTTTGTTCAATTGAAATTGCAATTGTGTCAATTTTGTTCAATTGAAATTGCAGTTGTATCAATTTTGTTCAATTGATGTTACAATTATGTCAATTTTGTTCAATTGAAGTTACAATTGTGTCAATTTTGTTCAATTCAAGTTGCAGTTATGTCAATTTTGTTCTATGGAAGTTGCAATTGTGTCAATTTTGTTTAATTCAAGTTGCAATTGAATCAATTTTGTTCAATCCAAGTTGCAATTATGTCAATTTTATTCAACTGATGAAGCAATTATGTCAATTTTGTTCAGTTAAAGTTGCAATTGTGTCAGTTTTGTTCAATTGATGTTGCAATTGTATCAATTTTGTTCAATTGAAGATGTAATTATGTCAACTTTTTTAAATTTAAATGGCAATTGTGTCAACTTTGTTAAATTTAAATGGCAATTGTGTCAATTTTGTTCAATTGAAGTTGCAATTATGTCAATTTTATTCAATTAAAGTTGCAATTGTGTCAATTTTGTTCAGTTGAAGTTGCAATTGTGTCAATTTTGCTCAATTGAAGTTTCAATTGTGTCAATTTTGTTCAATTAACGTTGTAATTTTGTCAATTTTTTTCAATTGAAATTGCAATTGTGTCAATTTTGTTCAATTCAATTTGTAATTGTGTCAATTTTATTCAATTGATGTTGCAATTGTGTCAATTTGGTTCAATTGAAGTTGCAATTGTGTCAACTTTGTTAAATTGAAGACGCAATTGTGTCAATTTTGTTCAATTGAAGTTGCAATTGTGTCAATTTTATTCAATTGAAATTGCAATTATGTCAATTTTGTTAAATTGAAGATGCAATTATGTCAATTTTGTTCAATTGAAATTGCAATTGTGTTAATTTTGTTCAATTCAAGTTGCAATTGTGTCAATTTTGTTCAATTGAAGTTACAATTGTGTAAATTTTGCTGAATTGAAGTTGCAATTGTGTCAATTTTGATCAATTAAAGTTGTAATTATATCAATTTTGTTCAATTGATGTTGCAATTGTGTCAATTTTGTTCAATTGAAGTTGCAATTGTGTTAACTTTGATAAATTGAAATTGCAATTGTGTCAAATTTGTTTAATTGAGTTGCAATTCTGTCAATTTTGTTCACTTGAAGTTGCAATTGTGTTAATTTTGTTCAATAAAGTTAAAATTGTGTCAATTTTGCTCAATTGAAGTTACAATTGTGTCAATTTTATTCAATTAAAGTTACAATTGTGTCGATTTTGTTCAATTAAAATTACAATTGTGTCAATTTTACTCAATTGAAGTTGCAATTGAGTCAATTTTGTTCAATTGAAGTTGTAATTGTGTCAATTTTCTTCAATTAATGTTGCAATTATTTCAATTTTGTTCAATCAAAGTTTCAATTATGTCAATTTTTTTTTCAATTGAAGTTGCAATTGTGTCAATTTTGTTCAATTGAAATTGCAATTATATTAATTTTATTCAATTGAAGTTGCAATTGCATTAATTTTGTTAAATTGAAGTTGCGATTGTGTAAATTTGGTTTAATTGAAATTGCAATTGTGTAAACTTTGTTAAATTAAAGACGCAATTGTGTCAATTTTGTTCAATTGAAGTTGTAATTGTGTCAATTTTGTTCAATTGATATTGCAATTGTGTCAATTTTGTTAAAATGAAGATGCAATTGTGTCAATTTTGTTTAACTGAAGTTGCAATTATGTCAATTCTTTTCAATTCAAATTGCAATTGTGTCATTTGTTCAATTGAAGTTGCAATTGTGTCAATTTTGCTCAATTGAAGTTGCAATTGTGTCAATTTTGATCAATTGGAGTTGTAATTGCATCAATTTTGTTCAATTGGCAATTGTATCAATTTTGTTTAATTGAAGTCGCAATTGTGTTAACTTTGATAAATTTAAATTACAATTGTGTCCATTTTGTTAATTAAAGTTAAAATTGTGTCAATTTTGCTCAATTGAAATTGTAATTGTGTCAATTTTGTTCAATTAAAGTTGCAATTGTGTCGATTTTATTCAATTAAAATTACAATTGTGTCAATTTTACTCAATTTAAGTTGCAATTGAGTCAATTTTGTTCAATTGAAGTTGTAATTGTGTCAATTTTCTTCAATTGATGTTGCAATTGTTTCAATTTTGTTCAATCAAAGTTTCAATTATGTCAATTTTTCTTTTTTTTTTTCAATTGAAGTTGCAATTATGTCAATTTTGTTCAATTGAAGTTGCAATTGGGTGAATTTTGTTTAGTTGAAGTTGCAATTGTGTCAATTTTGGTAAATTAAAGTTGCAATTGTGTCAATTTTGTTCAATTGAAATTGCAATTATATCAATTTTGTTCAATTGATGTTACAATTATGTCAATTTTGTTCAATTGAAGTTACAATTGTGTCAATTTTGTTTAATTCAAGTTGCAGTTATGTCAATTTTGTTTTATGGAAGTTGCAATTGTGTCAATTTTATTTAATTTAAGTTGCAATTGAATCAATTTTGTTCAATCCAAGTTGCAATTATGTCAATTTTATTCAATTGATGAAGAAATTGTGTCAATTTTGTTCAGTTAATGTCACGCCCCGAACCGGGAATCGTGAACAGCCGCCCGTTGACCTGGATGCCGGTTATATTTTTACAGAAAATCGAACAGAACCTCCCCATAAATCGGAGGTCTCCCATGTACAATTAAACCTGTAAACCTGTATAAATCTAAAATCATCCTGTACATTACACAAATGGCCATCCCGGCCTCAAAACAATCCATCAAATCTCACCACCGACATCCAGACAACGCAAGGCTAACAAATCAACAGTCCTAGTCACAGACCTCTACTGTCATGCCCAACTAGAGCATGAACAGCCGCCACATCGAGCGGGCCTAAATTTATACAATTTACAATAATTTTCCCAAGTATTATTCAAATACGTACAATTGCCTCAATGGAAATGAAATATGAGAGTTTCGCAAATAACATATATAAATTATACAGTCATCCCAAAATATGTACACGGTCAACTACGGACCTCAATACCAAGACCACGCAGGGTCGACATAAAGTATGAAATTTATATTTTCAATTTAAAACTTAATCTCACCGTCGTGAATCCATTCCACCATTAAGCTATCAAGCCCTCGAGCCAAATACATCGCCCTAGCACCATCATCCTGTCTGGGGAGGGAAAGAGGAGGGGTGAGTACTCAGGGAAGAATACTCAGTGAGTGAGTGGGTCAATGTAATCGTGCAATATGGGATGTGAAACTGGAGTGTCAAAATATCAGTATACAAATCATATTTCAACTCATCATGCTTTTCATTTCAACAATATATCATTAACACGCATCCGCAAATCAAATATGCATCTAAAATACTTTCATCAAAATCATAGAGCTGCCAGCCGTAAAACTCCCGGCAGAGGTCTACCACGACCTATGACAGGCGCACCGGGGGTGTTATATGCGATTTTATTTAAAGTGCTCTCTACCCCGGCGTTGGCGACGGACCTCGTCCAGGTGCTAGATTTGAAGAGTGTCCAAATCCTCCCCCTTTCGGGTTCAACCTGCCTAGTACCGTGTCGTAAATATAATCCCGACAACTCGTGGGATACCCCAGGCCTTAGGCATATCCGGACGCCACCAAAGCGCCTCTCACGGTGTCCTTCGTAGCTACGGAACAATACATATCCAGGCCCTCAAGGCCAAAATCAATATCATCAATCCATATCACGGCCCTCAAGGCCAAAATCAATTTCATATCAAACATGTGCCGTAATCAGGTTCATAAACCAAATGCAACATATATCATAAAATGGCACATTTTACATTTCCAACACATGGATGCATATTTCATAATTCAACCACATTTTCAGACACTCCATCGGTTCACAAAAATCATTTCCAAAGCCAGTCAAAACATTTTTAAGCACGCGATAAATCATGCTCATTTATCAAACTGTTGTAAATCAGAGTTTACATATTAAACGAAAACATTGAAATAAAACCCACTTACAGTATACGGGAGGGTAAATCACTCCCTATAATGCACAACAAGTGCCGAAACTGTGCTTCCCTCGATCAAGACATCCAACACTTACGCATGTATGTAATCAGCAAGTTTCAAACCTGCGCAGTTATAGAAAATAAGCTATAACTTCTAATACACCTTTACAAATCAAGAGATTTCTTATTTCATTTTTAAAACTAAGGATGTCTAGTGTCTAAGGTAGAAAACCTCATGTCCACAAGACTCAAATGATGGTACTCAACCAATCCTACACAAAGTTCACCCCAATCCAATCTCTCGTCGTACATAGGAGTCAGCATATACACCAACATACTTTTATTCAAAATTCTTCATCAACTTCTTCTCTTCAATACACCAATACAATTCTATACATTTATCATATTAATACAAACACATGCTTTTGCTCATTCTTTACAATTGCACATTTTCATATCACTTTAATATACCAATATCGCTATATATATGCATACACATATAAACCTCCATCTTGCTTACTATAGTCATTCCAAATCTCTCCAATGGATTTGATCAATACAATTTTACATCCACATATTCACCAACCTCTATCCAAACTTCAGTATACATAATTCCTCACACTTTTGGCCTCAATTTCACATATACATAGTCAATAACACAAGTACATCAAATCCACATTTTAACACTCCAACATACACTCAAATCATCCCAAATTCTAGCCACACAATCTTGTCATCAATGGTATTTCATTTATAAATAATTAACAAAATCAAATTTGAGTCAACTTCAATCCTACAATCTCTCAAAGTGGGAAGCAAGTCTAAAATAATTAAATTTCCTTCAAGATTGAAAATCTTTGAAAAATCATACACTTTTCGATTCTCATCCGATTTTTTCAAACCATATGTCATTTCAAAGGTATTGAAACCTATTTTCATAATATAGAGTTTGTATTTTGATTGCCTATATGCAAGACAACTTAAAATGAGAAAGACCGTATCGATCCTTAAACTCAAATCCCAAATTTCCAACTGTTTGCATGCATACGTCAATTTAAACTCTAAATGAAATCATTTCAAATCACCGACTTTAAATTTACAATATTCCTCAATTGTACCAATTTCTCCCGAATTTACATAATCCAAATTTAATTCATGCCAATTTCAATTCGAATCTCAAGGAAAACTACACAGACCAATCAAACAAAACTCTAATACTCTCTAAGACATTCAATCATACTTTGCAGCCCAATTTACATCAAATTCTAAACTTAACATAAATAATTTCATATGAAATTTCAGGAAAGTACATTTCCTTTTAATCTAACTTATTTTAAGGCATACATAAAATTTCCAATTCTAATTTCAATCCTAAATTTGATAAAATAACTCAAATATAGAAAGGATTGCATTTCCCTCACCTAGGGTTCACTGCGATCCAAAACCCTAACGTCCGTGCGACATTTGATTTAGTCCGAAACCTACAATGCTTCCAATTTGAAGCAAAAGTCAGCAAATTTAGTATAAATCTCCAAGGAAATTGAAACCCTAGAATTTGGGTTAGGGTTTGAT